>CAJQZJ010033103.1:440416-485337 GCA_907164525.1 Lophiomys imhausi | reverse complement strand
AAAAAAAAAAAAAAAAACCCGTCTCGAAAAAAAAAAAAAAAAAAAAAAAAAAAAAAAAAAAAGAACCTGCCCGGAGGTGGGCGGTGGTGGCGCTTGCCCTTAATCCCAGCACTTGGGAGACAGAGGAAGGTGGATCTTTGTGAGTTCAAGGCCAGCCTGGTCTACAAAGTGAGTCCAGCACAGCCAGGGCTACACAGAGAAACCCTGTCTCAAAAAAACAAACAAACAAACAAACAATAAAACAACCTGCGCAGAAAGCACCTGGGAATTATGGAATGCCTATCCATGCAAATGAGGCAAATGAAAGAGGAGACACAAGGTTCTAAGTATTATATCTAAACATATTATCTATGAACTATACTTCAATCTTTCTTATATTTTAAAAATTTATTCTTTATGATAAATGTCTTTTTCTCTATTTTTGAAAGTAATTAATATAGATTATTGCAGGAAAATGTACTATCTGTATTAGAAAAACCTATTCTTATTAACTATATTTATCTACCCTTTTATTCTATTTGCTAGCCTAGTTAATTGCCCTGTTAAACTTACTTCAAAGGTATATTCTTACACTGTCTCTAAGAGCAGACATAGTTATGCACATGGATTTTTCTGTGCATACAGGGAAGTACAGTTGCCAAGATTCTTCTTTAAATTATTCTGAAGGCAAAAGTTAAAAGGGGGATTGATTTGAAAAAGATCAAGGAGAAATATATGTGAGAGTTTAGAGGGAAAAGAGGGAGGAGAAAAATAATGTAAGTATGTTATAACCTAAAAAAAAAAAAAGATATATCTTGAATAAAATAAAAGCAGTAACAAGAATAAGAATAATGTTCAAATATATGTTTACATGATTCTCATTTGAGGCCATGGGCTTCATATTATAAATATGTCCAGTCAAGGCTGCTGCTAAGTTTTATAACTCTTATCTTGGATATTTTCTTGAGAGCCTGAGAAGCTAACTTTCTTAGCTTATATGTTTTATAAACACATCTTGACTGAATAACTTTTTCCAGGCCATAAATAGCTTTGGATTCCGTGATGATTAATATTCAGTTTTAACTTGAAGTGATTTACAATCACCTAGGAGAGACCAATTTGTGTCTGTAATCACCTTCGCAGAAAGACTTAACTGAGAAAAAGTTCCAGAAATGTGGCTGACACCATCCAATGAGCAATGTTACCAGGCTATCAAAGAGGGCGAGTCAGCTGAGCATTACTGTTTACTTTTCTGAGGAGTCATTATGACCAGGTGCTTTATCCTCTATTGCGAAGCCTTTTCTTTTCCAGGATGACAAATTCAAACTGAGTCTGTGTTTCTTTTCATACAGATCTTCCTGTTCTATGTTTGTGCACAGATTTCCAAATATTTCTTCTCCTCTCTCACATAATATAGTTAGTTCCAAAACTCTTTTTCTTCTTTCTCAGATTAAGTCCTCAATTAGCATTCTGCTTTCCTCATGATAGAAAGAAGTATCATGGAGTAGTTGAAAGTAAGAAATATCTACTCAGTTCTTATATAAGTACACCAGCTTTCTTTAAGCTCTCACAATTATGAAGTTTGAGTTGGGGGAAGTTGGGGGACAAAGTCTCAATCTGCATTTCAAATTCCATCTGAAGTCACTTTGTATGCCACTGTGTACTCAAATTCATGCCAAGTCACCTTCTTTAGATTCACAACTGTTAGGATGAAAGCTATGAGCAACATCTGGTCTGAGTACAGACTTTTAATTCAGGTGATGATTTAATCTGGTCCCCTGATACTGGACACATGTGTAGTCTTTTTAATACTACAACAAAGTCACAGATAAATTGAAAAATTTGTTTCTAGGTGATATCAAAATAGATGATATTGTAGCTATCAAAGAAAAAATCTTGTAAACCTAATACTGTCATTTGAAGAAAAGACATGTATAGAAACAAATTAGTAAATAAAATAATCTCATTTGTTTTCACATTGCTAACGTATACAATATTATTTTTTATTCAATAATATAAAAAACAAAAACTACCTTTTGGATTTAAGCTCCACTCCTTGAGATGAATGCCATATCTGACACTGCTAAAGTGACTAAGAACCTGAGACTTGCTAGGTCAAGATTCGGGGGATAAATCAAAGACTTTAATAATTCTAAAGTAACATAGCAATAGAATGATTCCTAAAGATATACCTGTAGGTCAGTGAATAGCTCAACCCTCATCAGAAAAGCTTCTTTTAACAGTAGATCAGAGTTAATTCTCACTTAAACAGATGTTCAACTGTGCAGAGACTGAGAGACTTTGGAGCACTCAGTCGAAATGGAATATTTTATCAGGCTCCACCCCACATCTCAGTCATCTATGCTGAAGAGGAGGCAGAAAGAGTGTAAGAGCCAGAGGTGATGCTGGACTCCTAAGAAACAGCATCTGCCTAAAAAGCAGGACTGATGCACATGTGAACACACAGCAACTATGGCAACAAGTACAAGACCTACAGGTTAGAGATACACAGAGTCCCAATGGTCAAAAGGGTAAGTGGATATGCCATCCCACCCAAACCAATAAGTTATCTGCAATTGATGTCTGGTAGCAAAGGGAAACATTTTTTTTTTCCAATGATGTCTCTCTGAGATGAACAACACTCTAAGATAGGTTCCAAGCCCAGTAGTAGTTGGTCAACCAAAAAAAAAAAAAAAAAAAGCAAATCTGCAAGGGGAGTTAGATTAATATAAATTAGATTTAGTGAATATCTAGGGGCTTTTGACACAGGCGTGAAGATCAACTTGGCTGTGGGCACTTGACATAGCAGCATATGGACTAAAAACAAGATTTATGGCCTGGCATTATTTTCAGTTGCTAATAGCCTTACGACGTAGGCGGAGCCCAGATTAGGTTGAAGCCAGATGAAATAAGGAGAGACCCTATTGAAGGTCAAAATGGTTGGGTGAAACCAGAGAGCTCCCGTGCTAGAGTTCCCACACTAAAGACTAGGAGATGCAAAGGCAGCTTGTATCATCTGATGGAGAAAATGCGGAGGAACTGAAAAGCTGATTTTAAACAGCTGAAAAATTAAGACCAGCTCTCCCTGAAGCAGAAAGAAGCTGGTAAGCAGAGAAGGCCTCAGCAAACGGCCAAGCACTAAACCCTGTTCCACACTTTTGCCTAGATGGGTTCAATCAGTTCAAACAGTGGCCTGAGTGGAACTGTGGCCAAACTCAAAGACTAAGGCAGAGCGACTGAGTTGCTAATACAAGCTAAATAATTTGGCTTACAGACAGCTGAGACCATTCCAGAGAGAAGAAAGCCTCAAGCCTCATTTGAAGTGAAGGTGCCATAGCCAATTTAACCTAAAGGACCTATATCTGAGATGTTCCTGAAGAAAAACTGTTGACTAAGTGCCTTAAAGGTGTTATGCCCAGTTCACAAAACCCTAAGACAAGCCAGGAAGACTCCAACTGGAGGCAAAGGCAAAAGGATCTTTATTCAGGGCACAAGCTAAGGCAAGGATAATCTCATGTACTCAATGCAGGGAGCCAGTGAATGACTGTGTCCAGGCTGGAAAGCCTGAGGGTTTTAAGGTATTGTAAAGGAGGGGGTGGGCAGTTAGGGAGATGAAACATACAGAATCACAGTTGGTCTTGTAAGATGAGCTCAGAGAGTCCTCTGACAACCCTGTTCTGGGAGGAGAAGGAAACTCCCAGTCAATCGTTTCATGATTAACAAGCCACCAAACAATCTTATTAGTCCTCTCAAGGCAATCCTCAGATTCCCAGATGAGGTGTTCGAGATAGTTTAGGGTCCAGGGTGGGGGTTAGTCTTGCCTACAAATACCAAGAGGTTCATGACCTGGTCTGGGATGGAGGTCAGTCCTCCTTATGCATACCAAGAGCCTAATTGAGAGGGGCTCAGTAGGGCTATTAACCAGGTTGTATAAACATTAAGTTCTTTTGAGAGCTCTTTATCTATGACTCTATCCAAATGGTCACTCAAGGTCTCTGAGGGAGGGAAAGCTAGGTTTTCAGACCTTTTTTGTTATTTTACTTTTATAAGCTTGTTACATCAGAGGTGGGTGGGTAAGAATTTGGACAGGCCAGGATAAGAGACTAGAATTTTTGTTCTTTTAATACCACCTTCTAATGGTAAATAGAGAAACCAATCATGGTTTCTTGGCTACAACTCTGGATCTTATGTAGCCAAATGGTGATATTAGAATCTCATTACCTTGAGCTGGTCTGTAAAATGGGATCTAACTTATTTGTAAATTTCTTTGACCCAGCATTTCAGCCCATTAGGTAGGACAATGGACAGCATACTCTTTTCTGTAACTACTTCCAGCTGACACGAGGGCATTGTCATCAGGGCCCAGAAAGGCTGAAATGCTAGTCAAAGGCTGGGCAAAGGGCAGTCATCAGAAGCATCTGTTTAGTTGGTCTAGATGAAAGGCAGGGAACAATCCTGTCAGCTAGTCCTATTCTCATTAGTTTTTTTTTAATAATTTATTTTTTTTCTTCAAGTTACATCTCAATCACAATCCCCTCCCTACTCCCCCCTCCAGTCCCACCCTTCCACCCTCCTCCCCCTCAACCCCCCCATTCTCTTCCCTTCTTTTTTTTTTAGTTTAAAGTATTTCTTTTTTCCCCCAACAGCTCTCCCTTTCAGTCCAAAAAATGGTTATTTTTCTTATAACTATAAATACAATACAAAACAACAGAAATAAATAGGCCACAAGTATAAGAGTTATATGGCTTAGCATACATTCCCAATGTCCAGTCCATATGTATTTGGCACCTGACTTTAACATTCTATTATCTAACCATCTCCATGTGTTTAAAGTTCTATATCTAACTCAGCTTTCATACTAACTTGCCTCATAATTTTAAAAATATCTTCTTAGATCCAGAACACCCTCTTGATTCCTAAACAACTCAAAATTTAACTATGAGACTCTAGCTATCTATTCTTCAACCACCTCAGAGACGAAATCCAGTGTTCAGCAGCTTGCAGTCCATAGGTGATCCCTGGGTAGAGTCTATCATCCTGGTGAGAATCTGCTGAGACAAACATAGACTGAGAACAGAAGGTAAAACTGTCTACTAATTGGAGAAAGTAAGGATCCCCATAACCAAGGAGAAAATCCCATTTTTAAGAATAGGCAGTTATATATATGGAATCCTGTTTGATCCGAAGCTGGTGGATCCAGAATCCATGACTAGATCTCAGAAAATTAATATGACAGAAACTTGAAAAACATCCTTGAGTTACTAATATGAATGATCCTTAAAACAAAATGAGATTATTTTGTTTTAAAAAGACTAAATATTAAGTACCAACAACTTATAACAGTAACATAGTAAGGGGGAAGAAATCTGAAGCTTTTCTGTGTATTTATTAACATTAACATATTTTTGTTTACATTTATTAATATTAAGGCATTTTAGACCTTAAAATACCCTTTTTAAGGTCTTTATAAATTATTTATCATGAAAAACAGATGATGTTGTCAGGAGTGTCACTGTAGTGAAAAGTTACATTTTTAACATAAAGCCTGTAGGCAAGGCAAACCTTCTCCTTTTAATAAAAGATTTTTAACTTTTAAAAACTCAACTAGCTAACAAATTAACATGAATTACCTTGTGGTAAGGAGCTATCTGTCCATTTTCTGAGTCTGGTAACAAGGTAGACTGAGAAGGCATCTGAAGCCTTAGCTTCTGTTGCTAAACTGCTAAATCCCTTATTAGCATAATCTTTAGATTCATCTGGGATTGAGAACAATAAATATCATCTGAGTAAGCGAGATCAAATCAGTTTTTGAATCTATGAAAAATTGCAGCCTTTACTTTGACAGCCATCCCGTTGTTCCTCTGTGTCCGTGGGCATCTATTTTTGACCACCAGTGCCAAGCTATGACAGACTTTTGTGAGACAGGAATTATGAAGGACCGCTTACCTTGTCTTGGCAAAGTTTAGCAGTCGACTTCTTGGTCCATGTGAAGCCTGTGGACAGCATGTTGTCCGTCTTTGAGGCAAAGGGCAATCTAGCCCAATGGCCAGCTTTGTCATACTTAAAGCAAGTCTCAGGTAGAGTTCTTCTGTGCACATTGTCTTCTTTGGAGGAAACTAGGAATACTGTCAGGAGCTGACATGTCTATCAGAAAAAGCTTTTGGTGTTAGACATTTAAATGTCATATTCTGCAGATCTCTGAGGTTTCTGAGGACCATTATATCTATATATGATGGGTCTTATTTTTAGTTACTTTCTGACTATGAAAACATGTAAAGCTTAATCTTGTAACCCACTGTATCAATTAGAGCATAACCATAATTTTAAAAGAGAAAACCAGGTTTCATCAGCAGTGTAAACAATATAATTTAGTATCTTTAGAATTAATATATTTTAATATTTTAACTTAAAAGTATCTCTGGAATTATGGCTTAAGATTATGTAAGCATGTATCGTAATTATTAATCCTGGGTCCTGAGTTACAACCATATTTAATAACTAGAAAAGACATAAGTGATTAGACATACAAACCAGGGTTGAATCATCATATATTATGTTGTAAATATACAATTTTGAATTTCTATCATCATATAAAATCCATTACCATCTGAAATATGAGATCTGATGATTTTTCAGTCTAAAAAGAGGCTATAACAACAAGGAAAGTTTATCAGGACCAAGAGGTTTTATAATCTTTTTATATCATATGGTCATCTAAGATGATGAAGTCACGTGGCAGGTTGTGAACCATATGTTACATATGGTTATTTTTTAAAAACATTTATATTTATATCTAACAAGCCCATAAGTTTGATTGACCATCAACCTGTAAAACTACATCTATAACATATCTTTAGCCATTTTTGTCATCTTTTAACCTTTTTTTAACCTTAGTAACTTGCATTTACCATATATATATGTATATATATATACATACATATATATATATATATATCCTAGACATTTTTAGAACTCTCCTTTATAACTTGTATTTATATACCTTATTATCATTTCCACAGACACTCACAACTTGTTTAAGCTCTTTATTTTTAAACCTTACAGTTTGTATATCTTAAGAATTATACAGGTATAATATCTTATCCCTTAACTTTGTATCAAGATATAAAGATTTAATGAAATCAACCATTTTGATTTCAAACATTGACAATTTATACAAAACAAAATTCCTCAGTCCAAGTTTAAGTACCTCTAAAGACTTTTTATATTTATATAAAGTTATCTGAGTGAGGAAGTACAGGCAAACTCTATAATTTAACCATTTATTATCTGTTTAACTTAGATAGCATTTTTTGTGATAAATTAATATTAGTATTTGAAAAAAAACATGAGTTTGATTGGCCACCTATCAATCTGTACTACTCAATTTTCTAAAACAGACCGTCGTAGCAGTCCATTAAAGGATTGGGAATAACCCAATATTCTTAAATGAGCTGTATTAACATGATATCTTATAATAAATATTTATTAAACAGAATAATTAGAACCCATCTATCCCCTATTTGGGAATGGGATGTAGTTTTTTTTATGAGAATCTGCTTCTCCCTAAATTTGGGCAAAGAAAACCTGTTAGGGAAAAATACCTGGTAGGTACAAGACTTCCTGATCAATTAAGGAAGAGTTTTTGTTGTTCTAAATTGTACCTTGAATATTACCAAGGTCTCTAGTAGGCCTGAGAAGGTTGATGTATCAGCAGGAACTCATGTCCTGACATTATGGCTTGTGCCCCACCCCGATCACCTCAGTGGAGGAGGTGACCCAGAAGTGAGTGTAAGGGGGACAGGAATAGGGTGTAGCAGTCCCTCTAGTGCTTCGGGCACAGAGGTGAGAGAAAAGTGGGGGAGAGCTGGGTTGAGCCTCAGAAATCACCTCCAGTAAACATCTGCTAAGCGGGTCTTTGTAATGTTTTGTTTTATTAGGCGCCATGGGGAAGAAACCTTTGCCTGGTGTAGCCCCAACACCAGCTGTAACTGGGGAGACTTATGGGAAGCAGTGAATCACTTCCCCTCCCACTCCCCTCTGCTTAGTGTGGACAGGTGACCCCTTGACTGTTGGCCCCCAGCTGGGGTGGAGGTCAGTCCTCCTTGCGCATACCAAGAGCCTCATTGAGAGGGGCTCAGTAGGGCTATTAACCAGGTTGTATAAACATTAAGTTCTTTTGAGAGCTCTTTATCTATCACTTTCTCCAAATGGTCACTCAAGGACTCTGGGGGAGGGAAAGCTAGGTTTTCAGGCTTTTTTTATTATTTTACTTTTATGAGCTTGTTACACCAGAGGTGGGTTGGTAAGAATTTAGACAGACCAGGATGAGAGCCTGGAGTTTTTGTTCTTTCAAAGGATTCTTTCCTGAGGTGTTCTTGATGACTAAGGACCTGCCACAGAGATTGTATCCTTCTAAAAGGTTATGATTAGTTGTTAGATAACAGTTGTTATACTTATTAATAGGTTTAGCTGTTACGTAACTGGGTTATAGTCATTCTTAGGGCTACTAGTTAGGTAATTGTTTATATTTTATAAGTACATATAGTTATTAATAAATATTGGATAATTAAAAAGATTCATTTTCAGAAATCCATAATTATTTTTATGTGTCTGTATGCAGGGGTACTTTTGTTTCATTTCATTTCGTTTTGGAATTTTTGTCTTGTTTGTATTTTTTTGTGTGGTTGGTTTGCTTCTTTTTTCCTCTACTTTGAGAGAGAGGGCATGAAATGGATGTGTAGGAGGATGAGGAGGGAAAAATCATGATCAAAATATGTGAAAATTATTTTTAAGTAAATAATAAAATACTTATATGTTCAGGTGACAAAGACATATCAGTGTTCACCACCACTTTGTGAATACAGGAACTTTATTTGGATAAAAGTAACCATATGTATATATATATATATATATATATATATAATATTTAGTTGAGCAAATAGTTTTGATCTCTTGGTTTTCTGTATTAAGCATGTAACTATAGCAATGGATCATCATTGTCTTCTTACTTAAAAAGACAGCCATGGAAATTAACTTTCAAAATGAAACACCTTGAAATGTATTTTTCATTCCACCTTAAAGTTTTCACTGAATTTGGCAGCAACATATTTATTTCAGGCATTTTCTTTCTCACGAGGTAAAATGATGGGAGAGTTTTAGTACTTCCTTCAAAAAAGAAATTGCTTGGTAAATTGCTTTCTAGGCACTAAGTCAAAAGTTCTTTAGATATAAATTACGTGAAAAATAGAAGATTTCCTGAAAATCAAATGACAACTATAAGTAGTTTCCTGAAAAAAAGCTTTATGATAATACAGGAGTGTGAATTATCCTTAACAATTTGTTTGTTATGTATGATCAATCAGTGCAATATTCCACAAAGACATGTTTGAATGAGAAAACGTCACTTGTTGAAACATGCTAAGATTCATAGATTATCTTTAATATGAATATATTTATAAATATTTGAACAATTTTGCATATTATGATATTGAATATGTCTCAGTTTAATAAAATATATTGAATACTTAATGTGTACACATTTCTATGAACCTATATAGCTTTTAACCCATTAGTCGGATTCATATAATTTCATATATGAAAGTAGAGTACTTTCAAATTAGTAAAAATCCAAATTGCTGTGGCAATTTTAATAGTTTCTTGGATATGAGAGATTCTTTAAATGAGGGCTTTTGATAGTTACATTTTGGTCGCAAGTGATTGCAATACAGGTTAGTAATTGATGAGTATAAAATCTGTAAGACTCAGTGACACATTTAATTTCCCATTTAATCACTTTTTGCACCAAGAATGGGAAGAGATGACAGTGAAAACAGAAACCTGAAGAAAAAAAATGAGAAACAAATACTGAACTGAAATTTTTTCTATTCTGATGAAGAATACACTTGCTAAAATTTCTACAATTCTATTTCATATCTTTAAAAATAATGAAGAACTAGTTTAATATCTTTAATTTCTATTGGTGGGTACTTGGAAGTAGGATACATCAATTATAGTCTATGTTCAGTCCAGCTGTGGTACTCATTTCTTCATACAGACTGGAGTGAAAACTTCCTAGAAGATGCCAGCTTAGGCCAGGATAAAAAAGAAAAACAAGAAGAAGAAGAAGAAGAAGAAGAAGAAGAAGAAGAAGAGGAGGAGGAGGAGGAGGAGGAGGAGGAGTTGAAGAAGACTGCCCCCCAGCCGTGTTACTCTTAACACATTATGCATAAGGCACAATTCTCTAACTTTACAATGAAAGGACTGTTTCTTTGTTCACTTTGGTTTGTTCCACAGACAGACCCTAGACCCTCTGGCAGATAGAGAAAAGTGTCATTCAGAACCAAGCCACAAAGTAGCAGTTTCACAGTGTTTGAAGTACCCTAGTGGAGTAGCAATGGGTGTCTGGGCTCAACAACCTTTGCTTGTCCTTGCAGGCCAGTTCTGCATCCTTCCTCACTATTTGATAGGAGAAGTGGTACTAAATGAGGGTGACTGAAGCAAGAGGTATGTAGAGCAGGAAAGAGGTGGTGTAGGAAAATATCAGCCTTTGTCAAGATATGAGGCGAAACCTCTAATCAGGGAGAAAGGGATGTCCCCCTTACATTTCCATAACCAAAGTGCAGGTAGTTCATAAATTATTTTGGTCACAAGGACAGTTTCTTCAATTTCTTTAAAGCAATGAGTTGGAATGAGCTTCCTTAGAATCTTATATACTAATGTGTTTAAGGACCCACCTCTCAAACAGAATACATCTTAGCCTAAGTTCCAATACCTTTGACAAATGCAATTTCAAATAATGTCAGTATTCCTTGAACTTCATTGGAAAAGAGTAATTATTTTATTGGCATTCATCTATATATGTGGGAATAATAGTTGACCTGAGAGCAGATTATGATCAAATCAGAAAGACAGAATCTTCTTCTAGGTTTCTTTTTTTATTACTATTTATTACTTCAAATTACATCTTCATCACAGTCCCCTCCCTCTTCCCCTCCTGGTCCCACTCTGCCACACTCTCCCCCTTCTCCCACCTACCCTACTCCTCTGGTGTTGGGTGCCCTACATGTCACCCCTAATTCAGCAGTCACATGAGGGCTAAGAGCTTCCACTTGCACTGAGGGCCTACATGGAAGTTTCCCTAGGGCAAAATGTCCCACTAAAAGTAACAAAGTCTGTATTCCTGTTTCTTTCAGTCTGTTGGTTGTGGGATAGTTATCCTGTACTATATGGCTAAATCCAGTTATAAGTGAATATATATCATATGTATCTTTCTGGGTCTGGGATAGCTCACTCAGGATGAGCTTCTCTAGTTCCATCCATTTGGCTGTAAATTGCATGATTTTGTTGTTTCTAATGGCTGAGTAGTATTCCATTGTGGAGATGTACAACAGTTTTTTTTTTTTTCATTTGTAGGTTTTATTACAGTATTTCTTTTTTAATTATTATTTAAATTTTTTTTATTGCTTCAGGTTACATCTCTGTCATAGTGTCCTCTTTCCACCCCTCCCAGTCCCGCCCTCCCACCCTCTACCCCCTAACACTTCCATCCCTACATCTGGAGTGGAGTGTCCCTACATAACAGTCCCACGCCCCAGTTCAGCAGTCATATGAGGGCCAAGAGTTTCCTCATACACTGGAAGCCTACAAGGCAGCACCACTAGGGAAAAGTGTCTCCTAAGGAAAAAAAAAAAAAAGTCTATGTCCATGTTCCCTTTGGTGCATTGGTTTTAGTATAGATATTCTGTACTATATGGTTAAAATCTGACTATAAATGAATAGATGTCATGTGCGTCCTTCTGAGTCTGGGTTAGTTCACTAAAGAAGATGAGCTTCTCTAGTTCCATCCATTTGGCTGCAAATTGCATAATTTCATTGTTTCTGATAGCGGAGTAGTATTCCATTGTGAAGATGTACCACAATTTTTAATCCATTCTTTGGTTGAGAGACATCTGGTTTGTTTCCAGTTTCTAGCTATTACAAATAAGGCTGCTATGAACATAGATGAGGACACTTCCTTGTGATTCAGTGAGGAGTCATTTGGATGTATACCCAGAAGTGGTATGGCTGGGTCCCGAGGCAGAGCTCTTCCAAGTTTTCTAAGATATCACCAGACTGACCTCCATAGTGGTTACATAAGCCTGCACTCCCACCAGCAATCGAGGAGAATTCTCCTTCCTCCACACCCACGCCAGCATGTGCTGTCATACGAGCTTTTAATCTTAGCCTTTCTGACAGGTGTGAGATGGAAACTTAGAGTCATCTTGAGTTGCATTTCTCTGATGGTTAAAGATGCTGAGGATTTCTTCAAGTACCTGTCAGCCATTAGGAATTCCCCCTTTGTGAATTCTCTGTTTAGCTCTTTTCCCCATATTTTGAGTGGATTATTTGGTTTCCTGGCATTTAATTTCTTGAGTTCTTTGTAAAATTTTGATATTAGCCCTCTGTCAGATGTGGGGTTGGTGAAGATTTTTTTCCCAATCTGTAGCCAGTTGTTATGTTCGAATGGCAGTGTCTTTTGTCTTATAGAAGCTTTTCAGTTTCATGAGGTCCCATTTATTGATTGTTGGTCTCAGGTACTGAGCTGTTGGTGTTCTGTTCAGGAAGTTGTCACCTGAGACAATGAGTTCTTTTTTTTTTCCTTTATTTTTTATTTCTTCAAGTTACATCTCAATCACAGTCCCCTCCCTATTCCCCATCCAGTCCCACCCTCCCACCCTCAACCCCCCCATCCTCTTCCCTTTTTTTTCTTTTAAGTTTAAGGTATATCTTATTTCCCCCTACAGTTTCCCCTTTCAGTCCAACAAATGGCTCTTTCTCTTATAATAACAAATACAATACAGTACAACAGAGGTAATTAGGCCTCAGTTGTGAGGGTTATATGGCTTAACGTACATTCCCAATGACCAGTCCATATGTATTTGGTACCTGACTTTAACATTCTACTATCTAAACATCTCCATGAGTTTAAAGGTCTATATCTGACTCAACATTCATACTAACTTGCAACACAATTTTAAAAGTATCTTCTTAGATCTATAACACTCTCTTGATTCCTAAACAACTCAAAATTAGATTATGAGACTCTAGCTATCTGTTCTTCAACCACCTCAGAGACCTGAGAGGGATAAATATATCTGATTTTATAGGAAGTACAGGGCCTGCAGCTTCCCAAACTAAGAAATGACATATCTGTGGCTGCCTGGACAGTTCCCACTTTCTCTCCATACATTACAGCATCAATCTTCAGTCATTTGCCCCCGTTTCTCTGACAGACATTGATTGTAGAGCAGGGGTTATGAAGGACTTACCTACCCTGTCTTGGCAGAGCTAGGCTGTCGACTTACCTGCTTCCAGGTTTTGTCCTTTTTGGACAGCATTCTGTCTACAGTTGGGGCAAGGGGCTTTTCCTACCAAGAGATAGGCTTGCGACTAATTCAATCATCTCCCACTGGAGATTCTTCGATGCTCATCTTCTACTTGGAGGAGACTAGGTGGTGCTGTCAGGAGTTGATATGTCTTGGTATAAAGAAATCTAAAGTTACGAAAACATCTTTGAATGCCGTATTCTGCAGATCTCTTGAGGTTTTTGAAGAGGCCCTATCTATCTCTTATATTAGGGTAAGCAGATGATGCTTGTCTCTTGCCAGTTTATTTCTGATTAGCTTAAAAAGTAACTTTAATAGGCTGTCATAGTACCTAACTGAACGACCGGCTTGCATAACCATTAGTTTGCATTTCTTAATTATCCTAAACATTTTATGACAATTAGTAGTAAAAGGCCGAAACATCGCATTTCATTTTTTGTTTCTTTACATCCTACCCCTTCCATCCCATTTCTCTGGGGTGGGGTTTCCTTATATAACAGTCCCTCATCTCAGTTGAGAGGTCTTATGAGGGCCAAGAGCCTCTTCATTCATTGGGGATCTATGAAGCAGTACCATCAGTGAAAAGTGTCTCGTTGCCCGGGAGAGAGAACTACTAAACAAACAAACCAATAAGCATACAATAGATAAAAAAGACTAAAAAACAGAAAAAATACAACTAATATATAAAAAATAAATAAAGAATAAAAATTAAAAATAAGAAGTCTATGTCCAAGTTCCCTTTGGTGTGTTAGTTGTAGTATCGATACCTTCTACTATATAGCTAAAATCCTACTATAAGTGAATAGATGCCATATGTGTCCGTCTGAGTCTGGGTTATCTCACTCAGGATGAGTTTTTCTAGTTCCATCCATTTGGCTGCAAATTGCATAATTTCATTGTTCCTGATAGCTGAATAATATTCCATTGTATAGATGTACCACAGGTTTTTGACCCATTCTTCAGTTGAGGGACATCTGGGTTGTTTCAGTTTCTAGCTATTACAAATAAGGCTGCTATAAACATAGATGAGGAAACTTCCTTATGATTCCGTGAAGAGGTATTTGGGTGTATACCCAAAAGTGGTATGGCTGGGTCCTGAGGCAGAGCTATTCCAAGTTTTCTAAGATATCGCCAGACTGACCTCCATAGTGGTTGCACAAGCCTGCATTCCCACCAGCAATGGAGTAGGGTACGCCTTTCTCCACACCCTAGCCAGCATGTGCTGTCATTTGAGTTTTTGATCTTAGCTATTTTAACAGGTGTGAGATGGAATCTCAGAGTCGTCTTGAGTTGCATTTCTCTGATGATTAAGGATGTTGAGCATTTCTTCAAGTGTCTCTCAGCCATTAGGAGGATTCCTCCTTTGTGAATTCTCTATTTAGCTCTGTGCCCCATTTTTTGATTGGATTATTTGGTTTCTTGGCATTTAATTTCTTGAGTTCTTTGTAGATTTTGGATATTAGCCCTCTGTCAGATGTGGGGTTGGTGAAGATTTTCTCCCAGTCTGTAGTCTGCCATTTTGTTCAAATGATAGTGTCCTTTTCCTTACAGAAGTTTTTCAGTTTCATGAGGTCCCATTTATTGATTGTTGATCTCAAGCCCTGAGCTGTTGGTGTTCTGTTCAGGAAGTTGTCACATGTGCCAATGAGTTTGAGGGTTTCTCCCACTTTTTCTTCTAGTAGATTTAGTGTGACCGGTCTTACGTTAAGTTCTTTGATCCACTTGGACTTAAGTTTTGTACAAGGTGATAAGTATGGGTCTAACTTCATTCTTTTACAAATGGACATCCAGTTGGACCAGCACTATTTGTTGAAGATGCTGTCCTTCTTCCACTGTGCCGTTTTGAATTCTTTGTCAAAAATTAGGTAGCCATAAGTGTGTGGGTTTATTTCTGGATCTTCAATTCGATTCCATTGATCTACTGCTCTGTTTCTATACCAATACCATGTTGTTTTTACAACTATTGCTCTGTAGTACAGCTTGAAATCTGGGATGGTAATACCTCCAGATTTTTTTTATTTTACAGGATTGATTTAGCTATTCTGGGCTTTTTGTTGTTCCATATGAAATTGAGGCTAGCTCTTTGCAAGTCTATAAAAAAATTGTGTTGGTATTTTGATAGGAATTGCATTGAATCTATATATTGCTTTTGGTAGGATGGCCATTTTTATTATGTTGATCCTACCTATCCATGAGCATGGGAGATATTTCCATCTTCTAAAGGCCTCTTCCATTTCTTTCTTGAAGGGCTTGAAGTTCTTGTTGTGCAGATCCTTTACTTGCTTGGTTAGAGATACCCCCAGGTATTTTATGTTGTTTGCAGCTATTGTGAAGGGGGTTGTTTCCCTTATTTCTTCCTCAGCCCATTTGTTTGTTGTATAAAGAAGGGCTTCTGATTTTTTTGAATTAATTTGTATCCAGCCACTTTGCTGAAGGTGTTTATCAGCTGTAAGAGTTCTCTGCTGGAATTTTTGGGGTCGCTTATGTATACTATCATATCATCTGCAAATAGGGATAATTTGACTTCTTCGTTTCCGATGTTTATCCCCTTGATGTCCTTTAGTTGTCTTATTGCTCTAGCAAGAACTTCAAGTACTATATTGAAGAGATATGGTGAAAGTGGACATCCTTGTCTTGTCCCTGAGTTTAGAGGAAATGCTTCAATTTTCTTTCCATTTATTTTGATGTTGGCCACTGTCTTGCTGTATATTGCCCTTATTATTTCTAGGTACGGCCCTTGTATGCCCGTTCTCTCTAGAACTTTTAGCATGAAGGGGTGTTGGATTTTGTCAAATGCTTTTTCTGCATCTAGCAAGATTATCATGTGGTTTTTTTCTTTCATCTTGTTTATATTGTGAATGACGTTGTTAGACTTTTGTATGTTGAACCATCCCTTCATCCCTGGGATTAAGCCTACTTGATCATGGTGTATGATACTTTTGATGTGTTCTTGAATTCAGTTTGCTAGTATTTTATTAATTATTTTTGCATCTATGTTCATGAGGGAGATTGGTCTGAAGTTCTCTTTCTTTGTTGAGTCTTTCTGTGGTTTAGGAAGCAGGGTGATTTTGGCCTCATAGAATGAGTTTGGCAATGTTCTTTCAGATTCTATTTGGCAAAAGAGTTTGAAAAGTATTGGTGGTAGCTCCTCTTTGAAGGTCCGGTAGAATTCCGTGCTAAAGCCATCTGGCCCTGGGCATTTTTTGGTTGGGAGATTTTTAATGACTGTTTCTATTTCCTTAGTGGTTATAGGGCTGTTTAATCTGTTTATCTGATCTTGATTTAGCTTCCATAGGTGGAATCTATCAAGAAAATTGTCCATTTCACTTAAGTTTTCAAATTTGGTGGAGTATAGATTTTTAAAGTAGGATACAAATATTATCTGGATTTCCTCAATGTCTGTTGTTATTTCTCCCTTTTCATTTCTAATTTTGTTGATTCGGGTTTTCTCCCTATGTCTTTTAGTTAATTTGGCTAAGGGTCTGTCTATTTTGTTGATTTTCTCGAAGAACCAACTCTTGGTTTCATTGATTCTTTGTATTGTTCTTTTTGTTTCTAAATTGTTGATTTCAGCCCTAAGTTTGATGATCTCCTGCCTTCTGCTCCTCTTGGGAGTGTTTGCTTCTTTTTTTTCCCAATTCACCCAGTTTAGCTGTTAATTCGCTAATATGAGCTGTCACAACTTTCTTTTTGAAGGCACTTAGTGCTATGTACTTTCCTCATAGCACAGCTTTCATTGTGTCCCATAGGTTTGGGTATGCTGTGTCTTCATTTTCGTTGGATTTTAAGAAGTCTTTGATTTCCTTCTTTATTTCTTCCCTGACCCAGTGGTCCTCTAGTAAAGAGTTGTTCAATTTCCATGAGAGTGTAGACTTTCTGTTGATTCTTTTGCTATTGAAGTCCAGCTTTATTTCATGGTGGTCTGATAAGATACAAGGGGTTATTTAAATTCTCTTGTATCTGTTGAGGCTATCTTTGTGTCCAATTATATGGTCGATTTTGGAGAAGGTTCCGTGAGGTGCTGAGAAGAAGGTGTATTCTTTTTTGTTTGGGTGAAACGTTCTGTAGATATCTGTTAGATCCATTTGGTTCATGATCTCTGTTAGACTCATTATTTCTCTGTTTGGCTTCTGTCTTGATGATCTGTCCATAGTTGTGAGTGGGGTGTTGAAGTCTCCCACTATTAAAGTATTTGGATTGATGTGCGATTTAAGTTTTAGAAGCGTTTCTTTTATAAATGTAGGTGCCTTTGTATTTGGGGCATAGATGTTCAATATTGAGATGACCTCTTGGTGGATATTTCCTTTAATGAGTATGTAATGCCCTTCTCTGTCTTTTTTTATTAACTTCAATTGGATGTCTATTTTGTTTGATATTAGGGTGGCTACTCCAGCTTGTTTCCTGGGACCATTTGCTTGGAAAACCTTTTCCCAGCCCTTTAGTCTGAGGTAGTGTTTATCTTCAATAGTGAGATGTGTTTCTTGTATACAGCAAAAAGATGGGTCTTGTTTACGGATCCAGTCTGTAAGTCTGTTTCTTTTTATTGGCGAGTTGAGTTCATTGATGTTGATGGATATTAGTGACCAGGGGTTGTTATTTCCCATTATTTTGGTTTAGCTGGCTGTCTTGTGTTTCTCTTTTGTTTAGTTGCTGTGGAGGTTTCTATTTCCTCTGTTTTCTTGCATGTAGTTATCTTCTCTCTGTTGGAATTTTCCTTCTAGGATCTTCTGTAGGGCTGGGTTTGTTAGGAGCTATTGTTTGAATTTGATTTTGTCATGGAAATCTTGTTTTCTCCTTCTATGTTGATAGAGAGTTTTGCTGGATATAGTATTCTGGCTGGGCACCTATGTTCTCTCAGGGCTTGTAGGACATCTGTCCAGGCCCTTCTAGCTTTTAAAGTTTCTGAGGAGAAGTCAGGTGTGATTCTGATGGGTCTGCCATTGTATGTGACTTGGCCTTTTCTCTTACAGCTTTTAATATCCTTTCTTTGTTCTCTACATTTGGAGTTTCTATTATTATGTGGCTAGAGGAGTTTCTTTTCTGATCTAATCTGTTTGGTGTTCTGTAAGCCTCTTGGATTTTTACTGGCATCTCTTTCTTTAGGTTTGGGAAGTTTTCTTCTATGATTTTGTTGAAGATATTTTTGGACCATGGTGTCGGGAGTCTTCTCTTTCCTCTATGCCTATAATTCTTAGGTTCCATCTTTCATTGAGTCCTTGATTTCTTGGATGTTATGGGTGAGAGATTTGTTTAACCTTCTCATTTTCTTTGAATGTTGTACTGATTTCTTCCATCGAATCTTCCATGCCTGAGATCCTGTCTTCCATCTCTTGCATTCTATTTTTCATACTCACATCCGTAGTTCCTCTTCTCTTCTCTTGATTCTCCATTTGCTCTTTTAACTCTGACTGTGTTTTCTTTATTGTTTCCATTTCTATTTTCATGTCTTGAATGGTAGTGTTCGTTTTGTACATTTCCTTCTCTAGTTTGCTTGTTTTTGTCTGGAGATCTTTCAGTGCTTTATCCTTTTCCTGTTCAAGCTGGGTCACCTTGGCTTGGAGTTCTTTAATGATGTTATCCCTTGTTTTGACTTGTAAGATTGTGGCTTCTTTGAATTCCTTCATAGTTTTAAGTTCTTCTTGAAGGGACTTTATCACTTTCCATACTGTAGAATTGTCATCGTTTTCATGTGTTTCAGTTGTGGTGAGGTGGTTCAGGCTGGATGAAATAACGTTGTTTTCTTTTGCTGGAGACATTTCGCTGTGCTTTTTTTTTTTTTTTTTTGGTCTGGGGCCTCTGGCCATGTGGAATTTGCTGTCTTCTGGACTTGGGTCCAAAGGGGGCACTGTGGTATAGGATTCGAGTTGCCTTACTCCACCCCTATAAGGTGAGTCATTCAGTCCCGACTCCCAGGTGGGGACCTAATTAATTCAGGTGGCGGAGCTGTTTACAAGTAAGCTCTGATTCCCCGCTGGAAGGACCTGTACTAGTACATAAGACTGATATACGACCATTTCAAATATCTCGCAGTTTGCCCAGGGCTGGTTCCTGTAGCGTGTAAGTCTGCAGTTCAGATGCAGTAGCCTTGCTGCTCCTGCGGCTTGGAAACCTACCATTGACGTCACAGACTGCGATCTGTGGTCTGAAGGCACTTTGCAGGGGATCTCCTGCTCACTTCCACCGGTCTCAACCTTTCGCTAGATAATTGGATCGTCTGTGTGAGACCTGGGGTGCCCAGCAGGGTGGGGATTATCTCTGCATGGTTTCTGAATCTGCCGGCTGGGTATTAGGTTGGAACTTACCGAGGATTTCTCCTTTTGGGGGGATGGGTTATCCCAATTCCCGGGTCCAGAGGCTTCCTAGCATGTCCGAGATTTGGAAGGGGCATCCTCCCCAGGCCTCTTCTGTGGTCCCTATGTAGCTAGGTGAGATTTAGAAGGGGTTGTGCCCTTTTTACAGCATCCTGGAACACTTGCCGCCTTGTGATTGTTGACCCTGAAATCAAAATACCTCCTCGCCAGCCGCCGCCATCTTGGATCCCCTTTCAGAGTTCTTGGACATGTCTGTCTGCTTCCATGTCTTCTCTCTGAGGCTGAGTCCCCAACTCAGCAGAGCATGGTGGGCACAGGCCCCTCACTTGCGTGGGATCCACCGTTGCTGTCGCTTGTGGCTGTGGTCGCTGCTCAGAAGAACAGCCCTGGTGTAAAGGACAACAATGAGTTCTTTAAATGAACATTTTATAATGTTTAACTGTTATACAAAACTTGAGTAACTAGTAGCCTGTACTCCCAACTTGTCTAATGAATGTTTCATTTGTATTTACTATTTTTGATTTTTATTTTAATTGGTGTTTAAGCAAATACACTCATATGTACTTGTACATAATGAGTAAGTACATGTGAAAAAACAATTATGTATGTTAATTTATTATTATTGAGTTATTTTTACTTTTTAAATTTTATCTTGACTTTTCATGTATTCCTTCCCTGGTCTTCTGAGTCCCTCTAGCCAGTATTGCTTTCTCTTTTATCCTAACGAATTTTTAAACAAACTTATGTAATGAAATGAATATGGATATTCATGCACATACACACACAATTGTCTCTATGTTTATTCTGTGGTATTTTATGCAAAACTATTTATTAACTTTGACTATATTTCTGAAAGAATCTTTTTAGAAGTCAATGTATTCTTCCTCCTGGTAGACCTTCAGTGGTTTAAAAATATTCTGATGAGTTTCAACACATTGTCGTTGTGTGTTTTCTGTAGCTACATGTTTTTCCATCAGCATTCCAGCTCCTGGAATAACAACTCAGACTTTATTACTATTTATAAATGCCTAGGCCAAAGTTTTGGCTCATTCTCTGACTAGTAAATAACTTATTTATACCATTTATTCTATTCTAAGAATGCTACATGGCTAGTTAATTATATTTAGTTTCATGCAATTATCTTTTCAGAGCTCTGGGTGCATCTTCTCCCAAGCCTGACTCTGTCCCAGAGCTCCTTTCCTTCTCCTGGGTGTCCTGCCTCTTATTTCCTGAATCACCACATAGGCTATCAGTGTAAACTTATCTAGTTCAAATTGTTCTGTGTGTAGGGAATCATAATGTTGTTTCACTATTGTAAAGCTGGAAACATTGGGTTCATCTTCTACTATGTGAAATTTATTTTCATTTTACTGGGCAATGTCTTTTGATGCTTCTCTGTTCTTGTTTTCATAACTACTTTTATTTTAAATCTTTAAAGATTCTAAAAAACAAAAATCTTTATCATTTTATTTCACAGCCACATTACACAGAACAACTTATTTGTGTTCTTAATATCATTTTATTATAAGTCAATAAATTCAATGGATTTTTAAAATACTTATTTATTACTTCAGGTTACATCTCCAACACAGTGTCCTCTTTCCACCCCTCCTAGTCCCGCCCTCCCATCCTCTACCCCCTATCCCTTCCATCCCACTCCTCTGGAGTGGAGTGTCCCTACATAACAGTCCCCTGCCCCAGTTCAGCAGTCATATGAGGGCCAAGAGCCTCCTCATACACTGGGAGCCTACAAGGCAGCACCACTAGGGTAAAGTGCCTCATTGACAGGAAAAAAAGTCTATGTTCATGTTCCCTTTGGTGCATTGGTTGTAGTATAGTTATACTGTACTATATGGCTAAAATCTGACTATATAATTGGAGTTTTATTTGAGTCTGACACATTTTAAGGGTCTCTACAGGGAAGGCATCATGATACACAATGGTTAAATTTCTATTTTTCTCAAAAATCCATTTCTAGTCACTTTTATTTGTTTGTTTATCTTGTACTACAAAACATCTTCTTATAGATTACTTCATCCTTATTACATGGGGCTGGGAATTTGATTTTAACCCTTTGCCGACTTTATGATTAATCATGAGTCCTTTAATTTGAAAAGGTATAGAGGTTATTCTATAATTTATTATTTTAAATTTAATTTAAATGAGGCATAAATTATCTATAAACACATGCAAAAATGGAAATAAATTTATTTTCTTAACCTTTAACTCAGTGAACTATTAAATTGAAGACTGGTCTTTTAAATATATATTTTTATATTATTTTAAAATTTTATTCCTGGGTACTATATTTATATCATTTACAACTCTACCCATTCTACTTCTACTTCCTAAAATGCCTTTCTAGTCTTTTTAAAATTCGTAATCTTTTCTCTTTAAAATATTGTTGTTACTCAAACATACTCACAAACACATGCAAATGAATACACACACACAAACACATAAACAGACTCATACAAGACACACACAAGCACAAACACATATAAACACAAATATAGACATACAAGCAGACACAGAAACATATACACAAACACAATTGTCCAACCAAAAATCTTCCTTAGTATTCTGTTTATTTTTCTTACTTTCATAATTCTTCTAAGTTTGTCATGAGAGCTCCAACATTTTACTTAGATCACTGGCACCATTCAGACTGTCTTTATGAGAAACTTAATTACTTTTCTTTTTTGATAACTAAGCTAATAATAATGTAATTCTATGCGTGTAAAGGAGGATACACACCTGGTTATTACTCCCTGCAGCTGCTGAGGAAGCTGGGTTTGTGGACAGTAACTATTGTCTGTTATTGTGTGAGGATTCTGTCAGAAGGCTGCAGTCTTTGATACATTCAACAATTTAAGCAAGTAATGGCCCATATGCAATTAAGTTGCTAGAGATGAAATAGAAGTCCAGGTAATGTAAGCTGTAGTTAATTTAGGCTACGTAGAACATTTCATCTATGTTCATAACAGCTTTATTTGTAATAGCTAGAAACTGGTAACAACCCAGATGTCCCTCATCTGAAGAATGGATAAAAACAAACAAACAACCCCTCCCCCCCAAAAAAAAACCCTGTGGTACATTTACAATGTTATTCTACTCAGCTATCAGAAACATGAAATCATGCAATTTGCAGCCAAATGGATGGAACTAGAGAAGCTCATCCTGAGTGAGCTAACCCAGACCCAGAAAGATTCACATGCCATCTATTCACTTAGAATTTGATTTCAGCCACATGTTACAGGATAACTATCCTACAATGAACACACCAAAGTTACAGGAAGACAGACCTTGTTACCTGTTAGTGGGACACTTTGCCCTAATGGAGTTGCCATATAGGCCCCAGTGCAGAGGAAGCTCTTAGCCCTCATCTGACTGTTGAACTAAGGGGTGGGGGGTGTGCTGATTTCTAGGGGCAACCCACTCTGGAGGAGGAATGTGATAGGTGAGAGAGGGGGAAGAGAGTGGGAGGGTGGGACCAGGAGGCATGGAAAGAGGGCACTATGATGAAGATATAACTTAAAGTAATAAATAAATATTAAAAAGAGAGATCAACAAACCAAAAAAAATCTATATTCGAAAAACGAAAAAACAATTGAAAATTTTGACAGGTTTCTTGAGAATAGATTCCAAAATCTTTAGAAAATTAAACAAAAGTAAGTGTGAGAAGACTAAGAAAAATGAACAGATATATTTTAAATTATGATACCTTCATTAAAATTAAGCTATGTTGTTCAGACAGAAAATTATTCCAATAAATACATATATTTAAGAATGAATATTAAGAAAAATAAAAAGGGGTAAAGTACACATATATTTAGGACTGTTAAGTTGATTGAAAGCTTGTATATTGTAAAATATACAACTTCTTCCTTCAGAAAGTATGAATATATAAATAATTTTCTTAATTCTTGTAAATTACCAAATTATAACTTCAATGAAACATATATGTTAGAAAATAAAGTTTATAAATTTTTAAATTCATAATTGTAAGGTAAGGTGTAAAAATATTTGTAACCATTGCATATCAAGATAAGAAAAGAGAAAATGTAAGCAAAGAGTGACTGATCATACATAAAAATTTCAATAACTAAATAATTGTTGCTCTTTTCACTATGCAGTATATTTGGATTAATAAAAAAATTACAAGAATTCCATTATAAATAATAAAATGAACATGTTCAAAGCAGTTTAAAGGGAAAGAATTACAATACATTATACATTTCTGAGAGAGAAATTAATTTTCTTCCTGAGAGATGAAGCACCTGATTAGTTATACAATATCAAATGGCTAGTTCTAGAAATATATGCATGTAATCAGATGGTTTTCATATGTTTATTCATGTATAAAATGGCAATCGTTAAAAAAGAGGAACCTTATATTTAGAACTGTTGGTCTAATGTGGAAGTGTAGGAAGGAAAAGAAGAGGGAGAAAATGGTGCAATTATATTTCAATTAATTTTTTAAAATAATAAGAGCATTCTGGAGATTCAAGCTGTGTCTGACATCCTCCATCAGGACTAGCTTTTGTACTGCCAGAATGTGTATGTAAGCAGCAAGGGAGAGAAGGAATATATCAGCTCTGACACCATAGATTTCAGTAGTGGTCAGCATCACAAGATAGCTCTAAAGTTGCAATGGTGATGTTCAAATGTTGGCAGTAACCAGCATCTATTTAAATGGACCTAATGGTTACTCAATAGGAGGAAAATCATAACTGCTAAAGGAAACCTAGCGAACTACCTCTGGTTAGTGAAGTTACAGATTTTAGAGGAGGACAACATAATTTGTAACTGCATCCTAAATCTTTTCCTTATCCACAAACCTTTGCTGAAGAAGTTCCTCTTTAAAGCCCACAGATGGGGTGATGTTATGCATTGTAAATGTTAATTAACTTGCTCCCAGAAGCCTGCTTGTTGTACATCAAGAATGCTATGTCACCTTGCTTTCTAATCATTGTCTCTGATTGGCTTTCATAAAATTCCAAGACCTGTGATTGAGCAGAGAGAAAGGTAGGTGGGGCAAAGGTTTAAGGGGTTCTGGGGCAACAGAAAAGATCTTGAGTAGAAGAAAGGAAGAAGCCAGAGGAGGAGGAAGGACACAAGCCATGAGTTTGAAAAAAGAACATTGCCTGGAACATTGGCATAGCATGGAGAATAAGAGCCCAGAGGACATATGTATATATGGGGTCAAATTTGGGAAATAGAATTAAGGGCTAGCTTAGATGGGCCAAGATTGCTCAATTCAGGTTAAGGCTTGTTAAAATCCATCAGGTGTCTATGTGCTCATTTTCAGTGGTGGGATAAGGATTAACACTGCCAACCAATTAAATTTAATTTAAATACAGGTAAATAATTTAAATACTTTACTTCAACGGCAGACACTATTAGAGGAAAACCATAATTATTTGAAATGCAGATATCAACTGATCATGGAATACTGAGCTCCTTTTGATATAACTATTACAATCCCTTCATCTAAATCTCAGAAGTCATCATCAAAGAAATGAGAAGATTGTAAGAGTCACAGGATCAGTAATCCTGATATTAAATGATGAGTCTTATCCTGTGACATGGAAACTACATTCCTGCTACTTCATTAATATGGCTACCTACAGAAAGATTCAACAAAGACAACTCCAATAAACAAGCAAACATGGAAGGGAGAAATCTCACAGTACCACACCCATAAACAAACAACTACAGGCAACTGAGAAATGTTGGAAAAGGGAGAAATAGAAATAAAATGAGAAAAACAAGAAGTCAATGTGACAGGACCTAGTAAAAAAGACATTTTAGAACTAAGTCAGTTATAGAACTTTAAACTCATGGAGATGGTTAGAAGGTAGAAGGTTAAAGTCAGGGGCCAAATATGTATGAACTGGACATTGGGAAGGTTCACCGGGGCATTTAACTCTCATAAATGTGGCATATTTAATTCTGCTGTTTTGTATAGAATTTACTGTTATAAGAGAAAGAACCATTTGTTGGAATGAAAAGAGAAGCTTTTGGGGGGGGGAACAGGGTGGAAGGGTGGGACAAGAAGGGGGAATAGGGAAGGGTTTGTGACTGAGATGTAACTTGAAAAAAAATAATAAAGTACTTATAAAAAAAAAGACATTTTAAATTAGCATCTAGAAACTTAGGGAGGAGTTTGCCATTCTTTACGGTTGATATTGGCGGAGCCAGTTGTGGCCTAGGGATAGTACCTGTTGAAGGAGCATTGTTAGAAACCTGTCAAGCCACGCAGATGATTTCAACACTGATGCACTGTTTTAGGGGCATGTCTTGAAAAGCCCACAAAAAAATGTCTGTAGGAAATCTCTCAAAGATCATCACAATATAGGGGGAAACATAATTACATATTTATTCAAAATAAAGCAGAACATTTTATACATTACATCATCTTGGATATGTGAGAACATTGGTGGAAAAAGGCAAGAAAGTTCTTAAGGGAGAATGGATAGTAGAACAAAATGATACAGATGGGGAAAGGGAGTTTTGGAGAGGTAGGTATAAGTGGAGAAAGGAATATGAGAGTAAGGCAGTGGAGGGAGTCTGAAAAGTAGAAAAATGATGGGAAACATTTTGCTTTATTTTATTTAAATTTGGGTTTCAGCTTTCTGCTTATAGATTAGCCATCTACAAATTTATGAGCATGTTCTCACTGGGTGATACCCTTAACAACATTACACTGAAATAATTTTCTTCGAAGATCCTTGTGAAACATCCCTGTTTTGTATTTACTAACATCCACTTTTATCTTATTGTTTATTCCTACATTTCAGTTTAGTTTATGGATGATGATTAGATAGATACAAGCATCAACCTATCTCCATAAATGTGTCATTCTATATCACCATTGCTTCAGTGTGCTAAGGATTGGTATGGTGTGTTATTTCCTCTGCCCTACTTGACATATGAGAACTACTTCTCACAAACACAACCGCAATAGCATCCTGATCACCAGTGTGTTCCTTTATATGAAGTGAAGTTAGTGTTCTCTAAATTTTCATCATTATATATGATGATGCAGATTCTGTATGTGATGTCAGGAAACCACATAGACCTTTGCAAATAAAAGGTAATCCCTGTATTGCTGAATGATATCCCAGCCTCCACAATCTGGTAATTAATTCAATGTCACATAATGACTTTTCTATGCCCATTATTTACCTTTCGTTATTTTCTATCATACTAGAATAGATTGCAAATTCATTCTTAGTGTAGACCAAAAAGGCTAAACCATACATTTCAATTTTATAAAGAGGTTAGTATTTTTCTAAGGCTTTATCAATACAAAACACAATTCTCATCCAAAAGAGTATAAGACAATTTATTATGAGACTAAAATGAGCAATAATGGCTCAGAAACATGGATTGGGGTTGTCCTGAACTGCATATTCCATGGTGAAAATGGTCGAATGCACATGTTTAGGTAAAGAAAAAAAGGACACATAAATTTATATATTTATCAAATTTATTGGTGAGGAAAACTGCTAGGCAGATTACAACAAATTGAGACAATCTCTGCTGCATTTTTAGATTCAATTGTTGACATTTTAAACTTTTGTTTTCCTTTTTTTTTTTTTTGAGACAATGTTTTTCTGTGTAATCCTGGCTGTCATGGAATTCTGTAGACCAGGCTGGCCTCAAACTAAGAAATCTACCTGCCTCTGCCTTCTGAGTGCTGGGATTAAAGGTGCATGTCACCTATTTTTTTTTTTTTTTTTTTACATTTTTAACTTTAGATTTAGTTAAAAAAAAAAGAAGAAGAAGAAGAGATTTATTAAGAATTAGGGTAGTTTTGTCTGTTTAGTGTTTATCATTTATTTTTTGTCACAGTGACATAAGCTAGAGTGATCTCAGAGTACAAAACCTGAATTGAGAAACTACCTCAGTAAGAATAATTTTAGCTGACAATCTGTAACATTTCAGCTCTTCAGAGCCAGGCTGCTCTAATCAACGAGTCTTCCAAGTTTTCAGCAAAAGATGTAGCACACAAGTTCTTCCCAGAGGTTTAGTTTTAATGACTACATTTTCAAAAAACCATTCCTTTACAACTTTGTGTCTCCTTTCACATGGTCTCTTTGGTCTTGGAATCCTGGCATTTTCTACTACTGTAGAAAAAGTTCTTCAACATTGATACCAATCTATTTCTTCCTTTAATTGGTCTAGAATATACTTGATTCACTCTAATTTTGTGGCTTGACCTAGGTCATGAAACTGGCAGAAACTACAGCTAAAGAGGATTTTGAGCAGGGCACATATTGACATTCTGAGCAGAAATTTTTTCATAGGGGTATGTCTGCTCACCCAGGGAGAGCAAGCAGTCAAGAGTTCCATCCTCAGTCTCAAGGTCTCCTCTCTCTCTCAGCCAGGGCTCTGACCTACTAAAAATTCAACCTTCATTCCTACTTTCCTACCCATATAATTAATTCCTAGGTCTTAAACTCAGTTTATTTGCATTGCCCTCTAGCTAATTGAGATGAAAATTTCATTAAATGTGTCAAAGGAAACTCTCTATGTCTCCTATTTGGCTTTAATATGGTGATTAATCATGCTAAGACATTTAGTCTTTTTCCAGTGCTTCCACAGTGCTCAGGCACACCAAGAAGCAGGCAGTATATTCCCCTCTCCTGACATTAAAGGATAATTTTCTGAGCCTTGCACATGGCCTAGATATTTCATCTATGGTATATTAACATTGTGCCAACTTACGGTTGCCTGTGTTTCCCAGATCTCTATTTCCTGGATGCTTCTTAAAATGAATTAGGGCCAAAAGGACCTTTGGTCATGATATTTGTATATCCACAATAAAAACAAGGCATTTAGTTTATTATTAATTTGTACATTTGTGTTTGTATGTGTATATATGTATGCGTGTACATATGTATGTATGTATGTATGCATCTACGTATATGCATGTGTATATACCTATGTGTGTGAGTGGAGACCAGTGGTCAATGTTGAGTTTTCCTGTACTTTTCTCTACCTGATCTCTTTAGACAATATCTCACTGAACTAGACCTCTTAATTTTGACTAGAATTGATTGTCTCTGCCCACCAGACCTGATAATTATAGATGTGTAACACCATATCTAGCTTTCACTTGGTGCCAGAGTTACAAATTCAGTCACAGATGCTTACATAGCAAGCAATTTATTCACTGAGAAATCTTCACAGCCCCAGAATGGTTTTGTCAGTATTTTTATTGTTGTTGTTTGGTTGTTTTATTTTTTTTCTCACAGTAAACATGTATTTAAGGTTCATATGTGTCACTCACAGGATGCTCACACTACTGACATAAAACATATCCAAAGCTTTAAATGTTCTTGCTTAAACTGGAACTACTTCAATGTCTTTCACATCTGAAGTATGTATGAACATAATCACATTATAAAGGGCCTGTGCTACATCTATAGAGACCCCAGAGTACTAAGAGTAAAACTAGATAATTACCATACACCCCAGACTTTTCTTCTAATTTGGAAACTGTATATACTTTCTTGCAAACTTCCTATCTTATGGCCTTAAACATCTGTGTCAAATATAATGATAAGAGATCCCAGAGATGAGTGTATTAAATCAAGTACCATATCACATTTTCATTCATTTTTTTCTAGCGTTTTCTCTTTGATAAAAATCTGATTGATAAAACACCTATTTAGTACATTTCAATGCTTACATTTACCATATTAACATTTTTACTAGTTTCATTATTAGAAAACACTTCAGGATGTTGGGGATGAAACCCCTTTCCCTGTACAATTATGAGAAATCTAGCTTCACACTCACCAGCAGAACCTGTGGTGTAAAACTCTGTGGGAATACTGGAAGTTGTAAATTTACTTGAAAGGCCGGAAAGCACTGTTTGATTGTCACTCTGCATAAATGAGAGAATCAGGCTTGAGCAGGAAAACAAAATATTTTCTGCATTAAGAAGGCAATAGGAACTTCTGCTTGTCCTCTGGGAAATTCTGGTTTGCAGTGACTAATAAGATATTAAGAATGGTAAAGAATCTGAATATTTACTGAACCTTCAAGCTAATAAACTCATCTCCCCTAGTAATATTATTGTCAAAAGAAGATATTAGATGGTTGAATAAAAAGAAAAACTTTATTTGTTTGTTTGTTTGTTTATAACTGCCATTTTTAACATGCTTAAAATCACAAGATCACAAAATCACCAGTTAGAACACGAATCAGTTTCCTTTGTCATCATATTCTATGGAATAACACATAGAAGAAAGATAGACACTAAACTTCACATGCAATGGACTATTGCAGGTGATGATACTTCATTTAAAGGCAGCCAAATTGTATACAGTAGCAACATACATGACTGAACTGGCTACTAAAGCGGATTTTATACTTGTCTTCAAAGACTTAAATAACCTCTTCTTCATATAAACAGGGCCTATATCTTCATTATGAATGAGTTTAATGTGCATCTATCCTTAAAAAAAGCAAAATTTCTCTGCTTGCAGAATGTAGCAAGCAAGATACTGGTGGAAGTTGGGCCACACACAGAGTATTCAGATAGTGGCATGAAGTCCCTTCAATCTCTGGTCAGTACACGCAACTGTTTGGGATTTGTTGTTGTTCTTTAACACAATACAATAAAACATTCTTGCCTGTAGGTTATCAGCAGCCAAAATTTACAGTAGCTAGGGTAACAGACTTCATCCATTCAGTAGATCAGTCATAAGTTAATGCATGCATTCATGTAATTAACACATAAACTATAGTGTTTCTCTTGTAATTATGAGCTAGGAAAAACTGTTTACATTACTATTTGATATGCAGTAAGATGCTGAGGTTAATCTGGCTTGATCCTGTACTTGTAACTGTAATTCAGTTTCTGGATTATTCACCACCAGAACAGCATGAAATATGATCAGTCTCTTCAGACAGAAATTGACAGAGAAAGCTTTAGTTCTTACATCTTTCTAAGTTCACAAGCTAATTCACTAAAGGAATATTTGATTCATTTACATCATTACACCCAGCTGCTCTAACTGGCCCTTACTGTACAGTTCAGACTTCTTCTGAAAAGTACAGACTGGAGCAAGAAACAGCAATGTATTTACTGAGGATTTCGGGAGAATGAGGAAATTAGGCATTGTTCTATTTGGTTTCATTTCTGTGTAGAATATGTAAGAATAAAAGAGATGGGAGGGGAATGGGGAATGGAATATAAAATAAACAAATTAATAAAAAAGAATAAAAATATAAAACACAATCTGAAATGATGTTACTAAGATATCATTCTAATTAAATTAGAAAGCTATAATCAATATCTTTTTCTTTACTTTTTAGATATATAATTATATACTTTAATTTGTTTCACTATCTTTAAAATCTGCCTGTGTAGCTACTATTATTATATATGTTTAAAAATTGCCAAAAGTAAAAAAATGCACATATAAATCTATTAAAATCACATGGTGCATTTCATTTGAAAGAAAATTTTAATTATTTTTTGAAATAACCTATTCTGTCTCATTACAAAAGAAAACACTTGATGAATTGAACACATGCAATTACTTTTATTTCCTAATAGTATTATACCAAATATTTTGTTACTAAAGTGTTCAAAAATCAAAAAAATTTGCTTCAAAAATAAATTACCTAAATAGAACATAAAATTAAATTACTAAAATAACATACTAAATATCTTATGGTCAATAAGACACTGGAAGGACAACTTTACTTTATAAAATCAAATATTTTAAGTTGAAGTCAAACAGGGTTAATGCCATGCATTCAATGTTTAAAAATCATAAAAATAAAATATAAAGTTTTATTGAAATTTCTTGGATTTAATGTCTATTAAAGACACGCTATAAATCATTGCATGTTAGTCATATGCAGATTTGAATTTAATATCTGATATCATTGATGTAAAAGTGTCTATGAAATTGTCAAAGCCTCCTTATATGACAACACTTTTATACAGAACATCCTATTGGGGTCAGTACTGATTGCCAACTTGACTTGGAGGTATAAAGCAACATTGCCCTCTAGAGGTTTTCTCAATATTCTTAGCAGATTAGGTTCCTATAGGGCAGGAAAAGATTGCATAAATTTATTACATGTTATTATTTTTCTTTGAATTTTAAGATTATATTATAATTTCATCATTTTATTTTTTTCATTTTCTCACTCAAACCCCCAAATTCCCCTCTTTATTCTTTTTCCTGTTAAGCACTATTAGGAAACATCAAATGAATATGTAGCTGTTTCCCTAGAAGTTGTGGGTAGAAGACATAAGGATATCAAAGAAAGAAAGAAAAGAAGATTGATCAGTAGAGTGCAAACATACATTAGCAAATGTATGGTCCTTAAAAATAGCTCTAGAGAAAATAGACCTAGTTTGAGTGTCTAACAAAGTTATTATTGGTTTTATGTTCCCTACTTTGAAATCACCATGGCTCACAGCTCACCAGATTCTTCAATGGCTTTACGTATGTAAATGAGAACACTCCTCTGTGAATAAAGGGATGACTCATTTATAACATTTGCCAATGCTGCAACCACAACACAACCTGATAAGCAAGTTGTCAGTATTATAGAAGATATTGTGGATATGTCTTCTTGAGAAAAAAAAATAAATAAAAAGGCACAGAATTTTAAAGGGGAAGAGATTTAGTTACCAAAAGAAAAACAACGATTTGTACTCCAAAGATAAATTAGAGATGACTACCCCCAAAAGAGGAACAATAAAGTAGATTCTACATTAGTATACTAAAAAATTTCATGAATATTTATGAGTTACAAAGCATATACATCATCTCAAATTGAGATAGAAAGGTTCTTTCTTTTCTTTTTTTTAAGGCTATTTCTGCTTATGATTGTCTGGGAAAGCACAGAAGCCAACTGTCAAATCAACAGTAACTATGGTGTTAAAATGAATCTAATGTCTTTCAAAATGCAGTCCCTTTGTTGGTAGGCACATTTGAGAAACTGCAATGACACTTTTTTTTTTTTTTGTAAAATGGAAACAACCTATCAGCAACCCAAAGTTGGTTTAACCTCAAAAGGGTATTTCAGACCCCCACAATACACCTTTACCAAGTAAAGATTTCTTGGTTAAACCATATCTAATACTTCAATATCCCATGATTTTCTTTTCTTTTTTGAGACTGCATCTCTCTGTGTAGACTTGACTGACCTGGAACCCATTTTGTAGATCAAGCTGGCAGGGAATTCATAGAGATTGGCCTGCCTCTGCCTCCCAAGTGCTGGGATTAAAGCTGATCACTACCATGCCTGGTCATGCAATGATTATTTTATGACATAAATTCAGACATTTCCTTTTTAAGAAGATCAAGACATTGGCAGAAAGACAAAACACAAAGCTTAAGCTCTTTGTAAAACTTTTCTCCAAGTTCAATGACTCAGATCTATTTTCTAAATAATATTTTAATTTGAATCTGGAAGGTGATTTTGCTCTAGATCAAGAGTGTGGTCACAAACATAAGTTTGTCACTCATTCAGGTAGGTAGGGCACGCAGATGAAATAGAAACAGTGAATAACAAAGAAGACTTAAATTGCAGGCAATAACTGTTTGTCTCTATGACAACCAACAAGCACATCATTAAAAATAAAATTGTTATAACTTGAAATCAAGGATATGTGATGATTTCTTAGGAAGCTTCAATTGTTGAGCTAAGATGGTACCAGAAAACATGAACTTTATGATGTCCAATGTATAAAAAGCTTTGAACAGTGAAAATTAGAGATGATAAACAAATGTAATGCAAGATTGCTGGCTATGGAAGAAAGAAAATGGTTATTTCTTCAGAAACATTGCTATGGCTACTTAAAAGAACACTTGAAACAGTACAGTAATATGGAAAATTTTATATCTACTATTTTAATAAATAATCTCTGTGTTAGGTACCAAAGAAAAGGATGTATTTCTTTTTTTTAAATTTATTTATTTATTACTTCAGGTTACATCTCCATCATAGTGTCCTCTTTCCACCCTTCCCAGTCCTGCCCTCCCACCCTTTACCCCCTAACCCTTCCATCCTGCTCCTCTGGAGTGGATTGTCCCTACATAACAGTCCCCCGCCCCAGTTCAGCAGTCATATGAGAGCCAAGAGCCTCCTCACACACTGGAGGCCTACAAGGCAGTATCAGCAGGGAAAAGTGTCTCAATGACAGGGAGAGAAAACAAACAAACAAACAAACAAAAAGTCTATGTCCATGTACCCTTTGATGCATTGGTTGTAATATAGATATCCTGCACTATATAGCTAAAATCTGACTATAAGTGAATAGATGCCATGTGCATCCTTCTGAGTCTGGGTTAGCTCACTCAGAATGAGCTTTTCTAGTTCCATCCATTTTGCTGCAAATTGTAAATTTTCTTGATTCTGAGAGCTGAGTAGTATTCTATTGTGTAGATGTACCATATTTTTTAATCCATTCTTCAGTTGAGGGACGTCTGGGTTGTTTCCAGTTTCTAGCTATTAAAAATGCTTTTATAGAAAAAAGAAATAATAAAACAATTAAATGCCTTTATCTTGTCAAATATTTGTAGTGTTGAGAGCAAATGAATATTTTAATGTAAAATTATGCTATTTTGAGACTTTGTTAATAATTTATTTATTGCTTTATTTATATGTAAGTTTATGTGCATACAATCAGAAGCCAGTAAAGAATGTCAGAGTCAGTGGAACTGGAGTTACAAGCAGTTGTGAGCATCCTTGTGGGTGATGTGAACAAAATCCATGGCCTCAAAAAAAAGTAAGCACTCTTAACCATTGACCCAGCATTCTAGCATATAACATGCTTTACTGTAAATCAGAGAAAGAAATAAAAACAATGCTACAGTTAAAGTAAAGGAGGGAACACAGACTATCTCACAATCCTCTTTAATAGTAACTTTTCTGGCATGAGTGTGTTTTTTTCTCCTTTATATCCTCTTGTTCTAAAGTGTCTTCATGAGCCTGAAATGTAAATATGTACCATTTATTGCATTAAAAGGGGAAGTACCAAACTGCAGAGAAAAACGTTTCCTCACATAAAAGTATAAAAAAAAATCAATTACAATGATTTCATAATCACAAAGGAAAACAAATTATATGTGTTTTGTTTGATTTTTTTTTCTTTGTCAATGACACAAACTAAAGTTATCTGAGTAGGGGAACATTGACTGAGGACTTGCTTCACCCTTTGGCCTCCAGGCAATACTATAGAGAATTTTCTTAAATGAGTAGTGATAAGGGATGGCTGTGACTGCTGATGGTGCTGATACCCATGAACAAGTGGTGATTGGAGGGTATATAAAGAAAAATGAGCTAGACATGGTACAAGGCAGAAAGTAATATTCATCAATGGTCCTTACTCCCGTTTCTTGCCTTGAGTTCCTCCTTGGTTTCTCATAATGGACTGTTACCAGGGCCATGAAAGTTCAATAAAACTCTTCATCTCAATGTTATTTTTGGACATTGTTTTGTTGCTGTCTTGCTTTGGTTTGGTTGGTTGGTTTATTTGTTTTTACAGTAACAGAACCTAACTTAGACAATGTGTTCTATGTCATTCCTGGTACACACTATTGACAAAGGATACTAGGGAATACATATGTACATACACATAGACATGCACACACATATATACATACATACAGAGACATCAGAGAAAAATCAAGAAAAAAACATATTCTCTGTGAATTTATAAATGCATATTTTTAGGCAGTGAATTATATTCAAACTCAATTATGTAAAATAGAACTGTATTATCTATAATTTATATATCTTTTGTGCATGAAGTGTCTTTTACTTGTAATTTTATATTGCTTTGCCTTTTAAGAATAGAACTAAACTAATCACATAAAAAATATAACCTTGGTACTGGAGAGAGCTACTAAATAAAATACTTGTTCTCCTTGAATATATTTTACACAAATTACAAATTCATAAAAAGAACTTATGATGATCAATTATTTCAGTCAAACTCAAGCCTTGTGATATGAAGTGAATATACCTTCTATCGATGAACATTAAAAACTTTGACAATAGTACATAGCTAAGCATATATGCTAAGATTCTGGAATTTGTTGTACTAGTCAAATATCAATTTTATATCCTCTTCTTTCTTAAATCTAATGAGGAAATTTTACTCTAAATGAAAGTATCTTTATTATTATTATATCCTTAATTCTGTTTGTTGTGAAACAGTAAATGATTTTAAAAAGGATAATTGAACAGAAGTTCATAATTGTATTTTTTCTGATACAGATGGATTAAAATATTGCTTAGGTTATTATATCATATTTTTATCTAAGAATAAGTGTTTTTAATATTTTACATAAATTGAGTATATATATAGATTGCTCTAATAACTTAAATTTGTGCATACGTATCTAAAATAACTTGATGACTACATTGTGATTGAATGAATTACGTTGAAAATTGAATCTGTACTAATTTGATGTTTTGTCATTTTTATGTATAAATTTAATTCTTAAGAAATTTAATTTGTATTAATAATTTACTTTGATTTATAGTTTTTGTGTAGCAATTAAGTAATTATATTGGAGTGTTTGGTGGAATGTAATGGAAGGAGGATAAGATGTAACTACATTATGATCTCAAAAATAAAATAAATGATAATAATAATGGTAATAAATTATGAAAATTGAACCACTAATTTAAATAGTTATAATACATCTAAAAATCACAGTTCAATTCATTTAAAACTCAAAAGCATTACATATTTTGGAAAAAAAAGCCTAAAAATATCCTATCTTTAAATAGCTAAAACCAAGCTTAGAAAACACAATCCTCCATCCATAAGTGCTCTCTAAATACTCAAAAAATAATAACCTTGAGGCACCATTCAGGCAATACATCAATTAAACAATATGGTCAATCTCCAAGTACCCCCAAAATGAGAATATAATATTCAGAAACATGTATGGATTCTCTTTCTTTTTGTTAAGTTCTATTTGCAAACACATACTCATTTTATATGTCAATGACTAGGTAATTAATGACACGCATAAGCACATTGGGGAATGGTAAATATTTTAAAAAGTCTTATCAACACCAAGCAGATTCAGTGATTTTACAAGTGTGTGAGTGTGTAGTAAAAGCTGTTAAAGAAGAGACCAGGGATTTCAGAGGGAATGAAAGTTGGTGAGGCTATGAAAAGAGTTGGGTATATTAAAAAACCATAAGTGTCGATCTTCAGTCGTTTGGCCCCGTTTCTCTGACAGATGCTGAGATGATCCGTGACTTCTGTCTTCAGGGAGTAGCTCCTTCCACTTTCCTCCCAAAAATCTTTTTGGATTGAAGTTCAGTGAAGGAGATAGAAGTTAAGCTCTTTATCTCAGTTAAGAGTAAAAAAAAAAGTATTAGTTTGATAATTTTTTGTGACATGCGAGAGTTCAAAACTAATAAGAATTTGTAAGTTTGAAATACCTTTTCTATAAACAATTTCTATAAATTTTCTATTTCCACAATTACACATCTATAACATGGCACTACTAAACTTTAGCTTGATTTGTGTCCTGATTTAGTTATATTCAACATGGTGATTTCTAATGGAACATCTTAGAATAAAATATATTGCATGTTATTCATGATAGAGTTTATGTTTAGCAAATTATCATACAGATGAAATATTCAATATGTGTTGTCTTTCATCAGTCCTTTGGATTAGAGTTTCTAAGGCAACTAAGTGTTATCACCATATATTTTAAGAAGACACTTCAGAATGGTCAACTCCTTGACTTCACAGTTAAATGAAATATTCCTAACTGGCACCATTTTCATTTTATATTGTTATAATAGTAATTAAGATGAGTTCTAACCTCTTAAGCTTCCATGTATATAATATAGTATTAAAAAAAGAAACTGTATTACTGGCTCTAACCATCTTCCACATAACCCATTTAGAGATGAGTACTCTAAAATCTCTTATTCTTTGTACATTGTCCAGTTGTGTGTGATGAGGCCTTAGAAATACAATGATTTAGGCTGGAGAGATAGCTCAGCCATTAAAGGCTAGGCTCACAACCAAAAATATAAGAAATACAATGATGTACGAGTAAAGCCATATGTCATTAAGGGACATTTCATTAGTATGTTCATTTTACAGGAAAATAGTATCATGTTGTCTTCGGGAGCCCATGACCTATCTAGTTTTAAGTTCTTGTCCTCATTAACAATATCACTTATGGTGCATACAACAGGTCTTAATCCAATCAAAAAGTGGTTATTTACTCCACTATCATTTGTCCCCTAATTTCATCAGGGGACATGTCTCTGAGACAAGTCACTATTGTAGTCAGTGGGGTTCATAGTTGGCTGACACTGATACTTTTCTTCTCAAGTGTGTAGAGCAAGAGCTTAATGTCAGTCTGTAGGACCAAAGCTTTCAGTTGAATACCAGCTAGATTTCTCCATGTTTAATGCCATAGTGTGTGGTGTCACCACCAGGAGAGCCTTGTTGTTGAGCTATGTATGCTTAAAAAAAAAAAGAAAGAAAGAAAAAAATAATATTTTGGGAGAGTTTCCATGAGATGGGACCCCTTTGGCCAATGGCCCAAAAAGATATAATCTATTTCTGGTATTGTAGAGTTGTTAAGTAGCATCAAGGCACGGTCTCTGGCCATTTATTTTGTGGATGCACTATTTAAATTCTTTTTTTTTTAATTTTATGTTTATTTATTACTTCAAGTTGCATCTCCATCACAGTGCCCTCTTTCCACCCTCCCATTCCAACCCTCCCACCCTCTTCCCCCTCTCCCTCCTATCCTACTCCTCCAGAGTAGGGTGTCCCTACATATCAGTTCCTCAGTCTCCCCTCCCCCAGTTCAGCAATCATATGAGGGCTAAGAGTTTCCTCATTTACTGCGGGCCTACATGGCAGCACCACTAGCGCAAAATGTTTCACTAACAGGTAACAAAGTCTATGTTCCTGTTCCTTTTGGTGTGTTGGTTGTAGAATAGTTATCCTGTACTATATGGCCAAAATACAATTATAAGTGAATAGATGCCATGTGCATCTTTCTGAGTATGGGTTAGCTCACAGAGGATGAGCTTTTCTAGTTCCACCTGTTTAGTTGCAAATTGCACGATTTCCTTGTTTCTGATAGCTGAGTAGTATTCCATTGTGTAAATGTACCACAGGTTTTTTTGTTTGTTTGTTTGTTTGTTTTATCCATTCGTGGACTGAGGGACATCTGGGTTGTTTCCAGTTTCTAGCTATTACAAATAAAGCTGCTATGAACATAGATGAGGCAATGTCCTTGTGGTCTGTGGAGGAATCATTTGGATGTATACCCAGAAGTGGTATGGCTGGGTCTTGAGTTAGAGCTATTCCAAGTTTTCTAAGATATCCCCAGACTGATTTCCATTGTGGTTGTACAAGTTTAATAACATTATTAATTTAATAATTCATTATTTATTTAATAATGAATTATGAAATTTAAATTTTAAATAACTTGTGAAAAACATTAAATAGATAATTTACAAGCAACATATTCTTGACTCAATGGTTTTATAAATGCAATTTCAGGAACCTTGAATATTACAGTCAAATGAAGGAGTTAAATGAGTAGGGTGTGAAGTACAGATTCATTTGAATGGTATATTCATCTTTATTTTTTCAGTTAGAAATTGGACTTTTAAAATAAAAATTCTCAATGCATAACCATTAAATAAGATTTTAATTGACTCCATGGATTCACATGGTTAGTGTTTAGTCTCATGTTATTTTCAGATACTAGACTTTCAGACTCTTCTGAAGAAATAAGTAGTCACAATCTAATGAAAATATTATAAATACTCTGAATTTGTAGAAAATGTAATTTTACATAAATGGAATGAATTAATTTGGGAATTCAAAATCATTACTAATTAAATTGCAAATTGTATTATTATATTGGAGACATTTGTAACTTTGTACTATAACAAGAAAGACAGGCTGCTGTGCATCACAATGTCAAAAGAAATCAATTGAAATTAGACTGAAGCTTGAAAGGCCAGTTCTGTCTAAAATCACTCTTGATTTAAAAATCGATGTAAGTTGAAGCAAACATGTTATTTATCACCAGTTAACGTGCTTAAAAATAGGACAAGGTAAAATCTGCTAAGGCAAACAAGAAAACAAAATTCTCTAACACCTGTGTGCTGTTCCACATATGCATATGAGGGAAAGGGGTGGAGGCATCCATACAATACCGCTTGAACAACAGTTGTATGTATCACATGCCTGACTGAGAATGACTCTTTTAGACACACATTCATGCTTGCAAATGTAGGAATAATCCATTTCCCCATTTATTCCTGATGGACTTCAACTACTTCTCTTTTAGTCATGTGGATCTTCAGTTTCAAGAGCATTTGTAAGATGAATAATGGAAAATAACTCCTCTGTATATTATATAAAATTATCACATAGGACTCAGAAAACAGGGGGACAAATCTGTAGGAACTGATGATTGGGGAAGAATAATAGGAAACCATGTCTTTAGTAAGTACCAAGTTAATTGCCTCATGAACTTGCACCTTCTTTAGTTGTTGACACAATACCTGCACAACATCATGACAATCAAAAGTCTAGTACTGATGGAGAAGGAACTCATAAAGTCCCACCACTAGAGAAGATACTGGGAGTTGGTGTTGTTGAATGAGGGAAAGACAATTTACCTCAGGGATACTGCCACTGTTAGGTTTCCACTACTCCAGTCAAAGACCCTTCACTACACACATGTGGGAAGCTCTATTTCTACTGAGAAGGCTATAATGTTGGGTGAAGAATGTTCTAGAGATTGACTCGGGAGAGTTGGTATTTGAAGTCAGGTGGTATGATATAGCATTAAGCAATGCTGTTTGCCTATGGTGGTTATCATAATTTAATCAGATTTAAAGCAACATTTTTATCCTTTATAAATTATTTATATGCATATATGATATATGGGAAGTTTATACCCTAATTATAATGTGATGGCTAATGTTTACGTAATATTTTTAAATGTTTATTACAAATTACTTCCAAGGTCAGACAATGGTCTGTTAATAAAATGCATTTTATATACATGATCTTTCTACATATTAATGAAAAAATGTTGAAACAATTTCATGCACTTCATACATTACACTCACATAATCCAACAAGTTTTTTTTTCATTTATAGGACGGCTATATTTTTGTCTACAATGAAAATGTGTCTAATATTTACTGTGCTTTTTATCATCTTAACTTACAACATTTTCACATACACTGCCACACAAAAGGGACTTGTAGATCATAGAGACCCTGTGTTTATATCTCTAACACACATGAAGCTTCATGTGTTACCAGTTCTTCCAGACCTTCAACACACATGAAGATTATGCAGATGTTTTAGGTGAAACTTTGTAGAAAATATCTAAAAGATATGGCATGTGATAAAAATAAAACTTCAGTCTGCCCACTGAGTATGTCTAATACTTAATAATAGTTTCACTTAACACATGAAGATAAAAACAACTTTTTGCAGTACTAGACACCTACATGGTGTCATGATATAAAAACCATGGTCATTATACTTTCTTGGTTTCAAAGATTATTTTCAACTGTTCTTCTTTTTAAACAGTTCATATCCCTTCAATGATGAACTTGATAATTTTTTGGCGATGTAACACATAATCTATAGTTTGTAAGTGGTGTGTAGAAAATATTATAAGATGACTTTAGAATGTTTGCTTAAAAAGTTAACGCAGATGACATTTTGCTTTCATTTATTAAGATAACACAGTTGAGACAGAAGATGATTTTATGAATGAGAATTTTTTTGTTGGCCAGCATCAAAAACTTTTAAAATACTGTTTCCATTAGCTATAGAAACAACACAAGGGTTAGTTGATTATTGTGGTAATAAAACAACTATATTTAGGTGATGACAAGGCTTAATGAATTGCAGTTATGTTACTTTATGTTAATTGTAAGACACTCCTTTGGGGTGAGTGTAGCAAGAATTAGGAAGGCTAGGAGGCTGAAGAAGTCTTATAATGAATACATAAAATCACCATTTACATCATGGTTTAAAAATATAAGAATGTCCCTTACATGTTTCTGTATTCTTCCTTCCTTCCTTCTTTTCATCCTTCCTTCCTTCCCTCCCTCTCTCTCTCCCTCCTTCCTTCCTTCCTCCCTCCCTCCCTCCCTCCCTCCCTCCCTCCTTCCTTCCTTCCTTCCTCCCTTGCTTTGCATTTTACACTATATAGAAGCAAGGTTCGCACACATGCTTGGGCAATATTTTGGCACTGAGTTCTAGGTTTAGCTCCTATAGTTGTTGGCTTTGCCTAAAATATATTCAATAAAACAGTATCGTTAAAACTTTATAGGAAGTTAATCATTTATTGCCAATTAGTATGCTTTTGTATTTGGGTTTGTATTTGGTTAGAAAAGTTATCTAACTACTGTGAGGCAGTAAAATCCCAGCTTCTTTCTAAGTACACTGAAAATTCAAAGTATGAATGGAAAGGCAGCTTATTGTAGAACTTTGTGAAGCTCGGTGTGAACTCAGAAGGTCAAACATCTGACTGAATGCAGCAAACAGTTTTTTTTTTTTTTTTTTTTTTTTTGGTTTTTTCGAGACAGGGTTTCTCTGTGTAGCCCTGGCTGTCCTGGACTCACTTTTGTAGACCAGGCTGGCCTCGAACTCACAAAGATCCACCTGCCTCTGCCTCCCGAGTGCTGGGATTAAAGGCGTGCGCCACCACCGCCCGGCTTCTTAATGTGTAGCCCAGGCTGGCCTCGAACTCATGATCCTCCTGCCTCTGCCTCCTTCAGCAAATCCTACCGGCGTGCGCCACCACAACCGGCCAGTTTTTAAACCCTAATATAAACAAATACTTCCTTCCTTTCCTCTTTAGCTGAGTAATCAAGAGGGAAAACCCTGCATGTCAGCTATATGTTATTTTTATCTCCTTGCTTTACATTTACATGTGTCTCTTTTTAATAGTAACAACAGGAACAACTTCAAAGAATGGGTTCACCTATATGTGCTACATCCTGTTTACTTTAAATTTTATCAGTCAGAGGAATGATACTCATCTGTAGATGATTAGACAAGCTTGGCTTTCACTAAATTTCTACTCTAAACTTGCAGTTTTGATTTGGGGAAAATTACTTAATACTGTTGGGTTTCTGGGAATAGCAATATTTACATGATCAGAATCTAGTAGGGGTACATTGTTTTCGATTTATATGTAATTTTACCTACAATTTATCAAGGCACATTAGAGAATGAACCAGTAAGTTGTATTTCTTATATAGGTTCTATTCAGGTTTTATTGAAGGGATATTTTCATTGGATACAGATGAATAATATTTTTTATTTGTGCAATGTCTCATTTTACTTTCCCTAAAGCACTATTAGAGTTCATTATTCAAGTCAAACATCATCCTGCAAACTCAAAAAACTCATACATTTTAGACTTCTGTCTTATCTCCCTTGAAATTATTTTAAGTTACTCAAATTCAAAGTACTAATTCAGTAACAATTTCACAAAGTGTTATAGCAATAGGACAGTACATGACTCCACGTAACAAATTGCTCAGACAATTATTAATATTTGCTAAAGTGCTCAGCTTAGTTCTGAAGGTAGAAGTAACACACACAGGCCACATATTAATTGGTGTGCAAGACTGCTCATCTGGCTCCTAGCAGATTGCTTGTTTACTTGTCAGAGTATTCTGTTTTGGAGCCTATTTTTGTTTTGTGTCTGTAACAGCTTTCCAGCTTCTTGGCATGTTGCTTCATCATTTCTTTTTGTAACGCCTTCTACAAGGGTTTGTGGAACTTACAATTTCTTAGAAAAGCCTTCTGAATCCTGTCCAGTGAGTCAGATGATTGACTTCTTTTTCCTGCTAATTCTAGTCTTAGAACACTTTCAAAGCAAGACATTATGAGTCAATATAAGGTTTCTTCCAGATCAAAGTTTTTGTTCCACTCTGCAACCCAAACAATTTCTGCAATGCATTTAATACCTATTTACTCATATGCATGGGACATTTGTTTTCCATTTTCCCTGTACCTGAATTATTTCAAAGTAATACATGACCACAGGGTTATTTTGTACATGTAAAGTGATCAAAAGCACTGCTTTTGAATCATAAATCACTGAAAAAAGTAAAATTACTCATGACATATTTTCTAAGGTAAATTAGACAAGAAACTGCCATGATTTTCAGTAGCAATAATTAGAACTTTGGACATTCTTCTCACTGTATCTTTATCAATGAATAAACTATTACTCATTTCATAATTACAGTAAAATTTTGACAGAGTGTAAATCAGAACAAATTAGAATTGACCTACCCATAGTCAAAATTTATTAATTTCATTCATTTGAATGACAGATAGGAAAATACATTTTATAATATGCTGAGGTTTTCAAGTTGTCCATGCAATTGACAACTCTCACCTCAATGAAAACACAGACAAATTTAAGAACTGTGGGTCAGGAACAGATATATGTTATCTGAATTTCAATGCCCCAATATGGTAATAGCTTGATGAAGTTTTACAGGGATAGAATAAAACAGCCACAAATCAAGTCACATTTCAAGTTCATTGGTGGGAACATTAGAGAGACAAGTTAGAGTGTATCAGAAAACCTGCTGTGGATTAAGATGCTGTATCACAACACCCTTGTCCTTTTCATTGTTGGAAGCTACTAGAATTAGGTTAGTATATTCATCAATGTTTTACTTGTTGGTCTTAAGAATGTTAAGTCAGACATCAAAGTTGACAAGGAATGTATATTAAGGGACTAAAAATAACCTCAAATAAATTGTAATTTGGCTTTAGGACTGCAACATTTCAACATTTCCACACTTAGAGAAGTAATCTGTTAGGAAGCCCTGAAATTGTTCAGAGAGAAAGCTGAAGTTATTTTAAGGAACTTTCTTCTACAATGTCTATCCATAAAAATCTGGTTGCTCATCTCATAGAAAATATAAGAGTTTGGGTTCATATTTAATCTGGTCTGAGAAAACTGAAGAATGTTCTGTGTTATCTGATCCCTGCTCTGCTTAGTGTTCTTGTGCACTGATTCTTTAATCACGATCCTTATTTCTGTTTTACCTTATATAGTATGAGCATGGAGTATTCTTCACAGTAACCTTGTTTTGTTCTTTATATTAAAAATATCATTGTGGAGAGAGTTATCTCATAATTTATGAAATTTGCTGTTTTAAAAGTGTCTGGAATAGTCTCTACACAGCGAAAATGTTTTTT
>CAJQZJ010033103.1:372721-385416 GCA_907164525.1 Lophiomys imhausi | reverse complement strand
TCCCCCCCCAGAAAAAAAAAAAGAGGGCAATTGTCCTAGGGTTGGGATTGGGGCAGGGCTCTGTTCTTATCGTTCCAGGAGAATCGAAGCGTCCATTAGGGGAGCCCAGGGATGGCTGGACAGCGGAAACCTCAGAAGAGAGCAGAATCAGGCACCAAGGAGGACGAGTGACCCAGTTGTTTCTGTCTGGCAGACTTCCTCAATAGCTGTCTCCATCGGGGGCCTGCAACCACCACTGCAATCCAGTGTCGCTGGGACCGTTCAGCTCTACACGATGCCCCGGCCAGAACCTCAGTGAAGCCTGCAAGATCAGCTTCTGCCTACAAACCCCTTAGGTCATCTAAACAGCTGAGAACAGAAGGACTGAACATAAAAGTAGTGTACTAACATTTTTAACCATTTTTTCCATTTGGGTTCAGGACCCAAACAGGTCTACTACGACCCAAATCAGCAGGAAGTCACTTTAAGAGAGCGACGTCCCATGCCCAGAGGGTGGGGAAGGAGTTTCGCCGCCCTTCTTTTTGGTTATTTGAAGGATAACTGAAAACTGTGATATTTAGGGGAAGAGACTACAAGCTGATAAATCGTCCTGTCTTAATGGGTTTTGGAGGTTAGCCCCAGGGACTTCCTACTTTTCGTTTTCTGTATCCTTCTTCCTCTCCTATGTAGGAGTGCATGGGCTTGAGAAAAATGAGATATAGACATAGCACAGGAAGGTCCAAGAAGAAGGGGCAGATTATTGAATATGTCCTTATACCTTTGTATATTGATAAAGAATTAGTAGTTTATTTGGATAAAGTGGTATTGACCATTGTTTATTGTGCAAAAATAAGATTGTACTGGATTACATCGGTATTGATCTTTGTATATTGATACAAAATTAAGATTATAGTTGGCCACAATGGTATTGACCCTTGCATATGGACATAATATTAAGATTGTATTGGGCTACATAGGCATTGATCTTTGTATATTGATACATAATTAAGAGTATATTTAACCACAATTGAATAGATCTTTTTATATTGATACAAATTCAAAGGTAATGCTTCCTAATGGTATCATACCTAGAGATACTTAAAAATAAAATGGGAAGCTCTGACCTCTTAATACCAACTGTCTAAAACGATCTAGGATAGTTAAGTAAAACAAACTCCTAGTCATGCAAACGTGTCACTTTGTTAGCTACTATGACAGTCTATCACAGATATTCTCTAAACTACCCAGTAATCAAGTTGCTAAGAGACAAGCAACATTTGCTTATCTAAATACAAGAGATGGATAGGGCATCTTCAAAAACCCCAAGAGATCTGCAGAATATGGCATTCAAAGATATTATCTTAAATCAAGATTTTTTTTGATATCGAGACATATCAGCGCCTGACAGCACCCCCTATTCTACTCCAAGTAGAAGATAAGCATCGAAGAACCTCCACTGTAAGATGGTTGAATTAGTGGCAAGCCTATCTCTTGGCATGAAAAAACCCCTTGCACCAACTGCAGACAGACTGCTGTCCAAAAAGGAGAAAACTTGGTAGCAGGGAAGTCGACAGCCTAACTCTGCCAAGACAGGGTAGGTAAGTCCTTCATAATCCCTGCTCTACAACAAATGTCTGTCAGAGAAACAGGACCCAAAGGCTGAAGACTGATACAGGAATGTATGGAGAGAAAATGGGAACTGTCCAGGCAGTCATTGGTATGTCCTTTCTTAGTTTTGGAAGCTGCAGGCCCTGCACTTCCTATATAAACAAATATATTTATCCCTCTCAGGTCTCTGAGGTGGTTGAAGCATAGACAGCTAGAGTCTCATAGTTAAATTTTGAGTTGTTTAGGAATCAAGAGGGTGTTATAGATCTAAGAAGATACTCTTAAAAGTGTGTTGCAAGTTAGTATGAATGTTGAGTCACATATAGACCTTTATACTCATGGAGATGGTTAGATAGTAGAATGTTAAAGTCAGGGGCCAAATTTGTATAAACTGGACATGGGGAAAGTATACTGGGCCATTTAACTCTCATAAATGTGGCATATTTATATGTGTTGTTTTGTATAATACTTACTGTTATAAGAGAAGGAACCATCTGTTGGACTGAAAGGGGAAACTTCTGGGGGGAAGAGGGTGGAAGGGCGGGATAGGAAGGGGGAATAGGGAGGGGTTTGTTACTGAGATGTAACTTGAAGAAAAAAAAATAAAGTATTTAAATAAAAAAAAAAGAAAAAAAAAAAGAAGAGGACAGGTGAGGCTAGGGCGGAGAGTCACACAGCAAAAAAGTATATTGAAATATATGGGTGCGAAAATGTCAAAATGATTAATATTTTTCTTTTTTTAATGTTTATTTATTACTTCAAGTTACATCTCCATCATAGCCCTCTCCCTCCACCCCTCCCAGCCTCACCCCTCCTACCCTCTCACCCTTTCCCCTGAATTATATTTAATTAATTTCCTATATTTTTATCTTTGGAGAATGAGGATAAATGCATTGTAATGTTTTGCAAAAACAGAATTTTAAGTATGTGATCTATGTTTGGAAACTATGCAGTAACTACAAAATATGTGGTGACTGAAATTGGGCTACATATTTTGTTGATGTGCCAAGTATGTTTATTTTCATTTGTATGTGTATATGTGCATATATGTATATATGTGTATATATTTGCATGTATTGTAACAAATAAATAAACAGATATAAATCATAGAAGAAGAGGAAAAAATTAAACATAATTTTGGGAATCAAGGATCCTTGTGCCTTGGTTAAATAAAATCTTTATATAGTATTATCATCAACTCTATAATAGCAAACATACTGATAATGGAACCAGTGTGATTGTTTTATTTTTTCTATTTATTGTACAATGAAGTAACTCTTAGACACAGCAACATAAATCATTGTTATGCATTCCAAGGTAACAGTAATATAATTTCCCATTGACACATGCAAATAAATCATTATTAATTCGACATTTTTAGAAGATTAAATAATAACCAATATATGCACAACATAATTATAGATAGCCAATATAGACTATTCAATTATTGATTGTCCACCTCCTTAATAAATTTAAGTGATTACATCAAGAGTACATTGATTTTTCTCTTGCTGCACAAAAAATGAACTTTGTAGTTTAAAGCAGTTAAACTACAAAGTTATGTTATTGACTAACATTCTAAAGTCAGTGGCTGGATTTCCTGTATAACCTGTAATCTATAGACAGGGCCAGTTTGTTTACCTGACATCCAGTAACCTGTCTAAGTTGTTCACCTCCCTTATGCAGAGATATTAGTTCTTTTAAATGAAAAAGTAAGGGCTTCCCTCTGTGTTCTTACTGTCTGTCAGATTCGAGTACTCTCAGCATGAAGGGGACCCTTTGGGGGAACTTATTCTATGGTTTCCTGTACTTAATTCTGACACATTTCCCATGAAGCCACTTTCTTTTGAATACCTAAGAATACTTTTATTGTATTCATATTAGCAAAGCTCTTCTTTGATAATATGAAGCTTACCTAGAGAACATTTCTTGGAGTACAGATTAAATCCATAAATGTCATTATCTACATATTTATTGTTGGTAATTCAGGCTGTAAAAGCATGGCAGTGATAACAGGAATAAAAGGTATTGGAATTCTTCCTATCACAGTAGCCATCCCCTGTTAGAGGGATGTGTTACGTTTAATTGTATTACTTTGTGTTTTGGTGATGCTATACCTACCTGAAATGGGTTACTGACAAACAACATAAACTTATTTCCCATAGTTTCAAAACTGGGAAGACATAAATCAAGGCAGATAGGCTTTTTGATGCACAATCAATTGCAGAAAACCAAAGAGCACATATGCTTAAATTTGTAAGACCTTTATATAAAGTTCTAAAACTCATGCATGGAAAAGAAGTCTTCCTTTCTTAATGGAATCGTAACAGACACTGCACATCATACTGTAAGTGATCTAAGTTGTAATTTACTAGTACTGAGCTTGTGAAAAATGGTATCACACGATCGGATAAACAGCAATAGATATTACTACATGAAAAAATGGAAACTTTATAGATATGAGGCAGTCAGGGCAAAAGAATAAATAATAGGTTGTTATGATCCAATGAGTAATCATTCAATATTAGTATATTTCTCCTTAAACTAAGTAGAAGATTTTGTGTAATTGCAGCATAGTCATCAGCTTCCATCCATTCACATATGGAGAAGGCCAAACTATAACATCTTCCACTGACTTAAAAACCTCACGTTTCTCTGTAGCATTCTGGTTTGTGGAAGGCAACATCTATAATTTAAGACAAAAAGGCTTGGGAAATAAGTCCATTTGTGCACTTCAAACTAAAATATTTTATTAATTTTATTACATAAATCAATTAATTTGCTTGGAGGACTTGTCCCTCTCTTTGGAATAACATCATTTTTTTATTTACCCATAGGGAAAAACCATTAAAAGCAATTATGTTTGCAAAAATATATTAAAACTGAATCAGAGCAGATTAAGTGTACAAGTTAAGTAAGTTTAAAATTTACTTAGTAAAGGAAAACTATTGCATTAAATAAAAAATTTACTTTTCATAAAAAGAGTCATGAATATGTTTATGCTGAGGTTCTTAGAACAGGATTTTATTCCTTTTAAAATGCATTAACTTGAAAATAATTACTTCACTGAAACATACTAATATTAATATTCCATTTGCTTGTTAAGAATTAATTTGTAGCTAAGACACATAATTTATGAATATGTTTAAGTTTTCATTTCTCCTTGTTTTCTCTAAAGATTCAATAATATTCATTTTCCTGCATTTTATAGAGAAGAACAGTATACATTTTAAGTATTCTTAATGTAGTATGTATAGTATAAAATACCAATATACTTTATATTTAATTATAATGCATGTAAATGAAATTACATTATCACTTTTCTTTTTTTCAAATCAGTTAATCTATAACATTTACTGAGAATGCAATTTTTGTGTAGATATTTCTATCTATATAAATGAGAATATTCTTTTAAACTATTTTATGTTTTATTTAAATCTTAAGCTATTAAAAGAACACTGTAATTTCTTCCAATAATTTTGATTTATATTATTTCATGTGCATGCATGTTTTGCTAGCATGTATGCCTGAATGCTATATGGGTTCAGTATTTGTATATGTCACAAGGTGTCAAGTTCTCTGAAGCAGAAGTTATAGATGGTCATATGTTATCATGTAGGTGTTGGTTACTGAATCTAGGTTCTCTGCAAGAGCAGTAAGTGCTCTTAAGAGCAGAGTCATCTCTACTGGCAACTATTCATGAGATTTAAACGTTACACACTTATTGAAATTATGTATACATATGTAGTAATATATCATATATATCAATATATAGAAATAATTAAAAGTATAGCAATATATAGTGATTTTTATATAGTAATAATAATATATAGTGATGTAATATGCATTACCATATTAATACATAACAAATTAATATTAATATAGGTTTTTTATAATGGAATCCTGAGAAATGTGTTTAACTATTCCATATGATGTTAGAGAGAAAAATGTCATATTTATTTTGGATTGCATATAATAACTCTTAATAGTATATTGCTACATGTTATGTGAACATACATGTAATATATATATTCAGAAGATGTGATCCTATCCATATACTTACTCATCTGATGAGAGTATCAAGAGTCTTAGAGGATTTAACAGTAGTGTTAAAAAATCAGTAATTTGTTATTGATGGAATATGTTTAGTTACCTGTTATGACACAGTACACTTACAGAAGTAACCTAATATTTCCCACTTATATATAATGTTGTTTTTCAAGCACAAAGTGTGTTTATGCATATAATTATATACTACTGAAGATATATTAATAAACTGGAATAATAATATCTCCAAACACATTTCACACCACAGGCTCAACATTCCTTTATTTACTGTCTCTGACTTTATCCCTTCACAATTTAAAATCAGAAGTGAGGCCACTATGGAATCCTGGACCCACCTCTGAAACCAACAGAATAGGCTTATTATTATATTATTCTTTATTTGTTTTATTTATTAAGTTAACAGAATGTGAAGGGTAAGGAAGGATGGGTTTCATAGGTACCACTTAGGTTTAACTATGTATGAGTTAATTTCTTTTCGCTCTGACAAATAAACAACAACAAAAACTAACACAATCTCCCTTGTGGACTGAAAACAAAACAAAACAAAAATTAATTGAATCATCAAAGTGCTAATCTTTCTCTTCTCTATAGAGCAACATTTTCACAATGGGAATAATGTATTTGTTAATGAGAAAACTTAGCAATAATTAAGGCATGGATGATTTGAAACTAGAATTGACAACAATTATAAATAGCATTCCTTCGTTCAGGTGGCTAGAGCATAGGCCATTTGCATCTCTCATCAATTAATTCCTTTGTAAGAACATTGGCATAGATCCTGGTGTGATACTGATACATGGTAACTTGAGCATTTCTCATTTCAAATTCAATTTTAATTTGTTTCTTCATCTTGCTTTGTTTTGTGTTTTAATGTCTAATTGTAATTTTTGAAAGACTCCGCTTGAGCTTAATAACTGACAATTCATCCCATATTAGCATTGTGTGATTCAATAGAAGATAATTTTACACAAATATATTGCTTGACAGGACGTACCTCTTCCCCTTTCCAGCTAAATGGAGAGAGGTAAAAAATATCACCATTATTTTTGTTTCATCACTAGTGCATCGATCTAGAAACTTATTTTACAAATATTAAGATCATATTTGCCTTCCTTTTGTCCTTTTTATACTTTTTTTTATCAAAGTGGCATCTTTTGGATAACTGTTTATTCTGTGTCCCTTATCATATTTCTGAATCCTCTAGACAGAATCAAGTGCAACACACATTCTAAGGTAAGTGATAAACTTTATTGAATTTATTAAATCATCTTTTTAATTCACTGCAAATTTTTGCATCATGCTATCAGCAGGGAGAAACTATTTCATTTCTTTTTTCAGTGTTAATATATTCAGTTTCTTTAAATATGCAATTACTTGTGGTGTATCTTACAAAGATCTTTTGAATAGTAGTTATGAAAGCAAGCAGCCTCAACTCCTTCCTATTTTACATATACTGTTCAATTCATAAACACTAAGTATGAGGAAATTTGTTTGAATCAATCCATTTTTTTAACATATTGAGGAAATTCTTCTTTATTATTTATTTCTGGTCTATATTTAATTTATTTCACATGAGACTATTTGTGTTATATATTATCTTATTTCAACAATTGAAGTGTACGTGAGTGTTTTTATTTTTCTTTCACTAATATTTTGCCTATGAGTGTACACATTTTATAACATCAAGTTGACATGCTTAGTATAATCTTATTTGGTCATATTATAATGTATTTTATACTGTTGTTTGAAATATTTGCAGACATTGCAATAGACAGCTCTGTGTGATGTACAGTATGGAGGTCTATCAGAAAGATGGATCATAATAAACTTCTACTTAAACTTTGTTTTTTCATACTAATTGATATGGGAATTTGCTCTAAGCAAGTGTTTCTGAATTTTCTATTGTTCTGCAATTTCACAGTTCATTTTTGTTTTTGAGGCAGAATTGTCCCAGCAAAAGTGTACTTTTGCTGATTCATTCCACCTTAGTTTGTGAATGGCTGGGAGTGCAACTAATTTAAACATGGTCCTATGTAATTGTTATTGGAATGATAATTTTGCTGTAGAATATGATTTGCACAATAATTCTAAAATCAAATGCAAATGATTTGTGGATTACCTGGTGTTTGTTAGCAATCACATTTTCCTATTAAGATGATAAAGCTGATCTTATTTAGCATTTTAATAAGTAATCTTAAATGAGAAATGCACCAAAGAGTTACAGATGAAAGAAGATTATGCCAAGTTTCTTTGGATAAAGAATGCTATCTCAATCAGTGACAAACAGCTAAAAGTTATAAAAAATTTGAGGTTAGCCAAAACTTAAAACTTTAAAAGATAATTTCTATAATTTTATGTCGAATATGATCACATTTACGTCCTACTTTGGAACTTTAAAAAATACATGCCATCATTAATTTTCATTAAGGAAATCAAATGATACGAATTGTGGAGATAGAAATGGTGTTTGCCTGGATTTGAACATTATACAGTCTTTACGTACGTGCTTTGAATTATATTATTATAAACTCAAATGACAGCACATGCTGGCGAGGTTGTGGAGAAAGGGGAAAACTCCTCCATTGCTGGTGGGAATGCAAGCTTGTACAACCACTATGAAAATCAGTCTGGTGATATCTTAGAAATCTTGGAGTAGCTCTACCTCAAGATCCAGCCATACCACCTCTGAGTATACATCCAAAAGATTCCTCACCAAACCACTAGGACATCTCCTCAACTATATTTCAAAAATAAGTGTAGATACTGTATGGTCATTAAAATAGCAATAGCATGAAAATAGCATAGTCAGCAATACAGCTGTGTTCTCTTTTCTATTTGCTTTGGAACTAGTTGTGCTCAGTTCTGCTCCACTTTCCCTATCTGTTTCAGTTTGCTTTTCTGATATGTTTGTTGATGCAAATATCTCTGTGAATTAGCAAAGTAAAATTAAACTAGAATATCTTGTATGAGGATGACTTAACTTGCTGAAAAAACAAATAAATAAGTAAATAAGTAAACAAATAAATAAATAGTCTTACAATTCAACATAGCAAATACACCTGAATATATGAATATATGAGGTTGAAAATGAAAATCACATTCAGAATCTCTCTTTATATTATCTTCAAAAAGGTGTTTCCTTGATGTAGATAAAAAATATTGCCTACATTGTGTTTTATCTCAGGAATATATGCAAGAAACACTAGTTAACCTCTGAAGTTAAATTAAATGTCCATCTATGGATGAAAAAGTAACATAAACATGGAGTATACACACAAGGAGATATGCTTAGCTCTAAGGAAAAAATATTACTGGCAAGAAAATGAACAGAAATAGACCTATTTATATTAAGAAAAATACCACAGTTTCAAAATATTCAATGACTCACCCACATGCACAATCCATATTTGGTTCTTATGTAGATACTAATGTTGAAATGATTCTGTTTGTATTGTGATATGAACCAATAGGAAAGAATGAAAGAAAAAAGTATTAAGGAGTCAGTTTGATCAAATTATATGTACAATATGTGAAAATTTCAATTGATGCATTGGTTGTAGTATAGTTATCCTGTACTATATGCTTAAAATCCACTTATAAGTGAATAGATGCCCTGTGCATCTTTCTGAGTCTGGGTTAGCTCACTCAGGATGAGCTTTTCTAGTTCCATCCATTTGGCTGAAAATTGCATGATTTCTGATGGCTGTGTAGTATTCCGTTGTGTAGATGTACCACAGTATTTTTAATTGATTCCTTGATTGAGGGACATCTGAGTTGTTTCCAGTTTCTAGCTATGACAAATAAGGCTGCTATGAACACAGATAAGGAAATTTCCTTGTGATTTGGTGAGGAATCATTTGGATGTACACCCAGAAATGGTATGGCTGGGTCTTGAGTTAGAGCTATTTCAAGTTTTCTAAGATATTGCTAGACTGATTTCCATGGTGGTTGTACAAGTTGCACTCCCACCAGCAATGGAGGAGTGTTCCCCTTTCTCCACAACCTCGCCAGCATGTGCTGTCATTTGAGCTTTTGATCTTAGCTATTCTGACAGGTGTGAGATGGAATCTCAGAGTTGTCTTAAGTTTGATTTCTCTGATGATTAAAGATTCTGAGCATTTCTTCAAGTGTCTCTCAGCCATTAGTGATTCCTCCTTTGTGAATTTTCTGTTTAGCTCTGTTCCCTATTTTTTGATTGGATTATTTGGTTTCTTGGCATTTAATTTCTTTAGTGCTTTGTAAATTATGGATATTAGCCCTGTTCAGATGCCGGGTTGGTAAAGATCTTTCCCTAATGTGTAGGTTGCTGTTTTGTTTGAATGACAATGTCTTTTGCTTTACAGATGCTTTTCAGTTTCATGATGTCCCACAGGAACATAGACTTTGTTACCTGTTAACTTTGACCTAGTGGTGCTGCCTTGTAGGCCCCCAGTGTATGAGGAGGTTCTTGGCCCTCATATGACTGCTGAACTGGGATGGGGGACTGTTATGTAGGGACACTCCACTCCAGAAGAGTGGGATGGTAGGGATAGGGGGTAGAGGGTGGGAGGGCAGGAATGGGAGGGGTGGAAAGAGGGTACTGTGATGGAGATGCAACCTGAAGTAATAAGTAAACATAAAAAAGAATGAAAAAAAGTCAATTGAAGCTAGTCATATGCTAACAGTATCCTAATTGCAATTATTTCATCCATATATGCAAGATAACTAAGTGAAACAAATCTTTTACATGCAATTTTCTCTTTTACTATTATGAGTCTGAACAATATTTACCCATGCTATAGCATGGCCCATTTGAAAAGATATGGAATGTTGGGATGATAAAAAAAAACAAAAAAAAAAACAAAAGCCGGGCAGTGGTGGCGCACGCCTTTAATCCCAGCACTTGGGAGGCAGAGGCAGGCGGATCTTTGCGAGTTCGAGGCCAACCTGGTCTACAAAAGCGAGTCCAGGACAGCCCGAGCTGTTAAACAGAGAAACCCTGTCTCGAAAAAAAAAAACAAAAACAAAAACAAAAACAAAAAAACATTATTTTATAAACGTGACAGACTTAACTTATAAATTACAAAGTGTTTTAAGAATTTTAATCCATCAACATGGCTGCTCTGGCAAGACATCACATCAAAAGTCCTTCTAGGTCTATGTGATCCTTCTGTAATGCAGACATGCTCGAGATTACAGTGAAGTTTGGCTAGAATACAGACATATCCTTAGTACACACCTTTAATCCCAAACAGTGATGTAAGGTTAGTTTATAGAAAGAAGCAGCGATATTTGAAAGAGACAACTAATTGAGGGATAGAAAAGCAATAAGTCAGAGAAAAATTTGACAGAATGAGTGAGAGATAGTATACCTCCAACTCTCAGGAGAACAGGACAGGAAAGAGAGGTTACTTAAGAGCATTGCAGGGAGAGCGGGGTTTTTTTTTTTAAACAATAATTGATTACAAGGACATAGAGACAGGTTGCAGAGACAACAAAGTAGAGATGGAATAAGCCAGAAAATGAGAAAGAACAAGAAGATTAAAACATATTGCCAGAATTAGTTTAATGTCAGAAAGAATAATTCAGTGAGATGAATCAGCCAGTGAGGGTTCAGAAAGAGCTAGAAAGGCTTAGGAATGTCTCTTATCTCATGCCCTTTTCTGAGGAAATAAAAACAACATTTATAACAAAGTGTTTTTTTTTCCTATTTTCACTAAATCTTGCTGAATGATTGTTATAAATATTCTGTTGAAGGATTATTATTATTAGTATTGATTCATAAAATTAGTAGGGTGACAGTTATTCTTCAATCAGCTAGTTCCCCCATATAACCACACATAGAGAATATAATTTATTCAAAAGGCTAAGCACAGAGCTCAGCATGAAATCCAATCTAGTGCCCCATGATTAATCTATTTTCCTCCCATCCAAAGTCTCTTACACATTGATTTATAATTTTGTCTGGAATCTTTCTAATCATTTCTTCTGGACCTCTCCAACTCTCTTCTTTTTCTTCTCCCCTTGGTGGAAATGGAAGTCCCACCCTACTCTCTCTCATGCTCAGCTACTGGTTTAGACACTTTTATCAGAAAAGCAGAGAGAGAATAGTGAACATGTTTACACAAACTTGAGATAGGAGATATAAAATAAACATAAAAAGCTATGTCCAGATTGAAACCATATAGTGGGATAGAGAAATCAGCATTTGAACAAACAAGTGTAAACTTTATACAATGTGCAAAAATACTATGCAACAATATCCAGATTATACTATATCCTCCTTTAACTCTTCCCAATTCTTCTCCACTTCCCTCTTTCATTGGATCCACTCCCTTTCTGTGTTTCATTAGGGAAAACAACCTTCTATGAGATAATAAAAAATAACAAAATATAACATAAGATAAAACAAAAACTATCATATTGAAGTTGGAAAAGTCATAATATAGAAGGAAAAGAGTCCAGAGTGATGTCAAAAGAACCAGAGACCTACTTATTGACACATTCAGGAGACTCATGAATAGACTACACTAAAAGCTACAAAATATACATGATGACTTGGTGAAGACCCATGTTATTTCTGTACTTGCTGCTTCAGTCTCAATGAGTTCATATGAGCTTTGCTTAGTTGATATAGTGGACCTTGTTCTTCTGGTGTCCTTCATCCCCTCTGGCTCTTACACTCTTTCTGCCTACTCTTCTGTGGAGTTCCCTGAGCTCTGAATGGAGGATTTGATGAATAAAATCCATTTAGAACTGTGTGTTCCAAAGTCTCACTTTGCTTAACATCTGGTTGTTGTTCTCCGTATTTGTCCCATTTGTTCTAGGAGGAAAGTTTTATGATGCTGAGTGAGTAAAACATTGATCATATTTATCTTTCTGGATCTGGATTGCATTACTCAGAATGATGTTTTTCTAGTTCCATCCATTTTCTTGCAAATTACATGAAGGGGCTGATAGGTTAATATAAGTTAGATTTAGTGAATACCTAAGTTTCTGATACAGTCTCTTAATTCTGTTACCATTCTCCATTTACCCGATTTCTTTTTTACCACAAACAC
>CAJQZJ010033103.1:292774-372321 GCA_907164525.1 Lophiomys imhausi | reverse complement strand
TATTCACTAAATCTAACTTATATTAACCTATCAGCCCCTTCAATTACATGATGCCATTTTTTGTTAACAACTGAATGATACTTTGTTGTGTAACTGTACACCCATTTACTTTATCCATTTTTCTGTTGAGGGACATCTAAATTGTTTCCAGTTTCTAGCTGTTATGAATAGAGCAGAAATGAACATGGTTGTGCAAATGTCCTTGAGGTAGGATGAAGACCTTTGCTGATATGCCCAAGAGTGGTATAGCTGGATTTTGATATAAATGACTCCCAACCTACTGAGGAAATGCCACACTAGTTTTAAATTACTGTAAAAATTTTATGTCCACAAGAAAAGGATGAATGTTCCTCTTATTCCACATATTCACCACCATGAGTTGTAACTTGTATTATTGATGTTACTAATTCTAAAAGGTATAAGATAGATCTCAAAATAGTTTTGATTTATATTTTCCTGATGGCTAAAGATGTTGAATAATTCTTTAACACTTTCTAAACTTTTTAAAATTTCTTCTACTGACAATTATGTTTAGATATCTACCTCAATTTTTAATTGGATTTATTTGGTTTATTGATGACTAGTTTCTTGTGTTAATTATGTATTTTAGATATTAATCCTCTATTGGATGTAGAGTTGGTAAAAATCTTTTCCCATTCTGCAGGCAAAGGTTTCCAAATTGGTTGTCACTTTGTTAGATTCACACTGCCCTTTGCCTTATAGAAGTGTTTCAGTTTTATGAAATACCATTTATTAATTGTTGATCTTAGTGCCTGTGCTAAGTCTTTGAAGAAGGAAATTGAAGAATGTTTCAGAAGATAGAAAGAGCTCTCATGTTCATAGATTTGTGGGATTAATTTAGTTAAAAGAAAAACAAAACAAAACAAAAAAGCCATCCTACCAAAAGCAATATACAGATTCAATACAATCCCCATCAAAATTCCAATACTATTCTTGCAGACTTTGAAAGATCAATACTCAACTTTATATGAAAACAACATAAAAAAACAACAAACCAACCAACCTAACAAATAAACAAAAACCTAAGGATAGCTAAAACATTCCTGAGCAATAAGAGAACTATGCAGGGCTCACCAATTCACATCTCAAGTTATTCTATGAAGCTGTAATATTGAAAAGAGTGTGATATTGCCATAAAAAGGGACAAGTTGATCATTGGAATCAAATTGAAGACCCAGACAAAAATTCTCACAACTATGGACACCCAATTTCTGCTAAAGAAGCCATACATTTGTAGTTGAAAGCAGATAATTTCTTCAAAAAATGGTGGTGTTGAAATTAGAGTCTAGATATAGAAGTACACATATTTATCATCCCATGAAGAACTCAACTCCAAATGGACTAGCAACTTCAACATACAAACAAATACACTGAAGCTCAGAGAGGAGGATGTGGAGAATGGCCTTGAACTCATAGCAAAGAAGTTTCTGAACATTGTTTTAAAAAAAATTGATTTTAGTCATTCATAAGTTCATGTGTCAGCAACAAGGTATGTAAGTAACTGAAAGTTGAGGTTCTAAGTAGCATGATGGAGGGTTTTCCCCTCCATACTGTCATATTTTGAACATTTCTACATTAATTGCTTCTTGATTCTTGGGCATTTAGAATGAGAACATATGAAAGTATTTCCACAAAAGAAAATAACTTTAGTTAGCAGAGAAAAATTAAGCACAGTCCTAGAAAAAAAAAAAATGAAACCTACTGCATGCTTTTAAGTTCAGATTTTCTTCTGTTTCAATAATATTACTGCTCATGCTTTTGCTGAGTATACCACAATATCTTACTCTTTAAGCATCATTCTCTGTGCAAGCTTGACTCATACCAACTCCTGACAATTTATACTATGTGGCCCTACAAGAATCTAGACAATGCAATTCCTGTAAAAGACAAAATGTTTCTACCAGATTTTGTTTTCATGAATGTTATATTTTGAAAGCTCTCTAGAAGACTATGCTCAGTCAAGGAAAGAGGAACACTTTTTTTTTAAACATGGTGTTTATATCAATATTATTGAATAAAAACTCATGTTTCAGTATGTTGGCTTGACCTGTTGTTGTTCATAATTCTAACAATTTACTCAACTTGAGAGTTGAATTGAGTATTTAATACCGATTCTGATAAATAGGCTGTGTGAAATCCATTCACTGATTCTTCTCTATATCATATGTAAGATTCTTTATTGCTCATTCTGAAAGAGAAAATGAGGCAGAAATGTTTTAGTACTTTCCACCAATTCATTGACCATTTCCTGTCAGTTTCTTTAAAAGCCTGGTTTGTAATGCACAGGTTTTGTGTGTATTGGGCTTTCTGTGAACTATGTTGCAAACCAATTTACATTACAAATACTTCTAATTAAATCATATTAACTATTAAAATAGAAACACTATTAACACAAATTAGAGCATATAAAATATACAAATGGATATGTAACTTGAAGGTCCAATGATAAAAGGTAGCTTTTACAAAGTTTACTATGAGCATAGTGAAAGACTACAAATACAATACATTTTAGAACTGCTCTTTAATGCTTTTTCTATTCTTCAGATTAGGAACAATATTGATAATGATGAACATATTCTAGTCATTGTTTACTAAACCACTGATAGCACAAATCACAAAATGCAGACACTACCCTAAAATACAAATGATAGATACATCTGATGGGGTGGTGTTAAGCATCCTAAATGTTGATTGGTCCTGTTTGCTGTATGTTACTTGCTTTGTCTCTGATTGTTAAATAAATGCTGAGGCCTGGAGACTGGGCAATGATAGAGATAGATGGGACTAGGACTTTTACAGAGAGATACAGAGCATCTGAAGAGGAAGGTTACTGGAGAGAAGCCAGGAGCAAACAAGGAGGACATGCCATGGGGTAGATTAAAGAAGATTCTTCAATGTGGCCTGGAACATCGGCTTAGTGTGGACACTAATAGTCCAAAGGGATATATGTATATACGGGGTTATATTTGCGTATTAGAATTATGAGCTAGCTTAGATGGGCTAGGATTGCACAACCCAGGCCTAGGCCTGTTAAGATCCACATGGTGTCTGTGTGTATTCATTTATAGTGGTGGGTTAAGGATTTACACCACCAAACCAATGAAAGATAATATAAATACTAGTAAACAATTTAATTAGCCATATTTTTTCTACATACATCCTTTTGAAATTTAAAATATTTAGTTGCCATACAAAACATCCCTTCAGGTCAGCATATAATATTGCTAAATTTAGCCAACTTAATTGTCAACATAGTTTATGTAATTTAAGTATTTAATATGTGAAGACAATTTTAACGAATTGGAACAAATGACACTAGTTTATGATGGAAAGTGTGGCCAGAATACAGGAAATTAAAATTTTACTGAGTCTTCAAAGTTAAAATGCAACATTTTAGACTGTGAATGACTTATTATATTATTCAAATGACACTGTTAGTATAAAGTCAGTAATAGAATATATAGAACAAAAGTCTCTTATCCTGGATGTTTGGCTTAGGAAGTGTTTGATAACTATCTTGATTTGCCTCATTCTCCTGTATATTCAGAAGGTTCACAAAAGTTAAGCTGAGGCACACATAAAATGGAAGGACTACAAAAATTCAATTGGCACATTCCTTCTGTTCTTTAATTAATATATTAACTCTCTTGTGAAAAACAGAAAAAAATCAAATTAAACAAATTAATTTTTTTCTTTCTACACATAAACTCAAATAGTGTGATTTCTAGGTATCAGCAAGTAAGATCATAAGAAATAATGGAATAATTTCATTTTACTAGTCATATAACTTTCATGTTTATGTGTTTGATTTAAACTATTTTACTTGAATTATTTCTGCTGTTATTACTATGAATATAATACTGGCCAATCTTCTATTTTTTTAATATTTCTTATTACTTCAGGTTACAACTTCACCACTGTGTCCTCTTTCCACCCTTCCCAGTCCCTCTCTCCCACCCTCTAACCCCTCTCCTTTTCATTCCTCTTCTATTTTTTAACCATTCCATTTATTTTTCAACTATGTAAGAAGATTTGGATTTATTAATGTATTCACTAACAATGACAAATGTAATAGTAAGTTTCAAGTACGGTGCATCACATCTTACATGCCAAATAAAATAATAAAATTAATATTTGCTAAATTTGCATTTTCATGTGATATATGCTGTTATTGAATTCACAGAGTTAATATAAAAATGGTAAGTGCGAGCCGGGCGGTGGTGGTGCACGCCTTTAATCCCAGCACTTGGGAGGCAGAGGCAGGTGGATCTTTGTGAGTTCAAGGCCAGCCTGGTCTACAAAGTGAGTCCAGGACAGCCAAGGATACACAGAGAAACCCTGTCTCGAAAAACCAAAAAAAAAAAAAAAATGGTAAGTGTTTTAACACATGTGAAAAGTTAGTATAATACAGGAAATCAAAGGCATTTAAGAGTTAACAACATATGCATAGACATCTGCATACATATGTGCACATACATGTATTACATATACACATATGTATATATGCATAATCATGTAAGCAAATTAATTAAATTAAGTCAGCTATGAAAATTTAACAATTACAATGCAATCATGTTTTTTCAGTCTCTAAAGAAAAATAATATTCAACTATTGTTGACAATTGCTATCAATTTTTCATCACACTTAATGACAGTTTCATATAAAATGTGAATGGTTAATAGAGGAAATTCTTTGATATTCATGGAACCATTATTTTAGTCAATTTTATAAACTTTTTTGTTTGTTTGTTTAGTTTTTTGAGACAGGGTTTTTCTGTGTAACAACCCTGGATGTCTTGAAACTCACTTTATAGACGAGGCTGCCCTTGAATTCTCAGAGATCTACCTGCCTCTGCCTCCCAAGTGCTGGGATTAAAGACATCTGCCAACTTGCCTGGATTTATAAACTCTTTTGTTTTTATTTTTATTGATTAATTCAAGTTACATATTGATCACAACCCCATCCCTTCTCCCCTTAGAGGCCCACATTCCCACCGTCTACTCCTCCCATTTATCCTTTTCCTCCAGTGTAGGGGATGCCCAACATATCAGTTCATCAGTGACATGAGGGCTAAGAGCTTCCTCTTGCTCTGGGACCTGACATAGAAGCTCAGTTAAGGTAAAGACTTTGTACCCACTAAAAGGTAAAGTCTATCACTGGGACAGCTCCCCCTCCCACTTGCTAAGTGTGATGATCTGTGTGATGACTAAGTTGCTCATAATCTACATATGTGTAAGGGAAAGTAGGTCCAGTCTAAGCTTTGTTCTTTCTTTCTGTTTTTATTTTTATGTTTTGTTTTTGTTTTGATTAGCATTTTGCCTCCCAAGTGCTGGGATTAAAGATATGTACTAGCATGTCTGAATTTCTAAACTCTTAAATAAGTCTAAAATATGCATTAGTCATTGAGAGAAATTTTGACCACATAACCTGTCTTTAAGAAGTTAACTTTATAAGATTCAAAGTGGTAAAATAATATTATCAAGTGGGTTAATCATTAAATAGGATTACTTATTCAATTTATTTAATGTGGTACTAAAGTTTGACTTACAGATTATATTTATTGCTTGAGTATGCTAATATTATAATGAATTACCAAACTGATAATAATAAGTAAATATTCAATAAAGTACAAGAAAGAAAGATCACTTTAGATGCTCATGTGTTGTTGGTGAAGATACTGGATAATTTTATGAAAATGGGAAAGACCATTGAAAGAAAGATAGCATTTCATCTTCAGAATCCATAGGCAGAGTCTCTCTCCATCTTAACCTTGCTTACTCTTCCCACCTTTAGCTCTTTCTTTCTACATGCCCACACGTGTTGTATGATTTATTTGTGTAATTATGAAAGAAGACTTTATCTACAGTAAAGTTGCACAGGAGTTTAAAAAAAAGTATTTAAGAATATTTTGTGTGATGGATAACGTGGAGGCTACAACCGTTCCAAGGTTATTATAATAAATAAAGATGCAAAGCTTGTCTCTACTGATCCTACACAAGAATGGGTCTGTCAGCAACCAAAAGTGGGTAGATGAGAGGCTTAAATATCTCCCACAATGAGCTTCTTTTTTTTTTAAATACTTTATTTTTTTTCTTCAAGTTACATCTCAGTAACAAACCCCTCCCTATTCCCCCTTCCTATCCCGCCCTTCCACCCTCTTCCCCCCCAGAAGTTTCCCCTTTCAGTCCAACAGATGGTTCCTTCTCTTATAACAGTAAGTATTATACAAAACAATAGATATAAATATGCCACATTTATGAGAGTTAAATGGCCCAGTATACCTTCCCAATGTCCAGTTTATACATATTTGGCCCCTGACTTTAACATTCTACTATCTGACCAACTCCATGAGTTTAAAGGTCTATATGTGACTCAACATTCATACTATATTGCAACACACTTTTAAGAGTATCTTCTTAGATCTATAACACCCTCTTGATTCCTAAACAGTTCAAAATTTAGCTATGAGACTCTAGCTGTCTATTCTTCAACCACCTCAGAGACCTGAGAGGGATAAATATATTTTATTTTTAAGTATCTCTAGGTATGATACCATTAGGAAGCATTAACTTTAATTTTGTATCAATATACAAAGATCTATTCAATTGTGGTTAAATATACTCTTAATTATGTATCAATATACAAAGATCAATACCTATGTTGCCCAATACAATCTTAATATTACGTCCATATACAAGGGTCAATACCATTGTGGCCAACTATAATAATAATTTTGTATCAATATACAAAGATCAATACCGATGTAATCCAATACAATCTTATTTTTGCACAATAAACAATGGTCAATACCACTTTAGCCAAATAAACTACTAATTTTGTATCAATATACAAAGGTATAAGGGCATATTCAATAATCTGCCCCTTCTTCTTGGACCTTCCTGTGCTATGTCTATATCTCATCTTTCTCAAGCCCATGCACTCCTACATAGGAGAGGAAGAAGGATACAGAAAAGGAAAAGTAGGATTTCCCTGGGGCTAACCTCCAAAACCCATTAAGACAGGACGATTTATCAGCTTGTAGTCTCTTCCCCTACATAACACAGTTTTCAGTTATCCTTCAAATATCCAAAAAGGAGGGCAGAGAAACACCCTCCCCACCCTCTGGGCATGGGACGTCGCTCTCTTAAAGTGACTTCCTGCTGATTTGGGTCGTAGTAGACCTGTTTGGGGCCCGAACCCAAATGGGAAAAATGATTAAAAATGTTAGTACACTCCTTTTATGTTCAGTCCTTCTGTTCTCAGCTATTTAGATGACCTAAGGGGTTTGTAGGCAGAAGCTGATCTTGCAGGTTTCATTGAGGTTCCTGTCGGGGCATTGTGTAGAGCTGAGTGGTCCCAGTGACATTGGATTGCTGTGGTGGTTGCAGGCCCCCGATGGAGACAGCTATTGAGGAAGTCTGCCAGGCAGAATCAACTGGGTCACTCATCCTCCTTGGTGCCTGATTCTGCTCTCTGCTGAGGATTTCGCTGTCCGCCGTCCCCAGGCTCCCCTAATGGACACTTCGATTCTCCTGGAACGATAAGAACAGAGCCCTGCCCCAATCCCAACCCTAGGACAATTGCCCTCTTTTTTTTTTTCTGGGGGGGGAGGGGGGGGGCTAGGTAGTACTTCTCCTGAAGCAAATTTGGCTTTCTGACAACATACAAAGCGTTATCTTTCAATCCGGGTTAAAGAAGAAATCATTCTGTCACCTTGGAGCTAAACCAGCTCTAGTGTATATATTTTGAGATCCCAAAGGACAATCTGCCTGCATAGAGACAGACTTTTTTAAGTAGCCTCCAAACCTAGGTCCCTCCAAATCCCATGTGTGTGTCTCTGAACTCTAATTATTGGGAACAGGGACCTGTGTTTCTCATCTGAAGGGATCAAAGATGTGTTCCACCACTCCTGGATTGAAGTCTTTCTTTATTTAGTGTTTGCCCTGCATCAGGCTGACCCTGAGCTCCGGGATCTGCCCGTTTCTGTCTCCAGTGTGCTGGGAGCTGGGACCAAGGGTGTACTCTTCTTGAATGGTGGGACCAAGAGTATGCACCCTCACCTTTATCTTTTTCTTTTTCCTTCTTTTTTTCTTTTTTCTTTTTCCTTTTCCCATCTCTTTTTCCTCTCTTTTTTTGTTGATATTCTTTGTTTTTGTGGGTTTGTGTGTTTGTTGGTCTTTTTTTTAGTATTCCCCCAGTAGCAATGAGACACCATTCACTGGCAGTACTGCCTTGTAGGCCCCCGGTGAATAAAGAGGCTCCTGGCCCTCATATGACTCCTGATCTGTGGTGAGAGAATGTTAGGCAGGGACACTCCACCCCAGAGGAACAAGATGGAAGGGTCAGGGGGTAGAGCATGGGAGGGTGGGGCTGGGAAGCGGGAAAAGAGAACAATATGTTAAGGATGTAACCTGAAGCAACAAACAAATAAATTTATTAACTAAAAAAAAAAAAAAAAAGGCAGGGGGCAGGGCTGAAACACTGTGAATGGAACAGAGGATACAGCCATTCGGCCTGGTTTTGCAGACCTCCAGGTGTAGAGAAGACGTGGAGCTAAGGTAAAATACAAGAGAATTGTGGTATTGGCCCATGCCTTTGACTTCAGCCTAGAGGGGGATGTGCACCGTAGAGTTGGTGGTCTTATGTATTCTGGAAACACAATGAGCTTCTTGATACTGATAAATACTGGGGAATTGGGAGTTACTGTTATGTACAGTTTGAAATTGAAAGTTTCAAACTCTTGTTTTTAAAGGTTAAAAGCTCTGTGTCTCAAAGTAAAACACAGATAAATGTTGGGAAAATATTATAGAGAAAAAGAGGGGATAGACAGTAAAAGGAAGGGGACAAAGGAAGAGAGGGGCAAATGCAAAAAGAACACCGTAATAATATGTATGTACATAACAAAGAAAAGTTAGTATTTAAAAATATCACATGAAAGTGGTCATGAACGGAGTACTCCTACACGAGACAACTGCAGCCATAATCATTTATTTTCAGCAACACATGCTTCACTCTACATATGCCTACATGTTTCCTTCAGAAACAATTCTGATCCTCTAAGAATATCATTCATGGTTCCTGAATCTATCACTCCAAGTAGTTCATCAGTTTTGCATTCTACAGGTTGCAACTTGCACTGAATTTGGAACGCTACAGGTCAGGGTCTTTTGTTTGTTTGTTATAGAATTTGTTCAGTTGATTCACTCTGAGATGATTGCTAAATCTACATTCCACTGTGCATAGAATTTGTGCTGTAATGTTAATTACATAATTTTGATAATAATGAAAAAAAAGAGATAGGAACCTAGGCAAAAAAATTCTTGCTGATTTATTTTTACTCATAAAATTTTAAAATAATTAATTTTTATAAAATTTACTTATATTTTAGTATAAGTAAAAAAATAATGTATTTTCTTATACCTATATTGTTCTTTACTTATAATTATACATTGTCCTTTATGAAAAGGCCAAGCTGTTTTGCATTTATTACTTGACCATAGATGCTATCGAATGATTATAATCCACACAGAATTCCTTTCATCATATCTGCCCCTTTCCCCTATACTTTACACAGAGAGTTATCTTATATAATATGAGCTTATTATGTGTGGATATTTAGTACACTGCTCATTACAACCTCATATGCAGGTGATAAATAGTCAATACATGTTGAATGACTAGATCTGAGTGTTTACTTTTCAAAAATCTATGAGTTCAAATTCTAAATTCAGATTTAGAGTAAATAATTATAACGTAAATCATTACTGTTTTGGATAATCTATAAAGACTGAAATATTTCAGCTTTTTTTTTTTTTTTTGGTAAAGAATTGTGAGGTTTCCTTGAATTAGGTCCCCATTCTGTTTTATCTTTAGCCATGTCCTTAACATGTGACTGCAAGCTGAGTAACTCAAATGAGGTTATTTCTTTATTATCTTTTAAGCTTGAGGTTTCTTTATTATCTTTTAATTCAGGCTTATGGCTTGTTTGGACAACGTAAGAGCTAAGTTCCTGTAAATAGAGGATTTACTTCTAGAGTAAAAGGTATGGATGTGGGAGGTAATGTGTGGCTGTGTTACTGTAGGAGGGAAGGTAGAAAATAAAGCCTCCATGTCAATCAGTTTGATGGTGAACTGACTTCCAGAGTGAGTTGAGTAAGTTAAGCCACAGTAGGGCCTACATAGCAAGCACAGAATATATACTTATCTGTACTTTTGAGAAAATAATTATTCCTTTTTATAGAACTTTGAAGTTCAATTTTGTACACTATATTTCAATAATCATAATAACAGTCTAATATAGGAATCCATGATAAAATATTTTATACAATAATAATAAGAAAATGATTACATTGGTTAGAAGAAATTTGAAAAAATAATGATGATTTCAATGTTGTTTATGGCAAACTAATAACATGGACCATGTATAGAGGGATATTTAAGACACATGTGTTTTTCTCTAAGCTAAGATGTAAAATAAAACATGTTATGAATTTGGAAAAGTAGCAATTCTAGTTTAAACAATAGAGATAACAGTTGAATTCTTTTAATTGAATAAGTACCACAAGATACAAAGGAAAAAATAAACAGTTTTCAAGAGGAGTAAGGATTTGCTATACCAGAAAATAGCACTGTTTCTTACTCCAAGCCAGCATAATACTGCCTAATAATATATAACCTCAGAAGGTGGGTCGTAAAAACACAGAGTTGTAAAGCTCTGTCAAGACCTTTAAAGAATTGAACCAGTGCCTCCTAAACACTTTCAGCTCTCTCAGTAGATCTCCCAGGAAGCTTTAGATCACAGCACACAGAGCCTGGTCTTAAAATAGCAGAAAATAAGTCCAGAGAGGAAAGCATAGCATGGAAGCAATTATGAGTGTGGATTATGTTATATACCTGGAAGTATAATCAGTGGGTAATAAAGTTTGCAATAGTTTTCAGGAAGTACTAATGAACCATAGTTGCTAAAGCCTAATGAATGGTTGTGTCTTCTTTAATTGCTAAAATAAAATCAAATATTTGAAAATTCAATGTAAATTAGGTTCAGAAATTCTGTAACATTTTAAGCACCTTCTATATGAGTTTATAAGGGGTTTAGATGAAATGAGATGATATCATGGGGAAATTCACAGGAAATAAATGCAAGCAGAGTTAGCAGCCCTTCCTAGAACAGAACCAAAACATATTCAAGTATTATTTCTATAACCAGATTAGGTGAATCAAGCACATACCCAAAAAATATTTTGAAAAGACTGGCAGCCCTCTTCTACTTGACCTTACATTCGTCATTTCATTTAGAATGAATCTATCAAGTGTGTGATGTGAACTCTAACACTATTTTATCCTTTGAGTTCTGGAGAAGTTATGTTTGTATTTCATAATTCTATGGGGTTAAGGTAATTCTCAATTTAGAGACTTGAAATGTGATTTGTTTAAGGGGAGCTTCATTTGCTATAGTCAACAAGATGTCAGTATTTTATTGATGTGAAAAGAGGCTATGATCATGTGATTCTTTTTTTCTTTATTTTTTATTTCTTCAAGTTACATCTTAATTGCAGTCCCTTCCCTATTCTCCCCTCCAGTCCCACCCTCCCACCCTCAACGCTCCATCCTCTTCCCTTTTTTTTTAAGTTTAAGGTATATCTTATTTCCCCCTACAGTTTCCCCTTTCAGTCAAACAAATGGCTCTTTCTCTTATAATAATAAATACAATACAAAACAACGGAGGTAATTAGGCCACAGTTATGAGGATTACATGGCTTAGAGTACATTCCCAATGTTCAGTCCATATGTATTTGGCACCTGACTATAACATTCTACTACCTAACCATCTCCATGAGTTTAAAGTTCTATATCTACCTCAACATTCATACTAACTTGCAACACAATTTTAAAAGCATCTTCTTAGATCTATAACACTCTCTTGACTCCTAAACAACTCAAATTTTAACTATGAGATTCTAGCTATCTGTTCTTCAACCACCTAAGACACCTGAGAGGGATAAATGTATCTGATTTTATAGGAAGTACAGGGCCTGCAGCTTCACAAACTAAGAAATGACATACCAGTGGCTGCCTGGACAGTTCCCATTTTCTCTCCATACATTACAGCATCGATCTTCAGTCGTTTGGCCCCATTTCTCTGACAGACATTGATTGTAGAGGAAGGGCTTGCCTACCCTGTCTTGGCAGAGCTTAGCTCTCGACTTATCTACTTCCAGGTTTTGTCCTCTTTGGACAGCATTCTGTCTACATTGGGAGCAAGGGGCTTATCCCACCAAGAGATAGGCTTGTGACTAATTCAATCATCTCCCACTGGAGATTCTTCGATGCTCATCTTCTACTTGGGGTAGAATAGAGGGTGCTTTCAGGAGTTGATATGTTTCGACTTAAAAAAATCTAAAGTTACGATAACATCTTTGAATGCCATATTCGGCAGATCTCTTGAGGTTTTTGAAGAGGCCCTATCTATCTCTTATATTAGGATAAGCAGATGTTGCTTGTCTCTTAGTAGCTTTATTTCTGATTAGCTTAGAAAATAACTATAATAGGCTGTCATAGTACCTAACAAAATGACCGGCTTGCATAACTATTAGTTTGCATTTCTTAATTATCCTAAACAGTTTATGACAATTAGTAGTAAAGGCCGAAACATCATATTTAACTTTTTTTCTTTACCTCCTAACCCTTCTATCCCATTTCTCTAGGGTGGGGTGTCCTTAAATAACAGTCCCTCATCTCAGTTGAGAGGTCGTATGAGGGCCAAGAGCCTCCTCATCCATTGGGGTTCTACTAGGCAGTACCACCAGTGAAAAGTGTCTCATTGCCTGGGAGAGAGAACTATTAAACAAACAAACAAATAAGCAGACAGATAAAAAAAGAATAAAAAATATAAAAAATAAATGAAAAAAAAATAAAAAAGAAAATGTCTATGTCCAAGTTCCCTTTCGTTTGTTAGTTGTAGTATCCGTACCTTCTACTATATAGTTAAATCCTACCATAAGTGAATAGATGCCATATGCATCCTTCTGAGTCTGGGTTAGCTCACTCAGGATGAGTTTTTCTAGTTCCATCCATCTGGCTGCAAATTGCACAATTTCATTATTCCTGATAGCTGAATAATATTCCATTGTGCAGATGTACCACAGTTTTTTAACACATTTTTTGGTTGAGGGACATCTGGGTTGTTTCCAATTTCTAGCTATTACAAATAAGGGTGCTAAAAACAAGGATGAGGAAACTTCCTTATGATTCCTTGAAGAGGCATTTGGGTGTATACCCAGAAGTGGTATGGCTGGGTCCTGAGGCAAAGCTTTCCAAGTTTTCTAAGATATCGCCATATTGATCTCCATAGTGGTTGCACAAGCCTGCACTCCCACCAGCAATGGAGTAGGGTACCCCTTTCTCCACTCTCGCCAGCATGTGCTGTCATTTGAGCTTTTGATCTTAGCCATTCTTACAGGTGTGAGATGGAATCTCAGAGTCGTCTTGAGTTGCATTTCTCTGATGATTAAGGATGTTGAGCAATTCTTCAAGTGTCTCTCAGCCATTAGGGATTCCTCCTTTGTGAATTCTCTATTTAGCTCTGTCCCCCGTTTTTTAATTGGATTATTTGGTTTCTTGGCATTTAATTTCTTGAGTTCTTAAAAGATTTTGGATATTAGCCCTCTGTCAGATGTGGGGTTGATGAAGATTTTCTCCCAGTCTGTAAGGTGTCGTTTTGTTCGAATGACAATGTCTTTTGCCTTACAGAAGCTTTTCAGTTTTATGAGATCCCATTTATTGATTGTTGAACTCAGGTCCTGAGCTGTTGGTGTTCTGTTCAGGAAGTTGTCACATGTGCCAATGAGTTTGAGGGTTTCTCCCACTATCTCTTCTAGTAGATTTAGTGTGACCGGCCTTATGTTAAAGTCTTTGATCCACTTGGACTTAAGTTTGTACAAGGTGATAAGTAAGGATTTAATTTCATTCTTTTACAAGTGGACATCCAGTTGGACCAGCACCATTTGTTGAAGATTCTGTCCTTCTTCCATGTGCCGTTTTGGCTTTTTTTGTCAAAAATTAGGTGGCCATAAGTGTGTGGGTCTATTTCTGGATCTTCAATTCTATTCCATTGATCTAGTGGTCTGTTTCTATAACAATACCATGCAGTTTTTACAACTATTGCTCTGTAGTACACCTTGAAATCTGGGATGGTGATTCCTCCAGATGTTTTTTTTTTATTGTACAGGATTGATTTAGCTATTCTGGGCTTTTTGTTGTTACATATGAAATAGAGAATAGCTCTTTCCAAGTCTGTAAAAAATTGTGTTGGTATTTTGATAGGAATTGCATTGAATCTATATATTGATTTTGGTAGGATGGCCATTTTTATTATGTTGATCTTACCTATCCATGAGCATGGGAGATCTTTCCATCTTCTAAAGGCCTCTTCCATTTATTTCTTCAAGGGGTTGAAGTTCTTGTTGTGCAGGTCCTTTACTTGCTTGGTTAGAGTTACCCCCAGGTATTTTATGTTGGTTGTGGCTCTTTTGAAGGGGTTTGTTTCCCTTATTTCTTTCTCAGCCCATTTGTTTGTTGTATAAAGAAAGGCTTCTGATTTTTTTGAATTAATTTTGTGTCCAGCCACTTTGCTGAAGGTGTTTATCAGCTATAAGTGTTTTCTGGTGGAATTTTTGGGGTCGCTTATGTATACTATCATATCATCTGCAAATAGGGATAATTTGACTACTTTGTTTCCAATGTTTATCCCCTTGATCTCCTTTAGTTGTCTTCTTGCTCTAGCATGAACTTCAGGTACTATGTTGAAGAGATATGGTGAAAGTGGACATCCTTGTCTTGTCCCTGAGTTTAGAGAAATGCTTCAAGTTTCTCTCCATTTAATTTGATGTTGGCCACTGGCCTGCTGTATATTGCCTTTATTATTTCTAGGTACGGTCCTTGTATGCCCATTCTCTCCAGAACTTTTAGCATGAAGGGGTGTTGGATTTTGTCAAATGCTTTTTCGGCATCTAGCGAGATTATCATGTGGTTTTTTTCTTTCATCTTGTTTATATGGTGAATGATGTTGATAGACTTTCATATGTTGAACCATCCCTGCATTCCTGGGATGAAGCCTACTTGATCATGGTGTATGATAATTTTGATGTGTCCTTGAATTCAGTTTGATAGTATTTAATTAAATATTTTTGCATCTATGTTCATGAGGGAGATTGGTCTGAAGCTCTCTTTATTTGTTGGGTCTTTGTGTGGTTTAGGAATGAGGGTGATTGTGGTCTCATAGAATGAGTTTGGAAATGTTCTTTCAGATTCTATTTTGTGAAAGAGTTTGAAGAGTATTGGTGTTAGCTCCTCTTTGAAAGTCCGGTAGAATTCTCTGCTAAATCCATCTGGCCCTGGGCTTTTTTTGGTTGGGAGATTTTTAATGACTGTTTCTATTTCCTTAGGGGTTATAGGGCTGTTTAATATGTTTATCTGATTTTGATTTAGCTTCGGTGGGTGAAATCTATCAAGAAAATTGTCCATTTCACTTAAGTTTTCAAATTTGGTGGAGTATAGATTTTTAAAGTAGGATCCAAATATTCTCTGGGTTTCCTCAATGTCTGTTGTTATTTCTCCCTTTTCTTTTGTGATTTTGTTGATTTGGGTTTTTGCCCTCTGTCTTTTAGTTAAGTTGGCTAAGGGTCTGTCTATTTCGTTGATTTTCTCAAAGAACCAACTCTTGGTTTCATTGATTTTTTTGTATAGTTCTTTTTGTTTCTAAGTTGTTGATTTCAGCCCTAAGTTTGATGATCTCCTGCCTTCTGCTCCTCTTGGGAGTGTTTGCTTCTTTTTTCCAATTCACCCAGTTTAGCTGTTAATTCACTAACATGAGCCTTCACAATTTTCTTTTTGAAGGCAGTTAGTGCTATGAACTTTCCTTGTATCACAGCTTTCATTGTGTCCCATAGGTTTGGGTATGTTGTGTCTTCATTTTCGTTGGATTTTAAGAAGTCTTTGATTTCCTTTATTTTTTCCCTGGCCCAGTGGTCCTCTAATAAAGAGTTGTTCAATTTCCATTTGAGTGTAGACTTTCTGTTGATTCTTTTGCTATTGAAGTCCAGCTTTATTCCATGGTGGTCTGATAAGATACAAGGGGTTATTTCAATTTTCTTGTATCTGTTGAGGCTATCTTTGTGTCCAACTATATGGTTGATTTTGGAGAAGATTCCATGAGGTGCTGAGAAGAAGGTGTATTCTTTTTTTTGTTTGGGTGAAATATTCTGTAGATATCTGTTAGGTCCATTTAGTTCATGATCTCTGTTAGACTCATTATTTCTCTGTTTGGCTTCTGTCTTGATGATCTGTCCATAGTTGTGAGTGGGGTGTTGAAGTCTCCCACTATTAAAGTGGATCAATGTGCGATTTAAGTTTTAGAAGCGTTTCTTTTATAAATGTAGGTGCCTTTGTATTTGGGGCAAAGATGTTCAATATTGAGATGTCCTCTTGGTGGCTATTTCCTTTAATGAGTTTGTAATGCCCTTCTCTGTCTTTTTTTTTTTTTAATTTACTTCAACTGAAAGTCTTTTTTGTTTGATATTAGGGTGGTTACTCCAGCTTGTTTCCTGAGACCATTTGCTTGGAAAACTTTTCCCAGCCCTTTACTCTGAGATAGTGTTTATCTTCAATAGTGAGATGTCTGTCTTGTATACAGCAAAAAAATGGGTCTTGTTTATGGATCCAGTCTTTAAGTCTGTGTCTTTTTATTGGCGAGTTGAGTCCATTGATGTTGATGGATATTACTGACCAGGGGTTGTTATTTCCCATTACTTTGGTATAGCTGATCATCTTGTGTTTCTTTTTGTTTAATTGCTGTGGAAGTTTCTATTTCCTCTGTTTTCTTGGCTGCTGTTACCTTCTCTGGGTTGGAATTTTCCTTCTGGGATCTTCTGTAGGGCTGGGTTTGAGGGGAAATATTGTTTGAATTTGATTTTGTCATGGAATATCTTGTTGTCTCCATCTATGTTGATAGAGAGTTTTGCTGGGTATAATAGTCTGGCTGGGCACCTATGTTCTCTCAGTGCTTGTAGGACATCTGTCCAGGCCCTTCTAGCTTTTAAAGTTTCTGAAGAGAAGTCAGGTGTGATTCTGATGGGTCTGCCATTGTATGTGACTTGGCCTTTTTCTTTCACAGCTTTTAATATCCTTTCTTTGTTCTCTACATTTGGAGTTTCTATTATTATGTGGTGAGTGTAGTTTCTTTTCTGATCTTATCTGTTTGGTGTTTTGCAGGCCTCTTGGATTTTTACTGGAATCTCTTTCTTTAGGTTTGGGAAGTTTTCTTCTATGATTTTGTTGAAGATATTTCCTGGACCATGGAGTCGGGAGTCTTCTCTTTTCTCTATGCCTATAATTCTTAGGTTCTGTCTTTTCATTGAATCCTTGATTTCTTGGATATTGTGGATGAGAGATTTTTAGCTTTCTCATTTTCTTGGGATGTTGTATTGATTTCTTCCATCGAATCTTCCATGCCTGAGATCCCGTCTTCCATTTCTTGAATCTTATTTTTAGTACTCAAATCCATAGTTCCTGTTCTCTTCCCTTGATTCTCCATTTCCATTTTTAACTCTGACTGTGTTTTCTTTATTGTTTCCATTTCCATTTTCATTTCTTGAGTGATGTTATTTGCTTCGTACATTTCCTGCTCCAGTTTGCTTGTCTTTGCCTGGAAGTCTTCCATTGACCTCTCTTTTTCTTGTTCAAGTTATCTCTCCTTGTTCTGAAGTTCTCTAATGGTGTTTTCCATCACTTTCATATGTGCAATTGTGGCTTCTTTGAATTCCTTCATAGATTTAAGTTCTTCTTGTAGAGACTCTATCACTTTCCATAATGTAGAATTGTCATCGTTTTCATGTGTTTCAGCTGTAGTGAGGTGGTTCTGGCAGGATGGAATAGTGTTGCTTTCTTTTATTGGAGTCATTTCACTCTGTTTTTTTTTTTTTTTTTTTTTTGGTTTGGGGCCTCTGGCCATGTGGAATTTTTTAGCTGTCTTCTGGACTTGGGTCCAAAGTGGGCGCTTTGGTGTAGGAGTTGAGTTGCTTACTCTACCCCTATAAGGTGAGTCATTCAGCCCCGCCTCCTAGGTGGAGACCTAACTAATCCAGGGGGTGGAGCTATGTACAAGTAAGCTCTGGTTTCTCGCTGGAAGGGCCAGTACTAGTAAAAAAGTCCCATATACAACAATTTCAAATACCTCGCAGTTTGCCCCGGGTTGGCTCCTGTTATGGGTAAATCTGCCTTCACCCCCAATAGCCTTGCCACTCCCACGGCCTGGAAACTGGCCAGTGATGTCACCGCAGTGGGTTGCAATCTGCAGTCTGAAGGCACTTTGCAGCCAAGCTGTGCTTACTTCCAAGGGTTGCAAACTTTCGCCAGATAGCTGGATCATCTGTGCGAGACCTGGGGGTGCCCAGCAGGGCGGGGGTTATCTCTGCATGGGATCTGAATCTGCTTGCTGGGTATTAGATGGGAACTTACCTGGTGTGTCTCTCCTGGTGGGGGATGGGGGATCCCAATTCCCGGATTCAGCGGCTTCCTTGCGTGTCCGAGAGTGGGAGGGAGCATCCTGCCCAGGGATCCTCAGTGGTCCCTGGGTAGTTGGGTGAGATCTAGAGGGGTCAAGCCATTTGTACATCGTCCTGCAACACTCACTGCCCTGTGACTCTTAATGCTGAAATCAAAATACGTCCTCGCAGGCTGCTGCTATTTTGGATTTCCCGACCATGTGATTCTTATAAAGAAAATTTTTAATTGCTTAGAGTTTCAGAGGTATAGTCAATCGTATCATGGTACGAAGCATGGCAACATGCAGGCAGCCATGGTGCTGCTAAGGTAGCTAAGATTTCTATATCCAGATCAGCAGAAAGTAGAAAAAGAGAAAGACCCTAGGTATTACTTGAACATTTGAAACCCCAATCCCTTGCTAAGTGATATGCTTTCTCCAAATCTAGACAAGCTCTAACACCTTTTATTCCCTATCAAGTGGTACCACTGACACTCCCTAATGATCAAGCATTAGGAATTTCTAATGACTGAGGGACACTTGAAGAAATGTTCAGTATCTTTAATCATCAGAGAAATGCAACTCAAGAAGACTCTGAGATTTCATCTCACACCTATCAGAATGGCTAAGATCAAAAACTCAAATGACAGCACATGCTAGCGAGGTTGTGGAGAAAGGGAAACACTCCTTCATGCTGGTGGGACTGTAAACTTGTACAATCAGTATGGATATCATTCTGGCGATATCTTAGAAAACTTGGAATAGCTCTACCTCAAGACCCAGCCATACCATTTCTGGGTATACATCCAAATGATGACTCATCAAATCACAAGGAAATTTTTCCTCACCTATGTTCATAGCAGCCTTATTTGTAATAGCTAGAAACTGGAAACAACCCAGATGTCCCTCAACTGAAGAATGAAATAAAAAACTGTGGTGCATCTACACAATGGAATACTACTCAGCTCTGAGAAACAATGAAATTATGCAATTTGCAGCCAAATGGATGTAACTAGTGAAGCTCATTGTGAGTGAGCTAACCCAGACTCAGAAGAATGCACATGTCATCTATTCACTTATAATCAGATTTTAACCATATAGTACAGGATAACTATACTACAGCCATTGCACCAAAGGGAACAGGAACATAGACTGTGTGACCTGTCAATGAGACACTTTGCCCCAGTGGTGCTGCCTTCTAGGCCCCCAGTGTATGAGAAGGCTCTTGGCCCTCATATGACTGCTGAACTGGGGAGGGGGACTGTTATGAACTGCACTCCAGAGGAGTGGGATGGAAGGGATGGGGGCAGAGGATGGGAGGGTGGGACTGGGAGGGGCAGAAAGAGGGCACTGTGATGGAGATGTAACCTGAAGTAATAAATAAATATTTAAAAAAATCAAATTCTTCAATTAACCTCAGTCAGATTTTTTTGGACAAGTGCAGAAAGTACCAATGTTGTTTACCAAAATATTACAAGAACAGGATCTAGGCTATTCACTAATAATTTTCTCTTCTGAAACCTCTTGATCTGGGAATCTACAGTTCAAATTGTCCTCATCACATACTAGTATGACCCATTAGTCCCTCTTAAAGATTTCAACTGCTTCATAATCGAAAGTCCCACTGTCCTCATTTCACTAAGAAAAATAGTTAGGGATGTCGCAGCAATACTTCACTCCTGGTTTGAACTTCTCTCGCAGTCAGTGTTGTATTGCTGTGAAGAGACATCATGACAATGACAACTCTTATAAACAAAAACATTTAATTGGGTCTTGCTTACAGCTTCAAAATTCAGCCCATTGCCATCATGGGGGGAACATGAGAGCAAGCAGGCAGACATAGTGATGGAGAGGTGGCTGAGAATTCTATATCCGGAAGTAACATAAACAGAAGGCAAGAAAGGCTTTAGTCCTGGCATCAACATTTGAAACACCAGTGACATACACCCTTCAGAAAGACCACAAGTATTCCATCAAGGCCACACTCTCTAATCCTTTTCAAGTGCCATTACCACTCCCAAATGACCAAGCACTGACATATGAGACTATGATGGTCATTACTATTCAAACTACCACAGTAGGAACACAAATATTTTGATGTTATATCTGATTTAGAATTTTGGGAAGAGACCAAAAATTATGACTTCATTATGTCATGAACTTATACCACTTCAGCTGACAATGACCCCCACAAGAACTAGAGACCACACACACACACACACACACACACACACACAGAGAGAGAGAGAGAGAGAGAGAGAGAGAGAGAGAGAGAGAGACATATATAAATATGGAACACATCACATATGGATATTCTTCCTTTGAGTTGTGCCTCCCAGAATAGTATAGGACTTTGGTCTGTCCTTTGTTTACTATCAGTTGAAGAGAAGTTTCTATTATGAAGATAATTGAGACACAGCATTATAAGATTCCACCTAGAATATATTTGAAAACCTTATTCTGGGTATCTAACTTTCATAGTACCATGAATTTCTATGGTAGCCAGCAAAGGGTGGGAGTGACATTCAGTTATCCTATATGACTTTAATGTCCATGATCCACAATAGTGGTCAGCATGACAATATGTCTCTAAAGAAGCATTAGTGTTACTGATGTTTTAGTGACACCCAAAAGTGGCATACTTGAAGTTAAGGCCACTCAACATAAAGACAACCATTCCTGGTAACATAAAGCTAGTCAAATACCTGAGACTGGTGAAATCATGGATTTTAGAGCAGAGCCTAATACTGCTATTTCATAAAACCAGCATAATTCCTAACTACATTCTCAAACTTATTCTTAAATACAAAGGTAAATGTAGCTTTTTATACTCCTCAAATAAGTTTCTCTTTACAGCAAATACAGATTATTACAGGATATCATAGTTGGTCATAAAATAAAGATCAATTGTTCGTGGGGTATTCTGCAACAGTGTATATATGAACAACACAACTCCTGAACCTAAAACTCAATAAACATTATGGAAGAATGAGCAAAAAGTTTATAAGAACCAGAGGACAAGGAAATCTACATTAATGCTGGGTCTCCGAGAATTGACAAGGATGCAACACACATGATATATGTGTACTTTAACATGATAAATGGTTGTCTAAACAAGATTTGAACAATGACACATGAAAAGACACTCTAACTGTAGAAGAAAACCTCATGGTATTCAACAGCTAGCCAAAACCTAGTGTTTTCTGAGTGAGGGAGAATTTCTGTCTCTGAGAGATGGTGTCCTAACTGTTTAGTCAATAAATGGCGACTAGGCGGAAATCCTAAGCATACAAGCACCAAACAGTTTAAATTTCTATTTTGTACACACACACACAGGGTCTCTCTCTCTCTCTCTCTCTCTCTCTCTCTCTCTCTCTCTGTGTGTGTGTGTGTGTGTGTGTGTGTGTATGTGTATAAAATAGAAATTTTTAAAAAGCTATTTTTGAGAATTGGGGGATTTGAGTGAGGATGAAGAAAATATTTGGAAGGAAGATTTGGAAAGTGGAAGTGATCCAATTTCAATTTAACTAACATATAATGAGCAAAACCAATTTATATTGTTTGCCTTTGAAGAAATCAGAGAAGGTGTGAAAAGATGTCTCAGTCATTAAGTGTCCTTGCTGCTCTTTCAGAGAACCTGGAATTCCAATTCCAAGCACTCACATGGTATATTACAACCATCTCCATCTTTGGTTTAAGGAGATTTGGTGCACTTTTCTGGACTCTGTGTATACCACACATGGATAATGGACACACTTAAAACTGGAGATGGTTGCATTAGTGGCAAGCTCATCACTGGACAAGAAAAATCCCTTCCCTCAACTGTAGATAGAATGTTGTCCAAAAAGGGCAAAACTTGGCTAGCAGATAAGTCCACAGCCTATCTCTGCCAAAACAGGGTAGGCAAGTCCTTCATAATTCCTGCTTTACAATTAATGTCTGTCAGAGAAACAGGGCCAAAAGGCCAAAGATAAGATGCTCTAATCTATGACAAAAAAAATTGGGAACTGTCCAGGCAGCCAGTTGTCTGTCATTTCTTAGTTTTGGAAGCTTCTGGCCCTGCACTTCCTTGTATAATCAGATATATTTGTCCTTCTCAGATCTCTGATGTGGTCATAGAATAGATAGTTATAGTCTCATAGTTAAATTTTGAGTTGTTTAAGAATTAAGAAACTGTTCTGTATCTAAGAAGATGTTTTTAAGTTGATGGTGAAAGTTAAGATGGAAGCTGAGTTGTATATAGAACTTTAAACTCATGGAGATGGAAGCATAGTAGAATGTTAATGTCAGTTGTCAAATACGTATGGTCTGGACATTGGAAATGTATGTTATGCCTTATAATTTTCATAATTGTTGCATTGTATTGGTTGTTATAAGATAAAGAGCCATTTGTTGGACTGAAAAGGGGAGCTGTTGGGGGGGAAGATATACCTTAAAGTTAAAAAAATAAAATAAAAGGAAATAGATGGGAGGGTTGAGGGAGAAGAAAGTGGGAGGGTGGGACCGGAGTGGGGAGTAGGTAGGGGATTGTTATTGAGATGTAACTTGAAGAAAAAACAAATCAATAGACATACATACACACACAAATGCAGAAACACACACACAGACACACACACACACACACACACACAAAATCAATGACAAAAATAGAAATAAGAAGGCAAAGGCAAATTAAAAACTACGAGAATAAAGGAAAATAAAACCACAACCACCCCAAATTCTAGAGAAAACAGCAAAGACCATTCTAAAGGAGGAATTTGTTAATGAACACATAATATGTAATATCAATGGTAGCTCATGTAAATAATTATGTACCTCAATATCTTAGTTAAAAGAACAAAATAAATCCAAAATAAGTAAGCAAGATGATTCACATTGTGTCTGATATTAATGAAGTAAAAGTAAACTAAAAATGCAGACCAATAGTGCAATAAAAAGTAGTTAAAATCAAAACAACCAAGAAACAAATAAAAAAATCAAGGAGACCGATAAGGCAGATTCACAAATTTGGGAGGGGTGGAAAGAGGACACTGCGATGGAGCTGTAACCTGAAGTAATAAATAAATATTTTAAAAATAAATTAAAAATGGAAAATATAAGTACAAGCAAACAAACAAATAAACAAAACAAAGCAATCAAACAAGTGATAAAGTTAAGATATCCCCTGATATTGCTAGATATGTCACAGGGCACAATAGTGAAATCTATGAACTATTAAGTCCAGAGGACCATAAGGAGGCATTTAACAATTTTGTATTCTAGGCGTGGAAAGATTATAAATGTTCTTGACGTGAAAGTTGCTTGCCCAAGTTTTATGCTTGAAGGTATATTGTAGAAAGTGAGGACAGAGCTCCTCAAATTGTCAGATTCCTTTATAACTTCCACGAGGATAATGTGACATGGATGCAAAGACACATACATCCATATATCCACCAAGAAACACAAGAGGGGTGCAGTATTTATTTTTGAATGTATGTTCTAATGAATTTGAAAATAATTAGAATAATTTTAGATGTATATAGTCCATCCAGTGTAAACAAGTCATTAACAAATCCTTATCCAACACAAAAAAGGACCAGGAACTTCATTCAACTATAAATCCAGGAACTTGGGTATTCAACTTATAAATCTACCATAACTTTAAAGAAATAACAATACATATTAAACCATTTCTAATGTATCTTATAAAGTTACCTTCTCTGAAAGTAAGATAAAGATTGAACACAAACGAAATTTATAGAAAATACATGCCCATCTAGTTTAAGAAGATTAGGTGAAGATTCTCAGTAAAATATTTACAAAATTGACTTCAGCAGTTTAGAAAAAATTATTTGCCATCGTCAAATAGTTGCTTTAGACTCTAAAGTTTAGAGGAATTAAAGATGTTTTAAGTGTAATTTGATTCACAGAGAGAATTTCATAATTATTTCAATAGATGGGCAAAGAGTCTTTGACAAATGCTCAGCATCCTTTCATGATGAAAACTCCAAGAATGGAGAAACAAACAATACAGTCTGTAGACTACAGAACTGTAACCAACAGTTTATAGAATTGGAAAAGTGAAAACATTTCTTTAAAATCAAGAATACATCATGGACACACATTCTCTACATTACTACCAATTATTCATCATGTCCTATACAATTAAAAATTCATTTATTTAATTTAAAAATATATATATAATTGGATATCAATTTTCAAAAAGAAAGACAAATATTACATGATTTCTCTTTCATGTGGAACCTATATATTTCATTTTTATTTTTTTTCTTTTTTGTTTGCTTGGTTTGGTTGTTGTTTTTTTTTTTTTTTTTTTTTTGAGAAAATAATTGAGAAGGGGGACTACTTGAAATTGTAGGAAGACCAGTGGAACTGAGAAGAGTGAAGTAATTGTAATTGTTTTTTTAATTTAATTTATTTTTCATTTTGCATCCCATTTATTGCCCCCTCCTTAACCTCCTCTGGGTCTCACTCTCCAGCTCCCTTCGCCCACCCCTCTCACTTTTCCACAGAAAAAGGGAGCTCTCTCCCTTCTCCTGCCCCATACCATCCCGCCCCAGAGTACCCTGTTGCAACAAGTCTGAGTGCTTCCTGTTCACTGAAGCCAAGCACCACAAAACGAGGCCTTATAGTCCTTGCCAGAGACAGCCCCTGCTCTGTTTGTTAGGGGCCTGTATAATAACCAATCTGCCCATCATTTACATATGTGTAGGGGGCCTAGGTCCACTTCAAGCATGCCCTTTGAATGGTGGTTCAGATTCTATGAGCCCCATTGGACCTAGGTTAGTTGAGTCTGTTGGTCTTTTTGTGGAGTTCTTGTTTCCTTCAAGTCTTCCCATCCTTCCATCATTCTTCCAATAGAATCCCCAAGTTCTGCTATTGTTTGGCAGTAAGTCACAGATTCTGTTTGGATCATCTGCTTCATGAAAATTCTCAGAGGAAAGTTATGCTGTACTCTTGCCTGTAATAATAGCAGAGTATCATTAATAGTAAGAGAGGTTGGCTCTCTCCTTCAGGGTAGGTCTATGGTTGAACTTGTCATTGGTTGGTCATTCCTTCAATGTCTGCTATATCTTTAAGCCTCTACATCTTGTATAAAGGGTAAATTTTGGGAAAAGTTTTTCTGTGTGGGTTAGTTATTCTGTTCTTCTCCTAAAAGCCCTGCCTAGCTCTCAGAAGGCCTCCTCACTCTCCACATCTCCCACTGGTAGGAGTCCCAGGCTTTTCTCAAAGACAAGTGGTATGGGGAGAAGCTAGAACAGTGCATGTTCATCCATAATCCCTTTTTGCTGTTCACTACCACCCATAAACCATCTGTGTAGTTTCTGAACAGTCAGTGATTCCAGGTTTTAAATAGTTTGTATATTTTCAGTTTCTACACATTTTATCATACACTTACATTTTTTCAGTTAAAGTATTTTAATTCCTTTCTATTTTTATCAGTTATGCGGAGATATCTATATTTAGTTTTATAAGCTTCTCCCCCTTTCTCCTTTTTTTCATGAAGTTTTACTTGTCATGGAAATTTAAGATTGGAATATAAAGACATTTCACTTTAGTTCTGTAATGTCATGACTTTTTTAAAAAATTAAAAGATGGACTGAAAAAAGAAAATTGGGTTTTAATATGATATATACATCATAAACATGTAAAAATACATAATATAATCCATTACTTGATAATTAATACCCACTGAAATGCATTAATCCATGCTAGTATATATTAATTGGTGAATGACTAAAGACTTGTAAGCACTGAAGAAAATTTATTGAGTAAGAAAGAAAAAAAAGGGACAAAATGATAAATAAAGGAATGTGTATAATAACATAGATCCTGGACAGTATCAGAGGCTATAATTATCCTGTCTTCAACAACATCAGAGACCTGAGAATGATAAATATATCTGATTATACAGGACTTGCAGAGCCAGCAGCTTCCAAAATTAAGGAATGACAGACATCTGGTGGCCTGGACAGTTCCAAATTTCTCTCCATACATTGCAGCCTCTTGGCCCAGTATCTCAGAGACGTTGATCGTAAAATAGGAATTATGAAGGACTTGCCTACTCTGTGTTGACAGATCAAAGTTGTTGATTTATTTGCTTCTAAGTTTTGTTATTTTCAGAGAGCATTCTGTTTACAGCTGAAGCAAAGGATTTTTCTTGCCAAGTGACAAGCTTGCCTCTACTGCAACCATCTCCAAATAGGAGTTAAAAGGATGTTCTTGGTCTAAGAAGATGGTTTTAAGTTAGTAATACAAGTTAGGATGGAAATTGAGTTAGGAATAGAACGTTAATCTCATGGAGATAGATGGATAATAGAATATTAATATCAGTTGCCAAATATGTAGGGACTGGACATTGGGTATGTATGTTATACTTTATAATTTTCATAATTGAGGCTTAATTATTAAAAAAAAGAATTATGAGTTGTGAGAGAAAGGGGAGAGGATGGGAGGATGGGGCCAGGAGGAGTGGAGGGAGGGTACTGTGATTGAGACGTAACTTGAAGTAATAAATATTTTTTTTTTTAAAATAAAGAAAGTATCAGGGGGAAAACACATATCAGATAAAGGAATAAAATAATGGGAGGTTCATCCTACATTTGTCTTTACAAGTAGAAGGAATTGAAAATAATAATGTAGTTGGAGGAAGGTTATAGTTCTTACTAAATGTAAGTGTTTGTACTTCCTAAGTAGAATGTGTTGCATTCTGTGTTAGTCTCAATATACCAAAATTCTCTGAATTTTTTGAAGGACATATAATATGTATACAGCTTCCTGGAGTTTCTTTTCTCAATGGTAATACCTACTTGAACAACATTCTGATGTATATATTCAATAGACAGTGTGGATATCTCAGTCTTACACTAACTGCACTGTTTAAGGTTTCATGATACAGGTTTTTTTTTTTTTCAACAAAGGTAAGGCTAAGGAATCCACACACAACTGAGAAGAACCTTTGCTCATTTCTATTTAGTAAGTAAAATGTATTGTTCTGTATGAAGTTTAATTGTGTTTCTTTACACTTGGTTGCAACTTAAATAATCTGAAAATAGTGATTTCAGCTCAATGAATAGAACTGAAATATGCCTTTAGATGTAAAAATACCATTTTATCCTTTACTCATTTCTTTCTTTGACTTCAGTATTGATTTTAAGTCACAATGCTACATCCATGATAAACAATACTGGTCAGTTTAATTTTGTGGCTTGGTACTTTCTAAAATGCACTTAATCAATTCTTTTTTTTTAAAATGTATTTTAGAATACCTGATCTGTCATGAAAAATATGATGTATTTGTCACAACAGCTAAATATAAACACATTGTAAGGCCTCTATGTTGCAAAAGAGGAATTTAATTTGAACTTGGATTAATAGAGTTTATGATGAGCTTCACTATCATCTGATTAGAAAATAAAACATATAAATTTACCAAGTTATAATATATTTATTTTAGTAGAACAGAGAAAAACAATATATAATAACTGGTACCAATGAGGTATATATCTTATACTGCAGATTGTTATAATCTTTGGGAAAAAAAATGAAAGGTAATTTGATTGGGTAAAGATGATTGAAGTGATGCTGTTGTGCAAAAAAAGTGATGCTGTTTTTGAAAATAAGGAGCCCTGAAGAAAAAGTTACATTAAATGAAATAGCTGACTTTTTAATAATTTATTTTTTATTTCTTCAAGTTACATCTCAATCACAATCCCCTCCCTACTCCCCCCTCCAGTCTCACCCTTCCACCCTTCTCCCCCTCAACCCTCCATCCTCTTCCCTTTTTTTTTTTTTTTTTTTAGTTCAAGGTATTACTTTTCCCCCCTACAGCTCTCCATTTCAGTCCAACAAATGGTTCTTTTTCTTATAATTATAAATACAATACAAAACAACAGAAATAAATAGGCCACAATTATAAGAGTTATATGGCTTAGCATACATTCCCCATGTCCAGTCCATATATATTTGGCACCTGACTTTAACATTCTACTATCTAACCATCTCCATGAGTTTAAAGTTCTATATCTAACTCAGCTTTCATACTAACTTGCCTCATAATTTTAAAAATATCTTCTTAGATCCAGAACACCCTCTTGATTCCTAAACAACTCAAAATTTAACTATGAGACTCTAGCTGTCTATTCTTCAACCACCTCAGAGACCTGAGAGGGATAAATATATCTGATTATATAGGAAGTGCATGGACTGCAGCTTCCACAACTAAGAAATGACATACCAGTGGCTGCCTGGACAGTTCCCATTTTCTCTCCATACATTACAGCATCAATCTTCAGCCGTTTGGCGCGTTTCTCTGACAGACATTGATTGTAGAGCAGGAATTAAGAAGGACTTACCTACCCTGTCTTGGCAGAACTAGGCTGTCGAATTACCTGCTTCCAAGTTTTGTCCTTTTTGGAAAGCATTTTGTCTACAGTTGAAGCAAGGGGTTTTTCTTGTCAAGAGAAAGGCTTACCACCAATTCAATCATCTCCCACTGGAGATTCTTCAATGCTTATCCCAGTAGAATAGGGGGTGCTGTCAGGAGCTGACATGTCTCGATATCAAAAAATCTTAAGTTAAGAAAACATCTTTGAATGCCATATTCTGCAGATCTCTTGAGGTTTTTGAAGATGCCCTATCTATCTCTTATATTTAGATAAGCAAATATTGCTTGTCTCTTAGCAACTTGATTTCTGAGTAGCTTAGAAAATAACTGTGATAGACTGTCATAGTAACTAACAAAATGACACGTTTGCATGACTATTAGTTTGCATTTCTTAATTATCCTGAACACTTTATGACGGTTGGTAGCAAGAGGTCAAAACTTTACATTTCATTTTAAAGCATTACTAGGAACAATACTTTAAGAAGCGTTACCCTTAATTTTTTAATCAATATACAAAGATCAATACCAATGTGGCCAAATATAATCTTAATTTTGTATCAATATACAAAGATCAATACCGACATAGCCCAATACAATCTTAATTTTACATCAGCATACAAGGGCCAATACAATTGTGGCCAAATATAATCTTAATTTTGTATCAATATATAAAGATCAATACAAATGTTGCCCAATACAATCTTGATTTTTCATTAAAATACAATGATCAGTACCAATTTAGCCAAATATAATATTGATTTTTGTATCAATATACAAAGATATAAGGCCATATACAATAATCTGTCCTTTTTTCTTGATCTTTCCTATACTATGTCTATGTCCCATTTTTCTCAAGTCTGTTCACTCCTACATAGGAGAGAAAGAAGGATACAGAAAAGAAAAAGAGAGAAGTCCGCGGTCTAACCTCCAAAACCCATTTAACAAGATCATTTAACAGTTTGTAGTCTTTTCCCCTAAATAACAAAATTTTCTATTATCCATCAAATAAACAAAGGGGGAGGGAACACCCTCCCCACCTTCTGGGGATGGGACGTTGTTCTCTTAAAATGACGTCCTGATGATTTAGGATGTAGTAAACCTGTTTGGGGCCCAAATAAGAATGGAAAAATGGTTTAAAATGTTAATAGAATCATTTGATGTTCAGTCCTTTTGTGCTCAGCTATTTAGATGTCCTAAGAAGTTCATAGACAGAAGCTGATCTCAGAGCTTTACTGAAGATCTGGCTGGAGTAGTCTGTGGAGCTGAACGATCTTAGCGATTTTGAGTTGTTGTGGTTGTAGACTTTTGAGGAAACTGCTATTGAGGGAGTCTGCAAGGCTGGATCATCTGGGCCACTCGTCTTCTTTGGTGTCTGATCTGTTTTCTGCTGAGGTTTCCGTTGTCCAGTTGTCCCTGGATTCCTTTAATGGATGCTTTAAATCTCCTGGAAAGATAAGAACAGAGCCCTGCCTTAATCCTAACTCTGGGACAATTACCTTTTTTTGGGAAGGGGGGGTCAGGTAATATTTTTCCTGGAGCAAATTTGGTTTTTTGACAATATATAAAATATTACCTTTCAATCCAGATTAAAGAAGAAATTATTTTGATATTTTGGAGCTAAACAAACCTTTAGTGTATATATTTTGAGATCTCAAAGGACAATTTGTTTGAATTGCAGCCTGCCTTTTGTAAGTAGCTTTTAAACTTAAATCCTTCCAAATCCTATGTGCCTGTCTCTGCATTCTAAGTTTTGGGATCAAAGACATGTGGTTCCCAACTGATGGGATTAAAGATGTGCTCCTCCACCCCTGGATCAAAGTTTTTCTCTGTTTAGAGCTTGTTTTGTATCAGGTTGACCTTGAGCTCTGAGATCTGCCTGTTTCTGTCTCTAGTGTGTTGGGATTAAGGGTGTATTCTTCTCTAATGATGGGACTAAGGGTATGCACCATCACCACCCTGTTTCTTGTAACTCTAGAATTTATGAGACAACTAACTCTATAGTGAACCTCCTGTCTCTGCTGGAGATAAAGGCATGGGCTAACACCATGTATTATTTTACCTTAGCTCTAAGTTTTTTCAACTCTTGTAGGTTTGTAAAACCAGGTTGAACAGCTGTCACCTTTAATTTATTTACAGTGTTTTAAACCTGTTACCTGCTTTTTAATGCCAAACCATGGAAGTATCCTATACCTCTACAAAAAAAAAAAATAGAACTTTTAAGCTGCTATCATGTTTGTGCAATCTCTGTGGCCACCTGCAGTCTAACATTCTAATCTGAAATTAAGGCAATTGTCCTTTCATGCCAGTAAGGCAATTATACCTTTGGTAAATTATAGTTTGAAAATTTTACATTGTATTTTTATTATATTTTTAAGTTTATTAACTCTTTTCTTTAAAAAAGTATTATTTACTTCTAGAACATATTTTCCTCACTCCTTCCCTCCTGGCCCCTCCCTTTCTCTCTCCTTCCTTCCCTCTCTCCTTCCCTCCCTCCCTCCCTCCTTGTTCCTCTACTTGGTACTCTCCTTCTCTTCAGATCAGGTGGGCCCTCACATATGATACTCCCTCATATCTTGCGTCATGTGAGGGCCAAGAGCTTCCACTTGTAATGGAGCTTGATAAGGCACACCATCTAGGGTGTGGTGTTCCACTAACCTGCAGCAGATTCCATGACTCACTGGTGAGTAGAATTTTTCCTAGGATAGATATGTTAGGTTCCTATCTATTTGGGTGTGTGGGCTGTAGGATAGTTATCCTCTGATGTATGGTTAATATCCATTTATAAGGGAATATATACCATGTTTATCATTCTGGGACTGCGTCAGCTCACTTAGGATGAGCTTTTCTAGTTCCATCCATTTGGTTTCGAATTGCATGATTTCCTCGTTTCTGATAGCTGTGTAGTATTCCATTGTGTAAATGCACCACAGTTTTTTTTATCCGTTCTTCAGTTGAAGGACATCTGGGTTGCTTCCAATTTTTGGGTACTACAAATAAAGCTGCTATGAACATTATTGAGGCAATGTCCTTGTGGTTTCATTTCGAATCTTTTGGATATATGCCCAAATGGGGTATGGCTGGGTCTTGAGGTAGATTTATTCCCAATTTTCTAAGATATCTCCAGATTGATTTCCAAAGTTGTTGCACAAGTTTTCAGTCCCTCCAGCAATGGGGGAGTGTTCCTCTTTCGCCACATCCTTGCCAGCATGTGCTATCATTTGAGTTTTTTATCTTAGCCATTCTGACAGGTGTGAGATGGAATCTCAGAGTTGTTTTAAGTTGCATTTCCCTGATGACCAAAGATGTTGAACATTTCCTCAAATGCCTCTCAGCCTTTAGAGATTCCTCTTCTGTGAATTCTCGGTTTAGCTCTGTACCCCATTTATTGATGGGATTATTTGATTTTTTAGTGTTTAATTTCTTCAATTCTTTATATATTTTGGATATTAACTCTCTGTCGGATGTTGGGTTGGTGAAGATCCTTTCCCATTCTGCAGGCTGCCGTTTTGTTCTAAGGACAGTGTCCTTTGCCTTACAGAAGCTTTTCAATTTTTTAAGGTCCCATTTATTGATTGTTTGTTTTAGTGCCTGAGCTATTGGTGTTCTATTTAGGAAGTTGCTACCAGTGCCAATGAGTTCAAGGCTTTTCCCCACTTTCTCTTCTATTAATGTTAGTGTGTCTGAATTTATGTTGAGGTCTTTGATCCACTTAGACTTAAGTTTTGTACAGGGTGATATGTATGGATCTATTTGCATTCTTCTACATGTTGACATCCAGTTAGACCAGCACCATTTATTGAAGATGCTTTCCTTTTTCCATTGTATGTTTTTGGCTTCTTTATCAAAAATTAAGTGAACGTAGGTGTGTAGGTTTATTTCTGGGTCTTCAATTCGATTCCATTGGTCAACTGGTCTGTTTCTATACCAGTACCATGCTGTTTTTATTACTATTTCCCTGTAGTACAGCTTGAAATCCGGGATGGTGATACCTCCAGATGTTCTGTTATTGTACATGATTGATTTAGCTATTCTGGGTCTTTTGTTATTCCATATGAAGTTGAGAATTGTTTTTTCCAGATCTGTAAAAAATTGAGTTGGTATTTGGATAGGAATTGCATTGAATCTGTATAATGCTTTTGGTAGGATTGCCATTTTTAATATGTTGATCCTACCTATCCATGAACATGGGAGATATTTCCATCTTCTGATATCTTTTTCAATTTCTTTCTTCAGGAACTTGAAGTTCTTATCATACAGGTCTTTCACTTGCTTGGTTAGAGTTACCCCCAGGTATTTTATATTATTTGCGGCTATTGTGAAGGGTGTTGATTCCCTTATTTCTTTCTCAGCCCATTTATCTTTTGTGTAAAGAAAGGCTACTGATTTTTTTGAATTGATTTTGTATCCGGCCACCTTGCTGAAGGAGTTTATCAGCTGTAGAAGTTCTCTGGTGGAATTTTTGGGGTCACTGATGTATACTATCATATCATCTGCAAATAGGGATATTTTGACTTCTTCCTTTCCAAATTGTATCCCCTTGATCTCTTTTAGTTGTCTTATTGCTCTAGCTAAAATTTCAAGTACTATGTTGAAGAGATATGGAGAGAGTGGGCAGCCTTGCCTTGTCCCTGATTTTAGAGGAAATGCTTTAAGTTTCTTTCCATTTAGTTTGATGTTGGCTATTGGCTTGCTGTAAATTGCCTTTATTATGTTTAAATATGGTCCTTGTATGCCTGATCTCTCTAAGACTTTTATCATGAAAGGGTGCTGTATTTTGTCAAAAGCTTTTTCAGCATCCAATGAGATGTTCATATGGTTCTTTTCTTTCAGCTTGTTTATGTGGTGGATTACATTGATGGATTTTCTAATGTTGAATCATCCCTGCATCCTTAGAATGAAGCCTACTTGATCATGGTGTATGATACTTTTGATGTGATCTTGGATCCAGTTTGCAAGTATTTTATTAAGTATCTTTGCATCCATGTTCATAAGGGAAATTGGTCTAAAAGATTCTTTCTCTGTTGGGTCTTTGTGAGGTTTAGGTATCAGGGTAACTGTGGCCTCATAGAATGTGTTTTGCAGTATTCCTTCTGTTTCTATGTTGTGGAAGAGTTTGAAGAATATTGGTGTTAGCTCTTCTTTGAATGTCTGGTAGAATTCTGTGCTGAAACCATCTGGGCCTGGGCTTTTTTTTTGGTTGGAAGACTTGTAATGACTTCTTCTATTTTCTTAAGGGTTATAGGACTGTATAATTTGTTTACCTGTTCTTGATTTAACCTTGGTATGTGGAATCTATCAAGAAAATTGTCCATTTCATTTAGATTTTCCAATTTTGTGGAGTACAAGTTTTTGAAGTAGGACCTAACAATTCTTTGGATTTCCTCAATGTCTGTTGTTATTTCCCCCTTTCCATTTCTGATTTTGTTGATTTGGGTATTTTCCCTCTACCTTTTAGTTAATTTAGCTAAGGGCTTGTCTATTCTGTTGATTTTCTCAAAGAACCAGGTCTTGGTTTTGTCGATTCTTAGTATTGTTCTTTTTGTTTCTAAGTTGTTGATTTCAGCCCTGAGTTTGATAATTTCCTCTCATCTACTCCTCTTGGGAGTGTTTGCTTCTTTTTGTTCTAGCTCTTTCAGGTGTGCTTTTAAGTGGCTAGTATAGGAACTCTCCAGTTTTTTTTTTTTTTTTTTTTTGAAGGCACTTAGTGCTATAAACTTTCCTCTTAGCACTGCTTTCAATGTGTCCCATAAGTTTCGGTACGTTGTGCCTTCATTTTCATTGAGTTCTAAGAAGACTTTAATTTCTTTTTTTAATTTCTTCCCTGACCCAGAGGTCATTGAGGAAAAAGTTGTTCAGTTTCCATGTTTTTGTAGGCATTCTGTTGTTTTTGTTATTGTTGAAGCCTAGCTTTATTCCATGATGGTCTGATAAGTTACAAGGAGTGATTTCAATTTTCCTGTATCTGTTGAGGCTTGCTTTGTGACTGACTATATGGTCGATTTTGGAGAAGGTTCCGTGAGGTGCCGAGAAGAAAGGGTATTCTTTTGTTTTGGGGTGAAATGTTCTGTAGACATCAGTTAGGTCCATTTGATTCATGACATATGTGAAGTTCATTATTTCTCTGTTTGGTTTCTGCATTGTTGATCTGTCCAGTGGTGAGAGTGGTGTGTTGAAGTCTCCCACTATTAATGTGTGAGGTTCAATGTGGGATTTGAGCTTCAGTAGTGTTTCTTTAATGAATGTGGGTGGTCTTACATTTGGGGCATAGATGTTTAGTACTGAAATTTCATCTTGGTGGATTTTTCCTTTGATGAGTATATAGTGTTCTTCCCCATCTCTTTTGATTAATGTTGGTTGAAAATCCAATTTGTTGCATACTAGAATTGCTACTCCAGCTTTTTTCTTTGGTCCATTTGCTTGGTATATCTTTTTCCAGCCCTTTACTTGGAGATAATGTCTATCTTTTTTGCTGAGGTGTGTTTCTTGTAAACAGCAGAATGTAGGATTCTGTTTTCGCATCCATTCTGCTAGTCTGTGACTTTTTATTGGAGAATTGTGTCCATTAATGTTGAGAGACATTAATGACCAGTGACTGTTACTTCCTGCCATCTTGATGTTGTTGTAAATAGTGTGTGAGTGAGCTTCTTTCCTTTTGGTTTTGCTGCAGGCTTGCTATTTGCTTCCTGTGCTTTCTTGTGTGTAGTTAACCTCTTTGGGTTGAAGTTTTCCTTCCAACATCTTCTGTAGAGATGGATTTGTGTATAGATATTGTTTGAATTTAGCTTTGTCATGGAATATCTTGTTTTCTCCATCTATGTTGATTGACAATTTTGCAGGGAATAGTAGTCTGGCCTGGCATTTGTGTTTTTTTAGGGTCTGCAAGACATCTGTCCTGGCCCTTTTGGCTTTTAGAGTCTCTGAAGAAAAGTCAGGTGTGATTCTGATAGGTTTGCCATTATATATTATTTGTCCCTTTTCCCTAGCAGCTTTTAAAATTCTTTCTTTGTTCTGTACATTTAGTGTTTTGATTATTATGTGGCGGGAAGATTGTCTTTTCTGGTCTAATCTTTTTGGAGTTCTGTAAGATTCTTGTACAGTTATAGGCATCTCTTTTTTTTCAGATTTGGGAAATTCTCTTCAATGATTTTGTTGAATATATTTTCTGGTCCATGGAGGTGGGACTCTTCTCTTTCTTCTATTCCTATTATTCTGAGATTTCGTCTTTTTATTGTGTCCTTCATTTCCTGAAGGTTTTGTGTCAGGACTTTTTTAGATTTGACATTTTCTTTGACAGAGGTATCTATTTCTTCAATTTTATCCTCTGAGCCTGAAATTCTTTCTTCCATCTCTTGTATTCTGTTGGTGATGCTAGTGTCTGTAGTTCTGATTCTTTTCTTAAGGTTTTCCAGTTCTATGGATGTCTGAGATTGGATTTTCTTCATTGCTTCAACTTCCATTTTCAGGTCTTCCATTCCTTTAAGCGCTTTTTTCATTTCCATCACCTCCTTTGCAGTACTTTGTTGTTGCTCTCTGAGGTATTTTATTTCCTCCCTTAGGACTTCTATTATTGATGGAAGCGTAGGATTAAGGTCATTTTCCTTTGCTTCAATTGTGTTCGGCTGTCCAGAGTTGTCTGTAGCATTATTGCTCAGATCTGGAGACATCGTATTGTTTTGGGTTTGTTTTTTTTTTTTTTACCACGTTCTTGAGCTGACCTTTTGTCATCAGATGGACTCAGGTGTTATCTGTTTGTTTCTTTTGTAAGCTGACCTTGGTGCTCAGAAAAACTTCCTGCCCTGTGGGTTGGCTGATCCTAAGATCCTGGTGTTTACCTCCAGATGGCGGGGAAGGTTCCTGTAATAGACTGACTGGCTCTCGGAGAGGAGGGTGGCTGCCACTCTCCTCAACTGCTTGTGACCCAATTGGACCAATATAGAGGGGATTGGAGTGGGTAGAGGGCTAGCCTCTGAGGACCTGGGAGCTGGCAGGTCTTCTCAGAAAGGCAGGTGGAGCTGTGGTTGAGTCTGTGTTCTCCTCTCACTGACCCAGTCATTCTGGCTCTCCAGGTAGGCTGACTATGCAGGCAGGGAGCTCCACCCACAACAGATGCTGGCCTCAGTGTGCCTGTTGCTGACTGCTTCAGATGCTTGGGTGCTAGGGTGAGTGACCCACCCACCCCAGTATTTGTGGAGAACACACAGTCGTGGGCTCTGTTTGCAGGCAGTCTTGGCTCCTCTTTGCTTTGCTGTGACTGGGTTAGGTCTCTGCCTCTCCGCTACAGTGCACTCTGTGCTGCCATGTTGGAAACTTAATCTCACTTACCTTTGCTCTTGTGGTGCGGCTGTTTTTCCCTCTTGGGTATACAGGTCTGAGTGCAGGCTGGATCCGCTCCTGGGCTAGATCTCCTCTAGCCGGAGCTCCTCTCCAGACCGGTGATGGAGCTGGCTGACCTCAGGGAGGTGTTTCCGGGAACTGCGTGGGCTGTTTTTCTTTCCAGACTTCTCCAGACGTTTGTCTCCTTCTGTGTCTCCTGGCAGAAAGGGCGAAATAGCTGACTTTTAAGTAAATGAAAAATCAATGAAAGTTTGGAGAGAAACATCCTGTAAAAATTTGTGTGATCAGAGCATAACTATGATGACCAATAACAAGTAAAATAACCAAATGCGAATGTTGCTCAATGGTTTGATGCTTGCCTAGTATGAGGGTAAATATCTTAGTTTCTTTTCCTTTCCTCTTAGTGTCATAAAACACACTGACAAAAACAATTAAAAAATAACCTAGCTCACATTTCAAGATACAATCCACTTGACTTTAAGTCAGAGCAAAAGAATCATAAAGCAACTGATCACCTTGTATCAGAAGATAATAATGAACTCAGGCAATCTAGCTAATGCTCACCTGCTTTCTCCATTTTAGGAATGCCAGGAATCTCTGCCAGGGAGTAGTCCCACTACGTTTTTTCACATCCATTAGGTTAATCAAAATAGTGTCCTGAAGGAATGCTCAGGGACTCTTCTCTCATTTGATCCTGGATACTTCCACGTTTATAATTAACAGGACATAACCTTGTGATCTTCAAATCAATCTCAAGAATCATACACAGAGACACACATAGACACACACAAACATACACACATACATAGACATGCACACACATACACACTTCCATGCACTCATGCACACAAGGGAAATTCTAGTTCTAAGAATCAGGAGTGTCTGAAAACCTAACATAGAAAAAGATTGGTCAGATGGGCAATTTACCTCCTCACTGAATAAAATATGAACTTCAATTTAATTTTAGAAAGAGTGTCATGCTTTGGCTTATTTGAAAATCAAGTATATGTGCATATATGTATATGAATACATATATACATATACGCATATAAAATCTTGCATGCATATTAACAATATGGAGAAAAGACAACATCATCAAACAAAGAACTTGTGGAAACTTCTTTTAGGAAATAATTCATACTATTATGGTGGCTGTGATGCTGTAAACAGAGTATGGAGTGGAGGATTGAAAATATTTGATTTCAGCCGGGCATGGTGGAGCACGCCTTTAATCCCAGCACTCGGGAGGCAGAGGCAGGCGGATCTCTGTGAGTTAGAGGCCAGCCTGGTCTACAAAGTGAGTCCAGGACAGCCAGGATTACACAGAGAAACCCTGTCTCGAAAAACCAAAAAAAAAAAAAAAAGAAAAACAAAAAAGAAAGAAAGAAAATATTTGATTTCTGCCTATGTGAAAGATAGAAGCATTTGAATAAAATTATATTTTAGGTGACTTTAACATAACATGGAAATAACTTTATAGCTTTGATTTGTTGATATTTTATTTTTTGCTTCAACAAATACAACAGTCATCATTAATTGAAATTAATATATTGATGTTTTGGGAAAATCAAGATTTCAGTTTCATACATTGATATAGGTAAGATATACATATACTATGCTAATACTTATTATTGCTGGTGAAATTTTTATGTGGGTAAAGAAAGAAGCCTGCACTTATATTTGATGAATTGAGTTTCATTCCTGGAATCTGTATGGTAAAAGGAAAAATTTACTCCCATAAATTAACTTCTTAATTTCATTTCAGTGTCATAAAACCTGAAAGTGTATGCACATGAACACTAGTGACACATACACAAAAAAAGTTTACAAATTTGACACCATATTAGCTACATATGGCTAGAACTAGAAGGTCTCAACCTGTGGGTTTTGAGCCCTTTGGGAGTCGAGCAATCTTTTCACAGGGGTCACCTAAGATCATCACAAGACATAAATTTACATAACAATTCATAACAGTGGTAAAATTACAGATATGAAGTAGCAATACAGATAATTTTATGGTTCGGGGTCATGACAATATGAGGAAATGTATTAATCATGTCACAGCATGAAGAAGACTGAGAACCACTGGACTAGATTTTAGTCAATAACTCTAGTTAGAGATAAAATCTGTGAATATCAGAAGACATTAATGGAAATGACAATAATTAAGTCAAATTAGATCACCAAGAAATATATGTGGCTAGACTAGAAGAAAAGGAGGAACCGAGTCCCAGTTCATAATTAGGAGGTCAGGATGAAAAGGAGAGAACATCAAAGGGAGTAAAAAGGAGAGGTTCTTGTTTCAGACAGGATCAAACCAGTGGGTGGAGAGAAGCACTCAGTGATGAGAAGACTGTGAGTTCCTTGTGGAAAGCAGTGTCAAGTTCACTCCAATGTTGTTGATAATCAAAGGACTTAAGGTTCACCAAGATCAGCTTTTGTAGATTAATGTCACAAAAGTCTTCAATTACTTCATGTTTAAAAAATAATGATAAACTTCAGATAATGAAAGAATATTGTCAAATGACACATCTGATAACTATACACATCGAGAATAAAGAGATAATGTTGAAACTGGACATTATAGATTGTTTTAGACAGCTACAGTCATTTTGGAAAATATTTGACATTTCTTCAGATTAAATTTACAATTGTATGACAGATTAATTTCAACCATAAATATACCCCCAAATAAAAAAGTAATATTCACACACAAATTTTACATGAAAATTCATATTATTGTTATTATTATTGTTGAGTAGTAAAAATAACCCAAAATTTGCAAAACAATAAATTTGTAAGTACAAAGTGATATATATATTTTTACTCCTTCTTAACCTCTATGTGCATGTTTCCAGGGACTGTCCATTGCAGTACAGTAAAGATAGCAGGGGCTACATTCTGAAAACAAGATTGATTTTTGCCTCAGATTGATTTTTGCCTCTCACAGCAGCTATCTAATGCCACTACTCCCTCAGTAATGAGCATGTCTTGGAGTTCATGTACCATATCTCTGCTTTGGTTTTGGATGCCTTGATATTGTTAGATATATGATAAGAGTTGGGTATATGATCTCAGTTGCTGTAGATTCCCGATTGCAATATCCATAACATATCCAGAAGAAAACATTTTACCACAGTTTTCTTATCGTCTGCAATTATATTCTCTCCACCTCTCTTTCAACGGTGATTTTCTGAGCCTCGTTTCCTGGAGATAAATCAAGTGTTTCCTGGAGAACTGAGCACTCTGTCTCTTCCTTTTTTTTTTATTTTACTTTGATGCAACATAAAAATACTTTATTTTTAAATAGAAAACAATGAAATATAATTGTATCTAAATTTTTTAAGAATGGAATTAGATATATTTATTTTATTTTTGTAATGTTTATTTATTAATTCAAGTTACATCTCCATCAGAGTACCCATCCTCCACCCCCTCCCCGTGCTCCCACCCTCTACCCCCCTCTCACATATGCTACTTCTCCAGTGTGGGGTGCCTCCACGTATCAGCCCCCATCAGATCATCAGTCACATGAGGGCTAACAGTTTCCTCTGGAAATGTACAGAGTGTTCAGAATAGAATTTATTTTAACTGAATCAGTGTTAGTAGTTGTTCAGAATTTGATTTGTATACAGCTCTACAAATGCAGGACAATTTCCAGTAAAGAGATAACATATAGTCAAACTCTTAATCTCAGCATTAAGTTGAAAGTTACACATCTTTCAATTTACTACCTCTCTGTGCAAAAAGACATTTCTCTGAGTGGGGTTGAAAGAAGCCCAGGTCAAAGGGTATAAGTTAGCTAATCAGAAGGCAATTTGATAGCATGACCATTACCATAGTGACAATAGCAATTTCTACCCTAGTGCATTGAACTCCCCAGCTACAAGCTTTGATCAGAATCACAGGACCAGGCATAAATCTCACATGTAGAGCACATTTCAAATGCTATCAAAACACATTTATTCCCCTCATCAGATTGCCACTATTGTATCAAAAGACACATGTTGCCTAGCATACTGGTATTGTACCGTGCGTGCATGGTTCAATAATACATAAGAAAGATTATTGATGCTTTCTCTCAAGCAGAAGCTTCCAACAGCCTTTCAGCTTGTTGAAAGCTAACCAGTGAGAAATACATTTCCTCATAGTTTAAGGTTCGCTTCTCTCTATATAGTAGACAAAATGCATTGTTGTCAGCAATATAAACTGACCATCTAGCTATTGTGGGTAAACCAGAACAGTGACACGATCCTATGTGATTTTGGATACATCTGTAGGCTCTTTGACTGATAAATTTTAGAAACATATCTAATGCCTGGCAATGTAATTTTCAATAATAAACTATTTCTTCTGGGAGAGACACTATCTATTAATTCATGGTTATAAAATTCAAACATTAAAAAATGTTGTCTTTTAAAATTAACCCACAGCTAGCAGGTTTCCAAAAGACATTCTTATAGATCCTTATTTTTGGTTTACCCACCAACAAACCCATGCTTCTATGAGCACTTAATCCTAAAACACCATGCATGTTCCCTTATCTTTCAGATAACTTCTTTATTTATACAATTGAAACATGTCATCAGAAGTAGAAATAACCCATTATATACAACCCATATTTGGAGTCATACAGGAGTGCCAGGTCCACTGGCACAAAGAAATGAGGAGGTTGACCAATTATTAATAGAAAATGCATTGGAAGCCTCAAAATTTCATCAGAAATACTATGTTAACAACTCAGACTGGCTAAGATAATATATATATATATATATATATATATATATATATATATAATATGGCATGAACAGAGACTTACAAATGTCTTTCTTCTTCTCAAACGGCTGAAAATATTCCTTAATTGATTTCTGCATCCTGTGCATCCAAGGCATTTTAGTAATTGTAGAACTATATGTTACTTGTGAGAAATTATATATTTTCAGAACGAAGTGACCAGACACCAAAGAAGATAAGTAGCCCAAACGATCTAGGCTTACAGACTGCCTCAATAGCCATTTCCTCCAAAATCTGTATCTAGAACAACATTAAACTGCTTCCTGCAATGGTCCATCCTCACAGACTGTTCCAGAAAGGACTTCAATAATGCGTGAACTTTCCCACTCAAAGTCCAGTTTCAGACTACAAATTGCTCAGGACATTCAAATTGCTGAGCATATACAGACTGGACAACAAATGTTACTATCAACTTGCTTAACCATTTTTTCCATTTTATTTGGGCCCTCAAACATACATACACACATACATACATACATACATACATACATACATACATACATACATGAATATATATATGAATATATATATATATATAGCTACTATTGCTGTTATAAAACCAAAAAATAAAAAGTAAATTGAGAAATAAAGGGATTATTTGGCTTATACTACTGCACCATAGATCATAATCAAAAGAAGTCAGGATAGGATCTCAAACAGGGCAGGAACTGAGTGCAAGTCTTGAACAGAAGCCATGGAGTAGTGCAGTTTACTGACTTGCTTTTTATGTCTTGTTCAGCTTGGAAACTGAACCTAGAATAACCATCCCCAGGATGATGTCAACACAATGGATATTGCCCTCTCAAATAAATGACTTATTAAGAAAATGCCCTACATGCTTCCCTCAGCCCAGTCATATGGAACTAATTTCTCAATTTGGTTCTCTCCTACCAGAAGAATTCAGTCTCATTAACATAAAACTAGCCAGAACATGTTTCTTTCTCAATTTAACCTGGTCAATATGCATATTATTACTAATATGTACACTTTCACTGTTGTTCATTTATTATTACAAAACCAATTGCTGTGCTCTTCTCTGGCAAGAACTATTTTTTCTTTTGTTCACTCTTATTCAGTCACTTTCAGAACTTGTGCAAGTTTGGGGACTCATGGGCTTTGCTATGAACTTTGGCATGTTATTTGGTTTAGTTAGTCCTTGTTTGCCTAGTACTCATGGTTAGAGTCTCCTTGTTCAGCTGTCCAGGTTTAGATTACAGTACTGCACCAATATGACTTATTGTTTGGATTATAAAATAACTGAAATTTTATTCAGTAAGATTTATATTTCCAAGAGAAATAATGTAAATGTTTTCTAAATTATATTCCAAATAAATAAACAAACAAACAAGCAATAAGGTAACTGAATGGAAAAGCTATCTGTCTCCATAGAAATAGGTTGGGAGAGACTAAAGAGTTGATGATAACTCTAAGAAGCTTGACTATGGTGGGAAGATGTCATGGTTGTCTTGCACAGGATATGTACTCTGCATTATATATGTTATGTCTCTTTGCATCTTAACATAAATTCATATAGTCTTTTAAACTCTCAAATGAATCTCAGTGATTTCACAGGATTTTATGCGATTCTTAAGGCTATTTATAACAAATCTCAAGTTGAAACTTAGCTCTATTAGATGAGAATTATACTTCCTTGACAAACTTTTGCATTATTATAAAGTATTTATGTCTGAATATCCATGCTTCTATTTCTTATTACATATATCACCTAAAGTCAAACTAAGGAAGAATCTAAGAAAAGAGACATTTAATAGACTCTAAAATGCTGAAACTAGTTCCAACAGAAATTGGAAAGGTTAGAGATCAAAGGCCTCATGTTTTCAAATTGCACATTATCTAAGATGAATAATTAAAATAATGAGTTTCCACCACAGAGTTCACATGTATAAAAAAATAATTTTCATGGAATAAATGTGTGGTCAAATTTTATAATCGAATAGAATATTTCTTTCTTGAAAGAGTCTTAAAATAGAAAGCCCATGAAGAGAGTACTGTAGAAATAATTATTTAAATTATTTATGAGTATTTAGGTTATATTTAATTGGTTAGCAGCTGTTACTCCTCAACCAGTCATTATAAATGAGCACACAGACACCACATGGATTTTAACAAGCCTTGTCTTGAATTGAGCAGTCTTGGCCCATCTAACCTAGCTCTTAATTCTAGTTCTGAATAAAGCCACTTATAATATACATATGTCCCCTGGGCTGGTTTTTTTTTCCATGTTATGCCGATGTTCCATGTCATGTGGAATGAGGTCCTTTTCTCTAACCAATGGCATATGTCTTCCTTCCTGCTCTTTGTTTCTTCTCCTGGAGGCTTTGTCTACTTCTACTTGAGGCTTCTACTGGCAGAAACCACTCTGCTTCAGAAGCTAGAGCACCTTAGTCCTGCCTACCTCTGACGTTGCCCGAACTCAGGCACAGAATTTTTTCAGCCAATCAGAGAATGCCTCAGAAGGGGTGGTAACCAGATCTCAGCATTGAAATCAGCCTGTCAGAAGCAATGTTATTAGACCGTCCCCAACTCTCCCCATTTAAGTCTAACAAAAGGCTCCTTTCTTAATTACAATAAATACAGTAAGCACAATACAGTAACAACAACAATAAATACAATATAATAAAAACAATTATGAAAACTAAAAGGTGTGACATACATTCTCAATGTCCAGTCCATATGTATTTGACTACTCAACTAGGAAATATATTCTATTACACATCTCTCTTGATGAGATTAAGGATCTATACCTAATTCAACTTCCATCCTAACTTACATTATTAGCTTAATCATCTTAAGCTTAAAGCATCCTTATAATTCCTAGATGTCTGCAAACTGATTGTGAGGCTATAACTATGTAGTCTTCAATCACATCGGAAACCTGAGAAGAACAAATATATCTGAATAGATAGGTAGTGTAGAGCAAACAACTTCCAAAACTATGAAATGACTGCCTAGACAGTCCCTAGTTTCTATAACATTGGAGCATCATCTTCAGCCTTCAGGAAAATCATACCTCACAGATTTAGGTGTGAAGTAGGAAATAAGATTTGTCCATTCTGCCTTTGCAGAATCAAGCCATCAATTTACCTGCATTGAAGCTTTGGTTCATCTTTGGAGTGTGTATAATCTGTTGAGAGAGCAGGAGCATTTCTGCCCAGTAAGAATTATCTCCAGATGGAGATTTTTTTTTCAACATTTATTTATTTCTTCAAGTTACATCTCAATCACTCCCCTCTCCCTTGTCCCTTCCTGGTCCCACCCTCCTATCCTCTTCCCCATCTCCCTCCTCTCCTTTTCTTCTTTTTTTTTAATAATTTATTTTTTATTTCTTCAAGTTACATCTCAATCACAATCCCCTCCCTAATCCCCCCTCCAGTCCCACCCTTCCACCCTCCTCCCCCTCAGCCCCACCATCCTCTTCCCTTCTAAATCCTCAAGAGATCTGCAGAACATGGCATTCAAAGATGTTTTCTTAACTTAAGATTTTTTGATATCGAGACATGTCAGCTCCTGACAGCACCCCCTATATTACTCCAAGTAGAAGATGAGCATCGAAGAATCTCCAGTGGGAGATGATTGAATTGGTGGTAAGCCATTCTCTTGGCAAGAAAAACCACTTGCTTCAACTGTAGACAGACTTCTGTCCAAAAAGGACAAAACTTGGAAGCAGGTAAGTCGACAGCCTAGCTCTGCCAAGACAGGGTAGGTAAGTCCTTCATAATTCCTGCTCTACAACCAATGTCTGTCAGAGAAATGGGGCCAAATGGCTGAAGATTGATGCTGTATTGTATGGAGAGAAAATGGGAACTGTCCAGGCAGCCACTGGTATGTCATTTTTTAGTTTTGGAAGCTGCAGGCCCTGCACTTCCTATATAATCAGATATATTTATCCCTCTCAGGTCTCTGAGGTGGTTGAAGAATAGATACCTAGAGTCTCATAGTTAAATTTTGAGTTGTTTAGGAATCAAGACGGTGTTCTGGATCTAAGAAGATATTTTTAAAACTATGAGGCAAGTTAGTATGAAAGCTGAATTAGATATAGAACTTTAAACTCATGGAGATGGTTAGATAGTAGAATGTTAAAGTCAGGTGCTAAATACATATGGACTGGACATTGGGAATGTATGCTAAGCCATATAACTCTTATAATCGTGGCCTATTTATTTCTGTTGTTTTGTATTGTATTTATAGTTATAAGAAAAAGAACCATTATTTGGACTGAAAGGGAGAGCTGTTGGGGGGAAAAATAAATACCTTAAACTAAAAAAAAAAAAAAAAAAAAAAAAACAGATGGAGATTTTTTGATGCTCATCATCTCCTTCCAAATCCAATGGGAACTGTCAGGAGCTGACAGACTCATGTCAAAGAATTTTTTAAATAACAAAAATATCTTTAAGTGCAATATTCTACAGATATCTTGAAGTTTTCTGAAGACAGTCTATCCATCTCCATTTAGTAAGCAAATGTTGCTTATCTCTAACAACGTAATATCTGATTAACTTAGAAAACATCTGAGATTAACTAATTTAATTATCCTAATAAAATCCCAAGTTTGAATGACTATGAACTTGTATTTCTTAATTATCCTAAACAGTTTGTGATAGTTACTGTCAAAAGGACTAAAACTTCACATTTCAATTTTGAAAAGTATATAGGTACAATACCTAATCAAAATATAGACTTAATTTTGTATTAATATACAAAGATCTATAGGAGGAGATTCAATAATTTATCCTTTTTTCCTATCATTCTCTTATGTCTATAACCTTAATTTTGTATTAATAACAAGGATTTGTAGGAGTAGATTCAATAATCCATTTTTTTATCTTATTTATTCTATATTATATATCTATATTCCCCATCTTTTTTCTTTTCAAGTTTTCTGCCCGTATATAAGACAGAAGGAAGGATAAAGAAAAAGAGTGAAATCCCTGAGCCTATCCTCCTATACCTTACTTAACAATACCATATAACAATTTATAACCATGACCCCTAAACAATATCTATAACACATAAAATGATCAAAGAATCATCCTCCCCACTTTTTGGGAATGGGGCATCGCTCTCTTAAAGTATTGCTTCCTGCTGAATTGGGAAAAAGAAAACCTGTTTGGAGGCCCAAATACAGTGGAAAAAATGGTTAAGCAAGTTAATAGTAACATTTGTTGTCCATTCTCTATAAGCTCAGCAATTTGAGTACCCTGGGCAATTTATAGTCTGAGGCTGAACTTTGGTGAGAAACTTCAGGGCTTTATTGAAGTCCTGACTAGAACAGTCTGTGAGGCTGGATCATCTCAGCAAGCTGTTTGAAGTTGTTCTGGATGCAGATTTTGGAGGAAACAGTTGTTGAGACATTCTATGAGGCTGGATCATTTGGGCTACTTGTGTTCTTTGGTGTCTGGTTACTTTGTTCTGAAAATATGTAATTTCTCACAAGTAACACATAGTTCTGCAATTACCAAAATGCCTTGGATGGACAGGATGCCCAAATCAATCAGGAACATTTTCTATTCTTTGTTTGAACAGAAGAATGACATTTGTAAGTCTCCATTCATGCCATGTAAAAGGATGGCATGTAATAGTGGTACATATATATATATATATACTATATATAATCTATTTTAAGTTGAAAATACAGCATAAGACTGTGTGGAGTTTAACTATTCTCCTCTACAGTTGACATAAATTTATTCATTGATTAAAACATGTTTATTCTGTGCTGTTCTGGCTTTTTGTAGATTACTTTGGCCTCAAACTCAAAAGGAACCTATCGGTATCTTTCTTTGTCTCCCATGTTTTGCGATCAAAGGTATGCATTTACATATTTTTTCTTTCCTTTTCTCCTTTCTTTGGAGATTTAATTTCTAGGTGGATATATCTCTCCTTATTGATACATGGTTTTTCTTTGAGGCTTGTGCTGTCTTGATTTGCTATGTAGAGCTTTGTAAATTAGATTGGCCTCAAACATACAAGGAACCTGTTTTTTATTTCTCTCCAAAGTTTTGAGATCAAGATATGAATTTAAATAATTGAATTACCCTTATTAAACAATAACATTAATTAAAACATTTTGTATTAGTTTGAGTTACAATTCTCCCATGGAAGCCCCATTCTTAAAGAGATTAGCATGATAAGCTATTTTATGTTAGCTTTTCTTAACTGTTGGCTGTGGGAGGCATGCATTTTGCATGTTCTTCTCCAGCCTAACTCTGGGTCCTTACATTGATTAACAGAATATATCAAAATGCCATTTTTGAGTTCTAGACTGTTTTTAACAAGCAGCCTTATCTTATCAGCAGGATTCCCACCCTGCCTTCATTGTTTAAACCAGGCTGTCTAGAATTCAGAGATCTGCCTGTTTCTTCCTCTAGTGTGAAGAGATTAATGTGAAGAGCAGTACACCCTGCTCAAATATTTTACGTAATTCCAGATATTAGTAACTCTGTAACACACAGAGCAATTTTGAACTGTAGTGACAATTCAAAATCTGCAAAAAATCTTCAAAAATCTCTTATGTTTTAGCAATGCCAAACCAGAAAAAATATGCTTTCATTTTTGTTTTTGTTTTTGTTTTTTTATAATTAATTTTTTATTTCTTCAAGTTACATCTCAAACACAATCCCCTCCCTACTCCCCCTTCCAGTACCACCCTTCCACCTTCTTCCCCCTCAACACCCCCATCCTCTACCGTTTTTTTTTAGTTTAAGGTATATATTTTCCCCCCACAACTCCCCCTTTCATTCCAACAAATGGTTCTTTCTCTTATAACAATAAATACAATACAAAAAACAGAAATAAATAGCCATAATTATGAGAGTTATATGGCTTATCATACATTCCCAATGTCCAATCCATATGTATTTGGCACCTGACTTTAACATTCTACCATCTAACCATCTCCATGACTTTAAAGTTCTATATCTAACTCAGCTTTCATACTAACTTGCATCAGAATTTTTAAAACATCTTCTTTGATCCAGATCACCCTCTTGATTCCTAAACAACTCAAAATTTAACTATGAGACCATAGCTATCGAGTCTTCCACCACATCAGAGACCTGAGAAGGATAAATACATCTGATTATACAATAAGTGCAGGGCCAGCTGCTTCTAAAACTATGAAATGACATACAATTGGCTGCCTGGACAGTTCCCAATTTCTCTCCATACTTTAGAGCATCAGACTCCAGCCATCAATTTTCTATAAATAACAAAAGCATTGGATGATAAAGCAGTGATCAGTGATTTTCACAGAGTAGGCAGACATAGGGAATACAATGGTGATTTTAGAACAATATACTAGTATTTTTATTCTTATTTTTAAAATGTTTATTTATTACTTCAAGTTACTTCGCCATCACAGTGCCCTCTTTCCACCCCACCCAGTTCCATCCTCCCACCTTCTACCCCCTCTCCCTTCTATCCTACTCCTCATCCAGAGTAGAATGTCCCTACTGCACCAGTTCAACAGTAATATGAGTGCTAAGAGCCTCCTCATACACTGGGGGACTACAAGGCAGCACCACTAGGGCAAAGTATCTCATTAACAGGTCACACAGTCTATGTTCCTGTTCCTTTTGGTGCATTGGTTGTAGTATAGCTATCCTGTACTATATGGCTAATCCAATTATAAGTGAATAGATGACATGTACATCTTTCTGAGTCTGGGTTAGCTCACTCAGCATGAGCTTTTCTAGTTCCATACATTTGGCTGTAAATTGCATGATTTCCTTGTTTCTGATGGCTGAGTGTAGATGTACCACAGTTTTTTTTTTAATCCATTCATCAGCTGAGGGACATCTGGGTTGTTTCCAGTTTCTAGCTATTACAAATAAGGCTGCTATGAACATAGGTGAGGAAATTTCCTTGTGATTTGTTGAGTCATCATTTGGACGTATACCCAGAAGTGGTATGGCTGGGTCTTGAGGTAGAGCTATTCCAAGTTTTCTAAGATATCGCGAGAATGTTATCCATAGTGATTGTACAGGTTTGCAGTCCCACCAGCAATGGAGGAATGTTTCCCTTTCTCCACAACCTCGCCAACATGTGCTGTCATTTGAGTTCTTGATCTTAGACATTCTGACAGGTGTGAGATGGACTCTCAGAGTCTTCTTGAGTTACATTTCTGTGATGATTAAGGATGCTGAGCATTCCTTCAAGTGTTTCTCAGCCATTAGGGATTCTTCCTTTGTGAATTCTCTGGTTAGTTCTGTTCCCTATTTTTTGATTGGATTATATGCTTTCTTGGCATTTAATTTCTTGAGTTCTTTGTGAATTATGGGTATTAGACCTCTGTCAAAGTGGGGTTGGTGAAGATCTTTTCCCAATCTGTAGGCTGCTGTTTTGTTCGAATGACAGTGATTTGCCTTATAAAGGCTTTTATTCTTGTTTTAAAAAGAGAAGACGCCATGTGTTTTTCAAAATCCACATAAGTTATAATTCAAATTGTGAACTGAAATGTAAATTAACTTGCAGAGATTAGTTAATGAGATATAACCTTTGCTTATCAGATGCAATAAATTTGCTACAACACACCAAGGTAAACAGTAAATCATATTGTGCATCTGGTAGTGAAAGCCTGTTTGAAAGTTTCCAGTACAAACTACCAAATTTACTGAAAATGTGAAAAAGTTTATTTATTAATTAAGACAAAAGTTAATTGTCCTATGTGATAATGCAATTATATTATTTTTATAAAAAGATATTTTTTTTTCATTTTTCGGTCTTTTATGTTCTTACTGACAAACCTCATTATCTCAAATTCCTATTCAATAAAGAATAAAATGGGGCAATGCTGTTAACTTCTAGTGCTCTTGATTTTTAAAATAATACTCTGTCTTTCCAGCATTAAATATGATAATCACCCTAGGTTTGAAGTAGGTATCAATTATTCACGCTAGAGTAGTTCTCCACAAGTCTTGATTTATTAAGAGCTTTAATGATAAATCAGCATTGTACTTTTTTGAGTACTTTCTGATTCTAATGAAGAGATTAAATGGTATTCCCATTTAATCTTCTAATGCAGTATAATTCCCTAATAGGTTTGCTAGGAGTAAACCAGACCTGTATGCTCAGAAAATAATTACCTGATTATTACATACTGTAAGTTTTGAATAGTAGTACTCAATTTTGAAATGTTGTCATGTAGGATTTTCTTTGTGTTCAGATATTTCTTTCATTTATGAATAAAATATTCATTAAATTGTATTATGTCAGACAATGTTCTGTATAAGAGCCAATAAATATCTTTAAAAAACCCTATAAGAGACACAAAAAACTTCTCTTCAAATTTTTGGTTAGGGTAGGCCAAGTGTCTGTCAGGTCAATACAGGTTATTCATTTTGCAATTGGTTACTTCTAAGAGATTGAAAATAAATCCTGAATAATGAAGACACTGAATACATTGGACATAGAAATTTGAAGATTTGAGCTAGATCTAAACTGAAAGTATTCATCCTATGCTCTAACTTTCATAGTACATAGAATATGCTATGTAATCTGGCAAGGGAGAAAAGCAATCAATGTCCTATCTATATGTTATTACTATTGAACTATAGCAGTGTAAAACTTTGAAAGATATTCCTAAAAGTGCAGTATTGCCACGCTTGTTTTATTAGGAAACAACAGCTGTCTCTTTAGACTTAGGCTCACTCATGGGGAGTAAAATCATGCCTGGTATTTGAAAGCTTTCTCCTACCTAAAGCTATTCAGATCATGAATTTTAGAAATGAAAGTTTTTTCATCATTTGCTAGGTCAGAATATCTATTAACTACGCTCTAAAATTATACCCACTGATAAATGTATCTTCATAGCAAATGAAAACATAACAGAAATATGCAATTGATTACAAAGGATATATTAATAGGTTGTTTGGAAACAATAGCAGACACATCTTCTAAACTACACCTGCACATAATATTCAGGGAAGTGGAATAAAGACTGTATGATTCAAAAGAACATGCTGTACGCAATGTGATTGTGACTCATAGAAATGACATGGAAAGATAAATAATGCTACTTGTTTTGAGTTTTGCTATCACTAATATTAGCCCAAAATTCTTCCTTTGAGCCTTCAGAAGATTCTTAGGACAGGGGCAAAAGCATCCATACTATTTGCCATAATATATCAAGAATGGTCCCTCATATTCTTTCCCTCTGAAACCTTTTGTACTGATACTCAGCAATCTACTTTCCTCTCAGCACAAATATCTTCCATACTTCTACTAGGATTATTTATTTAACCCCAACCAAGGCTTCCATCAATTTTCAAGTCTAGCATCCCAAGATTTTACAGATGTATCTAGCAAAGAGTGTGGTCTGACTTCTCAGAGTAATACTCCATCACTTACAACAACTTCTTTCTTAGTTAATGCTTTATTGCTGTGAAGAAACATCATGACCACAAAAGCAACTTATAAGTGAAAGCATTAAATTAGAGGCTTGTTTGCAGATTCAGAGGGTGAATGCCATGACATAATACACACTGTCAAGCATATAAGCAAGATGCTATAGTAGTAGAAATCACTCTGAAGTTGCAGGCAGAGTGAGAGACATTGGGCCTGGTATGGGAATGTGCACCCTCACTCAAAGTCCACTCCCAGTGGCATATCTCCTCAAACTAGGTCACACATTCTAATACTTTTTAAAGGTTCCAACAACTGGGTTACAAATATGGAACTATATAACCCTAATGAGAATGATACTCATTCTCATTAAAACTATAGCAAAGAACAACAGAATAAATTGAGTAAAATGAACTATTTGTTTTTTTTTACATTTTAAGAAAAATTTGAAATTGTAATTACATTCTTTTCTTATATTTCTTTCATAATCCCCCATAAACTTCTCTATCTTTCAAATTCATAGCCTCTTTTTTCAACCTTTTCATATATATTTTCTAAATATGACCTACTCGTTTTGTAAAATGTTACCTGCATATATGTTTCCAGGGCTACCATTTCATATTGGATAACTTCATGGTGTTTTCTTTTCTTGGAAAACTATTTCTTCCTTCTTCATCATATCTTAGCTGCCTATATTTCTTTTGGTCTGGGTCTCATGGGCTTTCCTTCCATATCAGCATGAATAGTAGTGTTCGTCTTGTTCAGCTCACACTTGGGTTATAATATTGGTGACATTTTATGGGTGTAGCTTATGATGTCGGCTGGAGACATGATCACACTGAAAACTCCCTTATCTTCTTGAATTTCACCCTTAGAAATATTTTGGTTCTACACAACTTGGGTTTCTTGATATACAAATATGCGTGTATTAGTGAGGGTTCTATAGATGAACAGAATTGATAGAATGAACGAATCTACCATCTATCTCTCTATCACCTATCATCTAATATCTCTATTTATTTATCATCTATATATCTATTTATTTATCATCTATTTCCTATCTATCTAACATCATCTATCTAACTTTTATATTTCATCGATCTATCTATTATCTATATATCTATCAGTTTACCTATATTCTACCTATGGATCCTATATAGAGGATCTATACACACATACATGTAAGTGGAAAAGGAACTATATGTAAGAAGAAATGGCAATCATTATAGACTTCACACAGGCAAAATATTTTAATAAAGCAAATAATGAGAAAAATGTCAAGGGAAACCTTTAGAGAATAATTTGATTATAATTATCTAATATAAGAATAAAAACAGTACAAAATTATGTTACTAAAAATTAGTAAAAATAAAACGTAAGATATGAGAATCATTCAAAATTAAAATGGAAATTGGGGACAAATATTCCTTTCTAACTGAAAATAATCTGGACCTGTATCAAGCAGGCCACAATAATGTTGCAAACAATACACACTGGAGACAGGTGTTCCTGGCTAATCATAAGAATGCAACAAGCAAGCATGCCAGCTGGGTTTATTTACTTTCAAAATCATCCAACTTTAAAAAAGGAAAACCAATTATACTTTAACAAAAGTAGTAATGTATTTTTGTCTAAAAAATTTTATTTGTAGAATCAGTATAAGAAATTGTTACAAAAATTCAGAAAGTTTTATAGTTCACGAATGAAAGGAAAACTGCACTCCTAGCAAATACATTAGATATATAACAGATTGATAGAAATATATAAATGATAGATGTATAGATAGGAAGGAATACATATATATTTCTAAAAGTGATATTTAGTTGAGATTCACATTGTTCTGCCTATTTAGATGACAGGATGAATCAAATATAAGTCTTAGATTCATATAAGTTTCATTCTGCAGTGATTCTTTCAAGGACACTATGAAATAAGTGAAATTAAGATTTCAATATCTTAATTCACAATTGCTGGGAAATATGTACTTTGTAATAATAAATATACCCTACACTTAACACTTTTCTTACTAAGAGGAAATGAGTGAGTTACTTTGGGTTTAATACTATCCTCTTTTTCACAAAATTGGGATGTATAAATTCTTGTGTCTGTTATCTCTCCCTCTCTTGTGTGTACAAGTGTGTGTACACGTGCATATGTGTGCGTGTATGTGTGTGTGTGTGTGTGTGTGTGTGTGTGTGTGTGTGTGTAGTTATGTATTTGAAAGAAGACCACGTTGTAGTCCAGGCTGGACTGATCTTAATTTACAGGTTAACCTCTTGAATCTGCTTATGAGGCATTGGAATTATAAGTGTGAGCCACTACATCTTACTATTCTGTTATTTAAATGAATGATTACATATATTCTTTTCTCTCATCAAATTTTGCATGAAGAGATATGCTTTATGATTAATAATATCCATTGTGAAGAAATTTAAAATACATTTCATGGAACATGTTCACTTTCTGTTTTGAGTTTCCAACATGTCACAAATTAAAAAATATAATGCACATATATAAGAAATTTAAAACACTAGGTTAGGTTTCAGTACACTGAATCATCCCTAAGTGGTAAAAGTGCAGACATTTATCATTTACACAGAAATTTAGAGTTATTTTATGCTGTAATGGTATAATGTAAAATATCTGATGATGTACTTATACTTTCATTGAAATAGATTGATTTAAACCAAGAAATCATGGCTATACCACATAATGAGAAAATCCCTAAAAGCCAATCCATAAATTAACATTAAATATGTGGTTTTTAATTAAACTATATTTAAAAAAACGAAGAAGGCTCATTGGAGTAGGACCTTGCAAGAACTGGAAAAAAATGTATTCACAGATTTCGTTGTCTTTTTCTATGTTTTTGAATATGTGCATGCCCATGTGTGCAACTGTGCATATGATACTGCATACACAAAGGGATTTCAGGACAACTTTCCAGAGTCAATTTTTGACTTCTACCTCACTTGGCTGGTGTCTTTTTTAATTACATAGTCCATACCCTCAGATATTCTAGCTCATAAACTTCCAGCCTTTTCCCTTGTCTCCAACTCCCTCCTTCATTATGGGAATTATGAAATATGCTTTTGTATATGTATTTTTTCACCTTGTTTCCAGGGGCAAGGAATTTGGGATGGCTCAACCTCATGCCAGGCTTGCATTGTAATTTTACCAGTTGAGCCATCTTGCATGACATGTTTATTAAACTATCACTATTTAAAGTCTAATAAAATATTTTCTAAAAGTATGAAGTAAAAGTTTTACATAATGTATATTATAGTAGTGATTTCTATGACCATTTCAAATGAATTTAATTAAAATTGAGTATTATGTTTTCACTTAATATTATTTATTCACTGATGAGCACTATGACAAGAGACACATTTTAAACTCCTTTGTACTCTATTTTTGACATCTTTCAAAATGGAATATCATTAATATATGCCACAATCATATATAGTTTAATTTCATATATTTACTCACTGGTTCTATTTATGTCAAATCATATTCTAAATATTTTGACTTCTGGAATCTAGTCTCATTACTCTTATTCTTCTCCAGAAGACAGTTGAGTCTGATTTGGTTATTAACATTTGTAAACTTTCCTTGCTCTAATCCTCTTGGTGCATAACCATTAGAGTTTATATTTCACAAATAAACATTAAACTGGTATAGAGTTTGTTGCAATGGAAAAGTAGTGATATTCCCTAAACAATTCTTAAGTTACTCAAATTTATTCTATTTATTCTAGTCAGACCTTATTTGGTGTCCCAGGTAATGAATATGTAACAATTAATGTTTAAAAACTAAAACTTATATATGCAAAGGAATTAATTTTTAACAAATAATTTTGGAAATTAATGATTTTATATTTAATCAAGTCTTCAGCAACACTAATGCAACAACCTTTTAACATAACTACATTTACTTTAATTGATTTTAAGCCAATGGGAAAAGTAATAGGTTTTTCATAATGACACTTATATTTATATATATTTATACTGTCTTCTCCTATTAGCTTTTCAGTGACTACCCACACTAATGGTGTTTTTCCTCTCTAAAGATATTCCTCTTGTGTTTCTTTATCACATTTTTAACTATCCTTTATATTTCAAAATTCCATAAAGATTTCTGCTCTCTATCATCATGACCGACATTCACATATATCTTGTCAGATGCATATCAATATATGATATAGATATTTTATATAATCTAAATTATAAATGAGTTTATAATTTCAATTATGGTTCACATAAAAGAGATGTGAAGAGAAAAAAACATGCAGTATTTTCTCTGCAAGTATGGATGATTTCTGTAAAGTTAATGGTTTCTAGTTTCATAAATTTTTAGGAATTCCATTATTTTACATTTTTAAATAACTCTTTAAAAAATCCCATCACATATATATCATAATTTGCTTGTGGACAGCATTGTGGATTTAATTCCAGGTTATTATTAAAGGTGCAACAATAAATATTTGTGTGCAAATACTTTCGGTTCACATTAACTTAAATAGCTTGTAATAGACTTATATAATTGGTTTATATGTAGTTTTTAATAAATAATTAATAGTGATTATTACCATGATTACTATAGTGTAATCATGGTAATAATCACTATTAATTATTTATTAAATGTGGAATTATAGTTCAGTGGTTAAGAGGTAAGGGGACTTGCTCTTCTTATAGGAGATCTGAGTTTAGTTACCAAAATCCATATGGTAATTCACAGTATTAGATAACTCTAACTACAGAGCATCCAATGTCTTGTGATTTCCATGGGATTCACACACACACACACACACACACACACACACACACACACACGATACAAGACATGCATGAAGAAAAAACAACCTCACATGAAAAATAAGTTTGATTAATTAATTTAGAAATAATCAATAGATAACAAACGATATATGAAGAAAGAAGGATAATACCTAGTCTACAACATAATAGTAGCTCTATATATGTAAGCATATTAAGTGTTTGCCTAAGTGAATTCAAAGTAATATTTTATAATTTAATCTTTTTACTTTCAGAGTTTACAGTCACTTTTCTTTATAACTTGATAACATTGGACTACATATTTAAACCATATTTTCATTATTTATTGTTTAGCTGATATCTAATGTATGCTGTTTCCATTTCTTAGCTATTGTGACCAATAGGAATGTACATGGATGATCAGAGATCTCCAAAGTATGATACAGAATCCCTTGAATGTATAACATGTATATCTGGGCAATATGGTATTTTATTTCTAAATTATGAGAAATCTTCAGGCTTATTTCTAAAATGAAAGAATGAGTTCACATTTTAACCAGCTGTATACGTGTTTCTTTTTCTTTTCATAATGCCAGAATTACTTTTTATACTAGTAATGATGACAGTCATTTTGATTACAGAAATTTGGAATTGTAAAATAGATGTAATCTTCCTTTCCATGAAGCCTAATGACATTTTAAATATTTTGTAGCCATTTTATTTTCTTATGTTAAAGAAATATTTTATTATCTTGCATGTATGATTGTATGTTTCATGTATGCATGTGATTGATGCAATTATCTGGTAAAAAGAGGTCAAAAATTATCTGAAGGCCAAGTGGACATCTTATTCACATGCAATGGAATTACAGATGGTTTTGAGTCACCATGTGGTTGCTTAGAATCAAATCAAGGACCTGTCAAAGAGCAACTCATGTTCTTAGATGCTGAGTCACCTCTCCAGCTTCTGTATTTTTTCTTCTGTGAACTCTCTCTGTTTTATAACTTTTACTAAATTGTCTTGATTTGTTGTCTAGGTTTTCTATTTTTTTCTTTTCTTTCTCTCTTTTTCTGAATCTTTGTATATTCTACAGGTTAATTTTCTGTACTATGTGTAGCTAGTAATATAGAGGCCTGTTGTCATATTACTTAAATTTAAAAATAAATTATTAGTGTAAATATGGAATGCTATGATATAAGTTATTGGTAAGAAAGCCCAAAGTAATCTAAAACAAGAAAATATACTGCTATTGTTTTTGCTTACCTACTATGACCCAGTGTTGAAGCCCTGTTTCTGAAGATATCATACAGATAATTTGAAAAAACATAGATAAATCAAATATCAGACTGCTATCCAATTTTATTGTTGTTCGTTAGCATTCATAGTTTGAGAAGATGCCAGGTGGGGCTCTAGAAGGAAAAGGACATATGTAGTATTACTTAGCACTGGTCTGATGTGAACAGTGTTTGCTATCAATGATGTGTAACAGTGGCCTGGCTGCTGTGAATTTAATTTGCCACAACATCATTAAAGTAAAGGCCTGCTTCACAGAAGGGAATTTATATCTGTTAATGCAAAATTGGTTAAAAGCCCACAGCAAAGGAGGTAACAGACCATAGAAGAACCTTCCATTTCTGTTTTTATAAATGGTCATGGTTCAGAATGAAATCAAAATATTTGTACTTCTAGCCATAAATCAGTGTTCTCTCAATCTTTATCTAAATATCTTCTTCTTGCAATGGACAACAGGTTATGCAGAAACTTTTAACTAGACAAATTCTGGAAAATATGTGGTTGATTGAAAATACTCAGCTCTAAGTGAAAGATGTATATAACTTCTAACATCAATCCCCAGCAAATCTCAGAGGATATCCCAACAGAGGGAAAAGAAAAAAAAAATCACATGCTAGTGAATGTAGAGAAATTCTATGAAACTCTTTCTTTAAGACAGAATGTGGTCATTACCTACATGTATGCCTAAGACCTGTGTAAGATCAATATAACCAAATTCCAAAATGGGAAGGGGATGTTCTTCAGAAGTTTTACTCCTAGCTTAGGACACATTAGGAATTGATGTCACTGGAGAGACATAATCACAATCATTTGTGTGTATAGCCCACTACTAAGTGCCCATACTCATGTTTCTTTTTTCTACACTTGTATATATATGGAAATACTAGTTATATATCAGTAAGTATCAAGTGTTTATTAAAAAAAAACAGATAAATGATAGAAGAAAAAAGAATGGGAGGAGGGGAAAAAAGAAACAAAAGGCAGAAGGAAAAAACATGCACAGGTCATCAAGACAGAAACAAAACAGAGAAATAATTAGTCTACCAGAGGTCATGAAACTAATGGACCTAACAGGTATCTACAGAATGTTACACCCAAACCCAAAAGAATACACCTTCTTTTCAGGATCACATGGAACCTTTTCCAAAATCGATCACATTGTCAGACACAAAGCTAGCCTCAACAGATACAAGAAAATTTAAATAACCCTTGTATATTATCAGACTACCATGGAATAAATTTGGTATTCAACAACAGCAGAAATAACAGAAAGCCTACACATTCAGGGAAACTGAACAACTCTCTACTGGATTTCTACTGGGTCAGGGAAGAGATAAAGAAGGAAATCAAAGAGTTCTTGAAATCCAATGAAAATGAAGGCACAGCATGCCCAAACCTATGGGACACAATGAAAGTGTGCTACAAGAAAATTTCATAGCACTAAGTGCCTTCAAAAAGAAAATTTTGACAACTCATATCAGCAAATTAACAGCAGAACTGGAAGAATTCAAGAAGAAGAAGAAGAAGAAGAAGGAGGAGGAGGAGGAGGAGGAGGAGGAGGAGGAGAAGAAGAAGAAGAAGAAGAAGAAGAAGAAGAAGAAGAAGCAAACACTCCCAAGAGGAGTAGAAGGCAGTAAATCATCAAACTTAGGGCTGAAATTAACAACATAGAAACAAAAGAACCATACAAAGAATCAATGAAACCAAGAGTTGGATCTTTGAGAAAATCAACAAAATAGACAAACCTTTACTGAAATTAACTAAAAGGCAGAGGGAAAAAAATACAAATCAACAAAATCAGAAATGAAAAGGGGTAAACACAACAGACATTGAGGAAATCCAGAGAACATTTAGGTCCTACTTTAAAAATCTGTACATCACCAAATTTGGAAACCTAAGTGAAACGGACAACTCTCTTGATAGACTCTAACTTCCAAAGTTAAATTAAGATCAGGTTAATGAATTAAACAGTCTTATAATGCCCAAGGAAATAGAAACAGTCATGAAAAGTCTCCCAACCAAAAAAATTCCTGGGCCAGATGGTTTCAGCACAGAATTCTACCAAACCTTGAAAGAAGAGCTAATACCAATACTCTTCAAACTATTCCACAAAATAAAATCAGAAGGAACACTGCCAAACTCATTCTATGAGGCTACAGTCACCCTGATTCCTAAACCACACAAAGACCCAACAAAGAAAGAGAACTTCAGAACAATTTTCCTCATGAACATAGACGCAAAAATACTTAATAAAATACTGGTAAACAGAATCCAAGAACATATCGAAAGTATCATACACCATGATCAAGTAGGCTTCATTCCAGGAATGCAGGGATGGTTTAACATAAGAAAATCCATTAATGTAATTCACCACATAAACAAGCTGAAATAAATAAACCAGATGATCATCTCACTAGATGCTGAAAAACCATTTGACAACAACCAACTACCCTTCCCACTAAAAGTCCTGGAGAGAACGGGAATACAAGGACCATATCTGGAAATAATAAAGGTGATATACAGCAATCCAATAGCCAACATCAAATTAAATGGACCGAAAATTAAACCATTTCCTGTAAACTCAGGGACAAGACAAGGATGTCCACTTTCACCATATCTCTTTAACATAGTAGTTGAAGTTCTTGCTAGAGAAATAATACAGCTAAAGGAGACCAAGAGGATACAAATTGGAAATGGAGAAGTCAAATTATCCCTATTTGCAGACGATATGGTAGTATGCACAAGTTACCCCCAAAATTCTACCAGAGAATTCCTATAACTGATAAACACCTTCAGCAAGATGGCTGGATACAAAATTAGTTCAAAAAAATCAGAAGCCCTTCTATATAAAAAAGATAAATGGGCTGAGAAAGAAATTAAGGAAACAACCCCCTTCACAATAGACACAAAAATATGAAATATCTGAGGGTGTGTCTAACCAAGCAAGTGAAAGACATGTATGACAATAACCTCAAGTCCTTGAAGAAAGAAATTGAAGAGGACATCAGAAGATGAAAGGTCTCCCATGTTTATGGATAGGTAGGATCAACATAATCAAAATGGCCATCCTACCAAAGCAATATACAAATTCAATACAATATCTGTCAAAATACCAACACAAATCTTTATAGACCTGTAAAAAACAACTTTCAACCTCATATGGAATAAAAAAAAAAAACCCAGAATATCTAAATCAACCCTGTACAATAAAAAATATGGATGTATCATTATCCCAGATTTCAAGCTATACTACAAATTAATTGTAATATAAACAGCATGGTACTGTTATAGAAACAGACCAGTGGAACAATGGAATCGAAATGAAGACCCAAAAATGAACCCACACACCTATGGTCACTTAATTTTTGACAATGGAGCCAAACCATACAATGGAAAAAAGACAGCATCTTCAACAAATGTTACTGTTCTAAGTGGATGTCGACATGTAAAAGAATGAAATTAGACCCATGCTTATCACCTTGCACAAAGTCAATGTGGATCAAAGACCTTAACATAAATCCTGACACACTAAATCCAATAGAAGAGAAAGTGGGGAAAAGCCTTGAACTCATTGGTACAAGTGACAGCTTCCCGAAAAGAACACCAGTAAGTAGCTCAGGCTCTAAGACCAACAGTCAATAAATGGGACCTCATAAAACTGAAAAGCTTCCTTACACCAAAGGACACTTTTACTAGAACAAAATGTCAACCTACAGATTGGAAAAAGATCTTTACCAACCCCACTTATGACAGAGGGCTAATATCCAAAATTTTAAAAGAATTTAAGAAATTACACACCATGAAATCAAAAATTCTTATCAAAAAATTAGAAACAGAGCTAAACTGAGAATTCACAAAGGAGTCATAATGGCAGTGAGACATTTGAAGAAATGCTCTACATCTTTAATCATCATAGAAATGAAACTCAAGAGGACTCAGATTCAATCTCATACCTGTCAAAATGGCTAAGATCAAAAACTCAAATGACAGCACATGCTGGCGAGGTTGTGGAGACAGGGGAACACTCCTCCATTGCTGGTGGGAGTGCAAACTTGTACAACCACTATGGAAATCTGTCTGGTGATATCTTAGAAAACTTGTCATAGCCCTTCCTCAAGATCCAGCCATACCCTCTGGGTATCCACACAAACGATTCCTCACTAAACCACAAGTACATATCCTCATCTATGTTCATAGCATCCTTATTCGTAATAGCTAGAAACTGGAAACAACCCAGATGTTCCTCAAGTGATGAATGGATAAAACAAAACAAAAAAAAAGTTGTGGTACATTTACACAATGAAATACTACTCAGCTATCAAAAACAAGGAAATGATGCAATTCACAGCAAAATCGATGGAAATAGAGAAGCTCATCCTGAGTGAGCTAACCCAGACTCAGAAAGATGCACATAGAATCTACTCACTTATACTTGTATTTTAGCCATATAGTACAGGATGACTATCCTACAACCAACACATAAAAAAGATGAGGAACATAGACTGTGTTACCTATCAAGGAGACAGTTTGTCCTAATGGTGCTGCCATGTAGGTCCTCAGTGCAAGTGGAAGCTCTTAGTCCTCATGTGACTGTTGAACTGAGAGGGGCTGATATGTAGGGACACTCCATATTGGAGAGGTGGGATGGGTGGGAGAGGGAGGAGAGTGTGGGAGGGTGGAACTGGGAGAGGTGGAAAGAGGGCACTATGATAGAGATTTAACTTGATGTAATAAATAAATATTATGATAAAAATAAATAAATATTTTTTGGTTTGGTTTATCCAAGTTCAAAAGCTAATTAAACTAAATTTTTCCTTCTGAGGGTTTGTAAAATTACAAAGGTTACTTTTATCACACATTTTAAAAGAGTATTAAATTGTAATATATTTATATAGCAAACTGATTTGCATAGCCAAGAAGTTGAATCTATTTTCCATATATAGTCACTTCCAATTTACTGCTTGTGTAAATTTACAACTCTTTAATTCTTTAATTTAAGCACATTAAGAGTATTAAACAAAGATAGTAGGATATCTAATTTGATTGAGAATATGTATATATAAATTTTAATGTTTCATATCCTAAAGAAAGTTTATCATACTTTAATTTCAGCATAAATTTTGTTGATTATATCAAGAAATATTCTTAATAAAAGGAATAAGCCTAGATGGTAGAAATATGTGCTAGCTTATATAATATAAAATGTGCTTCTGATTTCATATGATCATTCAATTTATATTCACCTCTAAAAATTTTGTTCTTTATTCATTACTCAACATATGCTATAGTACTATTTCTCCTAATGAGTAGATTTCTAAAGATGACACATATTACAGGAAATTGTTTTCTTGCTCATTTTGCTACTGTGACCTTAACTCCATAGTTTTATAAATGGCCTTTTAAAGTTCTCATGACTGTATACATTGAAATTAAGAGTTACTTGGATTCTGTTATTAAAGTTTCTTAATGAAACATTTGGAAGATGTCACTTGTTTTGGTTAACTTTTAAGTATTTTTCAATGTGAAGACAATGTGCTAATCTGTCAAAATAATACATCATATTTTAGCCATAGTATTTACAACATTGAAATTAAGTGGTTCAGATAATCTACTGCATGCTGTCTGTTATACAAAGCATGGATAAAGATCATTCTGTTGGTTCATTGCTATCATATACCAGTTTGAATAAATGTCCCAATGTCTCTAATGTGTTGTTAGAGTTCTTTCTTAGGGTTTGGTTCTCATTTTTAACAATTGAATGTCTAACTTACTTTGTTCTTTCCAGTGTACTTATGAGAGTTATTAACATGTGTCTGGCCTGTGATGGGTTAAATGCTACATTTGTCCTTTATATGTGAGTTCACAAGGATTATATGTGCTAATTTTCTTTTGCAAATGCATGAGTGAAATGAATTTAGGAAACATCTAGTAGTATCTTTTAACTGCATTACTTTTAGTTTAAAAAATTAAAACTCGATCCTTCCTGTGCTGTGTCTCGATTTTTCTCTCGTCCGTGCATTCCTACATAGGAGATAAAGAAGGATACAGAAAAGGGAAAGAAGGAATACCCTGGGTCTAACCTCCAAAACCCATTAAACAGGACCATTTAACAACTTGTAATCTCTTCCGGTAAATAACAGTGTTTTCAGTTGTCCTTCAAATAACCGAAAAAAGGGGGGCGGAGAAACACCCTCCCCACCCTCTGGGTATGGGACGTCGCTCTCTTAAAATGACTTCCTGCTGCTTTGGGTCGTAGTAAACCTGTTTGGGGCCCAAACCAAAATGGAAAAATGGTTAAAAATGTCACATTATTGAATATGCCCTTATACCCTTGTATATTGATACAAAATTAATAGTATATTTGGCTAAAGTGGTATTGACCATTGTTTATTGTGCAAAAATAAGATTGTATTGGTCTACGTCAGTATTGATATTTGTATATTGATACAAAACTAAGATTATAGTTGGCCACAATGGTATTGACCCTTGTATATGGACGCAATATTAAGATTGTATTGGGCCGCATAGGCATTGATCTTTGTATATTGATACAAAATTAAGAGTATATTTAGCCACATTTGAATAGATCTTTATATATTGATGCAAAATTTAAGGTAACGCTTCCTAATGGTATCGTACTTAGAGATACTTAAAAATGAAATGTGAAGTTCTGGCCTCTTGATACCAACCGTCTTAAACTCTTTAGGATAGTTAAGAAAAACAAACTCCTAGTCATGCATGCATGTCACCTTGTTAGCTACTAAGACAGTCTATCACAGATATTCTCTAAGCTACTCAGTAATCAAGTTGTTAAGAGACAAGCAACATTTGCTTATCTAAATACAAGAGATAGATAGGGCATCTTCAAAAACCCCAAGAGATCTGCAGAATAGGGCATTCAAAGATGTGGTCTTAAATTAAGATTTTTTTTTGATATCGTGATATATCAGCTCCTGACAGCACCCCCTATTCTACTCCAAGTAGAAGAAAAGCATCAAAGAATCTCCAATGTGAGATGGTTGAATTAGTGGCAAGCCTATCTCTTGACATGTAAAAACTCCTTGCTTCAACTGCAGACAGACTGCTGTCCAAAAGGACAAAACTTGGTAGCAGGGAAGTCGACAGCCTAGCTCTGCCAAGACAGGGTAGGTTAGTCCTTCACAATCCCTGCTCTACAATAAATGTCTGTCAGAGAAACAGGCAAAAGGCTGAAGACTGATGCTGGAATGTATGGAGAGAAAATGGGAACTGTCCAGGTAGTCACTGGTTTGTCATTTCTTAGTATTGGAAGCTGCAGGCCTTGCACTTCCTACACAATCAGATATATTTATCCTTCTCAGCTCTCTGAGGTGGTTGAAGAATAGACAGCTTGAGTCTCATAGCTAAATTTTGAGTTGTTTAGGAATGAAGAGGGCGTTCTAGATCTAAGAAGATGGTTATAATAGTGATGCAAGTTAGTATGAAAACTAAGTCAGTTATAGAACTTTAAACTCATGGAGATGGTTAGAAGGTAGAAGGTTAAAGTCAGGGGCCAAATATGTATGAACTGGACATTGGGAAGTTATACTGGGCCATTTAAATCTCATAAATGTGGCATATTTAATTCTGCTGTTTTGTATAGAATTTATTGTTATAAGAGAAAGAACCATTTGTTGGAATGAAAAGAGAAGCTGTTGGTGGGGGGAGAGGGTGGAAGGGTGGGACAAGAAGGGGGAATAGGGAAGGGTTTGCGACTGAGATGTAACTTAAAAAAAATAAAGTACTTATTAAAAAAAATTAAAACTCTATAATGGTTTAACAATGTTCTGTCAGTTTTGTATGTGATTCAAAAGAAGACACAAATTAATAATTATTACTTTTATATGGTTTTCTGGATATTTTCCCAATAAAATGTGGTAAGTATTGAAAATTACCTGAATTTCACATTTCATTTTTATTTAACCAGTGTTCCAGGGAGATCTATGCCTGAAAAAAAAATCTTTTTTAAAGGAGACTGCAACTAGCTGTTCTGAAAAAAAAAATAGTGATTGTTAACTACAAATGTGATTACAGTACAAGTTTTAGAAATATAATCACTACTATACAAGAGAGATCCATTATCCATTGCAAAGCACAATTGTTCCCACTTGGTTCATTCTACAAATGAAGTCCAAAGCAAATATGAACACGTTGCCACAGGACAGCATAGTGCTAGCAATGGGAATGGCAAAGACATCCCTGTTGAGCTGGGGAACCTGACAGCATTAGGGAATAACTCATCACCCACCATGAACTCAGTGGCTCTGTGTATGTTGAATTCACAAGACATTATGTTATTAATGTACTATATACTTCAATAAATAGTACAACTTAAATTTTAACTGTGAGACTATAACTATCTAGGCTTCAACCACAATAGTGACCTGAGAAGGATAAATATATCTAATTATACAGGAATTGCAGAGCCAGCAGCTTCCAAAACTAAGAAATGACAGACAGCTGACTGCCTGGACAGTCACCAATTTCTCTCTATATATAAGAGCATCTATCTTCTGTTTAGGATAATTAAGAGATACAAATTAATAGTCATTCAAATATGTTATTTGATTAGGTTCTAGCATAGTTTATCACAGAAGTTTTCAAAGTTAACTAGAAATCAAGTTGCTAAGAGACAAGAAAGATTTGCTTATCCAAATACAGGGAGATAGATAGAAAGTCTTCAAAAACCTCAAGAGCTCTGTAGAATTTGTGATTCAAAGAAGGTTTCTTAACAAGATTTTTTTTTTTTATATTGAGGCTTGTCAGCTCCTGACAGCACTCCCTGTTCTACTCCAAGTACAGGATGAGCATAGAAGAATATCTATTTGGAGATAGTTGGATTACTGGTAATCTTGTCAGAAGGCAAGAGAAATCCATTTTTTTTTCAACTGTAGACAGAATTCTGTCCAAAAAGGACAAAACTTGGAAGCAGGTAAGTTGACAGCCTAGCTCTGCCAAGACAGTTCAGTCAAGTCCTTTATAATTCCTGCTTTACAATTAATGTCTCTCAGAGATACTGGGCCAAGAGGCTGAAGATAAATCACTTCTTAGCCCAGTCATCATCAGAGAGGCTTCCTTCTCACAGCTGAGGGGAGCAGATGCAGAGACCCACAGGCAAACATTAGGACGAAAGAGCTCAAATTGGACACCTCCATTGCTTCCTTCCATTTAGAGTTCAGAAAGTACCCTGGAAGAGGAGGAGGAAGAATTGTAGGAGCCACAGGGGTCAAAAACATCAGGAGAACACAACTCATAGAATCAACTAAGTGGGAGTCGTAGGGGCTCAAAGGGGCTGAAGTTTCAATCAAAGAGACTGCATGGACCTGTGCTAGACCCTCTGTTTATATTTTAAAGTTGCTGGCCTGGTCTTCTTGTGGGACTCCTAACAGGGGAGTGGGGAGTGGCACTGACTCACTTGTCTCACTTGGGACCCTACTAGGTTGCCTGGCCCAGACTTGATATGAGGATTTGTGCCTACTCTTATTGTATCTTATTATGTTGTGTTTGGTTGATACCCCTGGGAGGTCGGTTCTTTTCTGAAGGGAAATGCACATGGAGTCAATGGCAGGAGAAGGCAGATGGAGGAGGGACTAGGGAGGGTGGTGTGAGGGGAAACCGGTCAGAATTTATGAGAGAAAAATAAAGATATATTGAGTTTTAAGTAATCAGAAGAATTTTTCTTATTCTAAAACCTTTCTATATTTTCTCCAAATATAGCTTTCTTTTCTTTCCTATATATTCTATCAATACCCTCTATTACATTTTTCCCTCCTCCTCCTATATTTTCTCTTACATTCCATAACCACTTGGGAAATAAGTTTGTTGAAATTTGGTCTTCTTCAAATAATTTCCAATCCACTCCTGCTATGCAGTCATAACCATCGCTAACAACCGAAGAAGTCACAAGTAGACACTGAATTCAGACCAAACAGTATCCAATCCTGTCAGCTGTTCCTGATAATTATGGAAAGAAAGAAATAATTTTATTTAGCAATCTCAACCTGAGATCATCTTTACTGTTATCTCTCAGGGATTCCCTGACTTTTACCAATGAGCCTACTTGGCGGAAACCGGAAACACTGCTTTTTCTTTCTTTTCTTTTCTTTTTCTTTTTTTCCCTCCACTTTGGCTTGTTGATCTTGAGGATCTCAGTCAACTGAGTCTTCTTCTTAGAAAATAAGAGTCCAAAAACAATGCTAAAATTTTTATAATTTCTATTAATAAAATTAACTTATTTAAATTTATGTACTTGATAAGACTGTGACATGAGTGCCACAGAGAATATTTAGAAAGAGGAGTAAAAAAATCTCTTTCTAGTCATAAATTTGATGAATGATATAAGATATGATTTTCATTAGAGTTCAAAAAAGTCTCACAAATAGTAGTGGTAATAATAATAATAATAAATTTTAAAATGGGGAGATAATGAACTTCAGGTGTTAGCTGAACATTATGATCAATGTATGTTTGAAATGCCAAAGCAAAAATAATAATCAAGGTTAGTTCTTTTTAAGGTGTTTTACCTAGGTAATGCTTAAAAACGCAATGTGAGATTTTGGCCTTTTGATAGCAACTGTCACAAACTATTTAGGATAATTAAGAAATTCAAACTAAAAAAAAAAACAACAAAAAAAAAGAAATTCAAACTAATAGTCATTCAAAAACATGTCCTTTGTTTAGATACTGGCATAGTTTATCACAGATTTTTTTTTTTAAATTAACCGGAAATCAAATTGCTAAGAGACAAGCAACACTTGCTCATTCAAATACACAGTGATAGATCGTCTTCAAAAACCTCAAGAAATCTGTAGAATTTGGCATTCAATGATGCTTCTTAACTTAAGATTTTTTTAATATTGGGATTTGTCAGTTCCTGACAGCCCCCTGTATTTTACTCCAAGTAGAAGATGAGCATCAAAGAAACTCCATTTGGAGAGGGTTGCATTACTGGCAAGCTTGTCAGTGGGCAAGAAAAATCCCTTGCTTAAATTGTAGACAGAATGCTGTTCAAAAACATCAAAACTTGGAGGCAGGTAGGTCAACAGCCTAGCTCTGCCAAGACAGGGTAGGCAAGTCCTTCATAATTCCTGCTTTACAATTAATGTCTGACAAAGATACTGGGACAAGAGCCTGAAGATAGATGCCTTAATGTATTGAGAGAAATTGGGACTGTCCAGGCAGCCAGTTGTCTGTCATTTCTTAGTTTTTAGAAGCTGCTTGCTCTGCACTTCCGTTATAATCAGATACATTTATCTTTCTCAGGTCTCTGATGTGGTCAAAGACTAGATAGTTATAGTCTCACAGTTAAGTTTTTAAGTTGTTTAGGAATTAAAAGTACATTTTAGATCTAAGCTGTTTTTAAGTTGATAATGCAAGTTAGAATGGAAATTGAGTTAGGAATAGAAGTTTAAACTCATGTTGATAGATAATAGGATATTAATATCTGCTGCCAAATATGTATGGACTGGACATTGGGAATGTATGTTATACTTTATACTTTTCATAATTGTGGCCTAATTATTCAAAAAAATAATTATGAGTTCTGGGAGAAGGGAGAGAGGGTGGGAGGGTGGGAACAGGAGTGGAGGGAGGGTACTGCGATGGAGATGTAACTTGAAGTAATGAATAAACATTTAAAAAATTGTTATGTAGCCGGGTGGTGGTGGCGCATGCCTTTAATCCCAGCACTCGGGAGGCAGAGGCAGGTGGATCTCTGTGAGTTCGAGGCCAGCCTGGCCTACAAGACGAGTCCAGGACAGCCAGGGCTACACAGAGAAATCCTGTCTCAAAAAAAAAAAAACAAAAAAACAAAAAAAATATTGTTATGTACTTATCAACCAATGCTAGAAGAAAATCTTTACTATATTTAATCTCATAATCATTAGTTTTAGGAAGGTATAATAATGTAAACACTCTTAAAACTAAATAGTCAATATTTTATATTATAGGACATGTAAAATTTAAAGTCATTCCTATTGAAGTGTATTTTAATTGGATTAATGTACATATTCTATAGCAAATAAACCTTTACTGAATTAATCTAATTATACTGATAGAGTGGTACTAGAATTTACTTAGGATATTATGAACTTCTACAAATATGAAACTTTCAGAACTGCATCTAAGACTATTCTGAACTCTATTCATTTATTTTCTTACTACAATCAGTATACTATTATAAAATGTATAAATATATTGTATTATGTACTATTAAGTCAATTATACCCTTTTCCATTATAGCCAATATTTACTACATTTGAAGATAACTCAATCAATAAGCATTGGGTATAGTTCTACCATGGAGGAATTAAAAATAATTTTAAGGTGATTATGGGTGCAGAAATAATGTAAGAGCTAGAGGATAAGAAGAATGTTTCTGAACCACTGCCCTCTAGACATGACTGCTGTATTAACGGCTTTATAGCTGAAATGGCTCCTTGGACAAGACTGGGGCTTTTGATATTTTATTATGGATACAATATTTATTAATAAGTCTCACTCTATCCTAGAAAACATAGACTGGTAATGATGCCTGAGAGAAGGAATTATTTTTCTGAGTAGTTTAATCACTAGTAAGTTGTCTATGTAAATAACTCTAGCCAAAATTCCTTCAAGCAATTTTAATCAGGTATTATGGCAGACACATACACATACAAGAGAGGGTTATGAATGTAAAATGGAATTTGAGAGGAAAGATGTTTAATGAGATGGGAAATGGCATAATAGAGGCTAGTGGAGGAATGTTATCAGTTTAAAAAATTTAATCAGCTGAGTACTAACAATTTCAAATTAATTTCTATGTCACTCGATAATCAACCTCTTGTTTAATGTTTGAAATAACATGTATAGATTGCAAAATGCAAATTTAAAGGAAAAATTAAATTGATATAAAAATCCATTGAAATTCTAAAAAGTGATATTGTTAAGCAAATATCCACAAAACAAATAGAATATTCAATATTTGGATACTTACTCTATGGTTATTTATAGTTTTTTTTTTAGTTACATAGGAAGGATTTCCTTAATGATTGACCTGAATTATGCTGAAGCAATACTTCCAAGGAGGAAATCTAAATGTAAGGCTTTAAACAACTGTTTACATAATAGAATGGAAAAAAATGAAAACATCACTTGTACAGTAAATGTGATATGAGTTACTATAATTACAAGGATTTATTACCCATATTGATCACACTTGACATATAATCTACCTCCCACTTCAATTTGCTTCAGTAAAATTTCTTTCCAGAAGAGAGAATAATCTTGCAATTTTCCTTTATTTAGCCAGCCTATAAACTATTATGTGTAGTTTAATGTCCAGAAAATTTGTAAAAAGCATCATCATTTCAAACAGCTTAACTACTGTGACCAAAAATAAATCAAAAGCTTTATGGCCCACTAATGGTTCTTTATTTATACTTTTTAAAAATATAGACCAAATTTTTTCACTAAACATTTAGCATCACAAATTATTTGTTTTTTATAATTGGCTGAGATCATGAGTCATCAAATGTTCCAAGGATTACGTAGAACCTAATACCAGTCTGATATTTTAATCAAATGGGATATTGAGTCACAAATAGAGAGATTTCCCTAAATTTATAAAATAACAGGTAATAATTCACTCATTCATCAGAATTAACTTGATTATTATTAGTATTTATTACCTGCATATAATTTATGTGTATTGTTAAACTTATTTTTGCCATGATGTGATAATAATCTTTCATTGTTGAATACTGAAAAGAAGTCACAAATATGTAGAATTACAACTTCAACTAATGACGTAAACATTTATTTCTATATATAATTTAAAATTATTATGTTTGTTAATTCATCTTTTATTTGCAGCAAACATAATATATATATAATATTTACTGGATATGATAGCACATGTCTTTAATTCCAGCATTTAGGAAGCAGAGACAGAAGAATCTCTGAGTTCAAGGCCAGTCTAATATACAGAAAAAGTTTTGGGTTAGCTAACACTATATAATAAGACTCTGTCTCAAATAAATAAAGAACAAATAAAAGAAAGAAAGCAGCTCATCCTGAGTGAGCTAACCCGGACTCAGAAGGATGTACATAGCATCTAGTCACTTACAGTCGGATTTTAGCCATATAGTACAGGATATCTATACTACAACAAATGCACCAAAGGGAACATGGACATAGACTGTTTTTTTTCTTTTTTGTTTGTTTGTTTTCTTTCCCTGTCATTGAGACACTTTTCCCTGTTGGTACTGCCCTGTAGGCCTCTAGTGTATGAGGAGACTCTTGGCCCTCATATTAATGCTGAACTGGGGCAGGGGATTGTTATGCAGGGACACTCCACTCCAGAGGAGTGGGATGGAAGGGTTAGGGGTAGAGGGTGGGAGGGCGGGACTGGGAAGGGTGGAAAGAGGACACTATGATGGAGATATAACCTGAAACAATAAAGAAATAAATTTAAAATTAAAATAAATAAATAAATAAATAAATAAACAACTAAATAAATAAATAAATGAAAGAAGGAAGGAAGGAGAGAAAAACATAATTTTTACTAATGTCTTCAGTTTATCATTTCAATGAGAACTATAATTCTTCTTGTGTTTGACATCACAGTTTCTTGTGTAAAATAGTATATTAGTTTTTAACAAATTTACTTCTATTTAATGTTAATACCTATAGTTTTTATATCCTATTTTCATGATTCTATTGATGTTTATTTGACCTTTATTTATGATATGTTTAATTTTTCTTTTATATTGCCAACATGTTATAAAGATTTATGAATATTTTAGTGCTATATATCTCCTCTAGACTCTTTTGATATCAAAATGATTTGTCATATATATGTCTGTTATTAATGTGTATAATTACTGTTTAAGGACTTGGCAATGCCTCTTTTCTTATCAATCTAAATATGATTCATAACAAATTATTTGGCAAATAATGAACCCAAGTGTCTAATATACATGTTGATATTTTAAAGTTGAAGCATTTAAAATATTTATCTTAGAAATCTCTTAATGATATACAAGTATTTCTAGTAACATGCTTATTATACACAACATAATATTTAAAGAGTCCTTCACATTCATGATTTATTCACAAGATCTTAAGGAGTTTGATGACTTTCTTAATAAAGCAGATAAACTTAAATTCCCTCCAAATAAATTTTAATCCTAATAACTATTTACATATATAATCTAATCATAAAAGCTCTGAAATCCAAAATACTAATCATGGCTAAGAAAGTAGAAATTAAAAAAAATAATTGTATTTATATAGAACTCCATTTTACTACACTTTAACTTACAAGTCTAAAATGTTTGGTTTATCCTAGTAGCACCAGGAGGCAACATCCGTTCTATTCCTTCCATGCAAATAAATACCATTAAACATACTATAGTTTCCTCTTATCTGTTTTTCCTCCCAGAGGACAAGGAAACAATCTAACAGATTTTAAAGTTGTTGCATTGTTTATCAGCCTTGTGGTAATTACATTAAGATTACCTTCTGCACACAATATCTTTTGCAGTATCCAACAGATGTTTCGGTCAATAATACTGTGAAATTTTTACTAATGTCATATACTATACTATGCTTTCTTGCTTCAATGTCATAGTTTAATGGATTTCCATCTCCAGTTGACTAAGATTTATTCTATTTTTTATTTTGGAGTTGTGTGTGTGTGTGTGTGTGTGTGTGTATGTGTGTCCATGAGCATTCATGTATTTGCATGTATACATATGAAATAAGTGCATACCTAGCCCCTGAAAAAGTTAGAAAGTCTTCTGTTTCCATTGAGCTATTGTTACAGACAGATGTAAGCCTCCCAAAAAGAATTTTGTTATCTGAATCCAGGTACTATGAAAGAATAACAAGTACTCTTAATCACGCTCTAACCCTTTGATGCTTACTTTACTCTCTATAGTGTTCACATAGACCTCTGTACAGTTGAAGTCTTCATACATTAAAAAATAGGTATTAAAATCATTGTAAGATAAATGTGAAAATATAAGTGATGTCATATGTTATATTATTTTATTTGAAGGGCAAACAAGCTAGGAAGTACTAGTTTTTTTTTTTGTTTTTTTTTTGTTTTTTTTTTTTGAGAGGGGTAATTACAGAATCAGAGTCCATGAACAATTATCCTGAAGGTTAGATATAACTGTGTCACTTAATGGTCCATGCTACAGATTAGTTTAAAACATTGAAATTGTGTTAACTTGTTTAAAGTTACATATGTATGAATCATATTGATATTTGTTTTATCTGAATATGTAGAATAATAACATGCCATTGCATAACACTTCGAAAAGGTAGTGTAAATATACTACCTGTCTAATTTTAGAACAGTTCGAAACTCACCATTCTATTTTTACAATCTCTTTTAGATCAGCCATGTGTCTTTGGGCATCCAGAATCTTGGTTCTTCATCTACCTAAACATGCATATTAGTAGCTGTATGTTTTGTTTTTTAATTAATTGTTTGAGAATTTAATGGACTGAGTTAAGTTTTAAATGTGTTCATCACCTCACTCAATGTTCACAATATTAGAACAACAGGCAGAAATACACATTCAAGATAACACCAAAAAATAATCTCAGTATGGGGAGAATGTTCAAATGAAGGTCCACACATAGCAGAGGATCTACAACCAGTTGGTACTTCTGGAATAAGGACAGTGAGTTTTCTTGAAAAGTATTGCTACTGTTAGAGCAACTGCATGGTTTGAGGAAATGCCAACATCAATTTTTGAATCTACTTCCCTTCCAAACATAAAATTTTAGGAAATTAATAATAAGCTAATATGAGCTGTCACAATTTTCTTCCTGAAGGCGTTTAGTACGATGAACTTTCCTTGTAGCACTGCTTTTATTGTGTCCCATAGATTTGGGTATGTTTTGCCTTGGTTTCTGATAGATTTTAAGATGTCTTTGATTTCCTTCTTTATTTGTTCTCCGACCCAGTGGTCATTGAGTAGAGAGTTGTTCAGCTTCCATGAATGTGTAGGCTTTTTGTTATTTTTGTTTTTGTTGGAGTCCAGCTTTAATCCATGCTGGTCTAATAAGATACAAGAGGTTATTACAATTTTCTTGTATCTATTGAGGCTTGATTTTTGTCCTACAATATGGTCTGTTTTGGAGAAGGTAGCATGAGGTACTGAAAAGGTGTATTCTTTTGTGTTTGGGTGAAACATTCTGTAGGTATCTGTTAAGTCCATTTGGTTCATGACCTCTGTTAGTCTCATTATTTCTCTGTTTGGTTGCTGTCTCTATAAATTATCCATTGTTGAGAGAGGGGTATTGAACTCTCCCCTACTAACGTGTAGTAATCGATGTGTGCTTTAAGCTTTAGAAGAGTTTCTTTTACAAATGTGGGTGCTCTTGTATTTGAGGCTTAGATATTCAGTATTCAGATGTCATCTTGATGGATATTCAGTATTCAGATGTCATCTTGATGAATTTTTTCCTTTAACAAGTATGTAGTGCCCTTCCCTATCTTTTTTTATTAACTTCAGTTGAAAGTCTATATTATTTGATATTAGGATGACTACTCCAGCTTGCTTCCTGGGATCATTTACTGAAAAACCTTTTCTGAGCCCATTAATCTGAGGTTGAGTCTATATTTGTTAGTGAAATGTGTTTCTTGTATACAGTAAAATGATGGGTCTTGTTTATGGATCTATTCTGTAAGCCTATGTCTTTTTATTGCAGAGTTGAGTCCATTGATATTGATGAATATTAATGACCAAATGTTGTTTTTATCTGTTATTTTGATGTAGGTAATGGTTGTGTGTTGGTTTTGGTTTAGTTTCAGTGGAGTTTTTAGCTTCCTCTGTTTTCTTGGGTGTAGTTATCTTCTCTCAGTTGGAATTTTACTTCTAGGATCATCTGTAGAGCTGGATTTAGGGATAGACAACGTTAAAATAGCTAAATCAATCCTGTACAATAAAAAAATCTGGAGATATCACATTCCCCGATTTCAAGCTATACTGCAAGTAACAAAAACAAGATGGTACTGGTATAGAAATAGACAAGTTAGGAATCAAATCAAAGACCCAGAAGTGACTCCACATACCTATGGTCACTTAATTTCTGACAAGGAAGCCAAAATTATGAAATGGAATAAGGACAACATATTCAACAAATGGTGCCTGTCTGACTGGATGTCAACATGTAAAAATGCAAATAGATTTATAGCTATCACCTTGCTCAAAACTTAAGCCCAAGTGGATCAAAGACCTTAACAAAAGCCTGACACATTAAATCTAATAGAAGAGACAGTGGGGAGAATCCTTGAACTCACTGGTACAGGTGACAACTTCCTGAACAGAACACCAGTAGCTCATACTCTAAGACCAACAATCAATAAATGGAACCTCATAAAACTGAAAAGCTTCTGGAAGGCAAAGGACACTGTGATATGAACAAAATGGCAACTTGCAGATTGGAAAAGATTGTTACCAACCCGACATCCAACAGAGGGCTAATATCCATAATTTACAAAGAACTCAAGAAATTAAATGCCAAGAAACCAAATAATCCAATCAAAAAATGGGAAATAAAGCTAAACCAAGATTTCACAAAGGAGGAATCTCGAATGGCCAAGAAACACTTGAAGAAACGCTCAGCATCCTTAATCATCAGAAAAATACAACTCAAAATGACTCTAAGATTCAATCTCACACCTGTCAAAATGGCTAAGATCAAAAACTCAAATGTAAGCACATGCTTGCAAAGGTGAGGAGAAAGGGTAACAATCCACCATTGCTGGTGCTAGTGCAAACTTGTACAATCACTATGGAAATCAGTCTGGTGATATCTTAGAAAATTTAGAATACTCTACCTGAAGACCCAGCCATACCACTTCTGGGTATACATCCAAATGATTACTCACCAAACCACAAGGACATCTCCTTATCTATGTTCATAGCAACCTTATTTGTAATAGCTAGAAACTGGAAACACCCCAGATATCCCTCAAACAGAGAATGGATAAAAAAAAAAACAAAAAACAAAAAAAAACCCAAAAAACTGTGGTTAATGTACAGTATGGAATCCCACTCAGCTAGCTATTAGAAACAAGAAAATCATGCAATTTGCAACCAAATGGATGGAACTAGAGAAGGTCATCCTGAGTGAGCTAACCCAGACTCAGAGGGATGCACATGGCATCTGTTCACTTATAATTGGATTTTAGCCATATAGCACAGGATAAATATCTTACAACCAATAGACTGAAAGGAACAGAAACATAGAATTTATCACCTGTGTTTGGGACACTTTGCCCCAGTGGAGCTGCCATGTAGGCCCCCAAAGTCTGAGGAAGTTCTTAGCCCTCATAGGACTGCTGAACTTGGGGGGGGGGCTGATATATAGGGACACCCCACTTCGGAGGAGTAGGATAGGAAGGAGTGGGTGGAAAGGTTGGGAGGGTGGAACCGGGAGGAGTGTATAGAGGGGACTCTGATAGAGATGTAACTTGAAGTAATAAATAAACAAACATAAAAGAAAAATTTAAGCTAACAAAACAAAGTATAATAGTATCAGGATGAAGTGCTTAATGGATCTACTGTTTATCAAGATACAATTGGTAGTGGGTGTTGGTGTTAATAGATAAAACTGAAATGTTTTGTTCCAATTTATAAACTCTGCCATCTACAGAATTATTTCTTTAGTTACTTAGTTTTATTTTATTGTTTGAATTTACATGAATGGATGTAATTACTGCTCTTATCATGATGGTACTTGATGTGGACTTACTTTTAGATTCTACTTATTGACAGTAATGAAAAATAAATGTATTCATATACTGTCGCGTCCCCCTCGACCAGTAAGGATGACGCAACTCACAAAAGCTCTTCACCAGCAGCTTATTCAGGTCCCTTGAAAATAGTCTTCTGAATTCCGAATTCTGAATGCCCGGGCAGACCCAACCCACAGACTAAATACTAAAATGAACAGCCAACCAAGTAAAGCCACGTAGTGCTATCTTAGAGGCCCACATATGTGGAAGCAAGCCAGATCAGCGGTCTTAGCCAAATTTGGACTTGCTTATCATTGAGAGCGCTCACCGTCGGGCTGGTGGAAGGCGGAAACCGGCGCCATCTTTAGGGCGCGGCACATCGCAGCTCTCTACAGTTCCCCCTTTTTTTTATTTTTTCTAAAGTAGATAAAAAGTCCCTGGAAAGGCTTCGTAATCCCTCTATCTGGGGATCTCACGGTGGGCCTGAGCCTGTAGGAGGGCGGTGCTCAAACTCTTACCCGTCTCTGGGTCAGCCTACCCACTCGGGACTGCCCTGTCTTAGGTGGCTGAGACTTACCCGTCTACTCCGTCATTGACTTGCCAGACCCTAATATCCGTGGAACGAATACGTCAGTGGGCAGGGACTATGTTTAGTGAAGATTTACTTCACGGCAGCGAGCCATGCCTGAGGGGACTGGCCCGCCTCAATGGCGACAAGGGCTTGTATAATCATGGCTACATTACGCTTTTGTGTGGCTCTCATTTTGTAGATGCACCATAGGCAAAATAAAGAGGCTAGTATCATCAGTATCACCAAAGAGCCTACGCCCGCCCATTCCTTAAGATGATCCATAGCCGTCTGTATCCAGGAAGTCAAACCAGTAGCCAGGCTCAGATCCACCCGAGTGGAATTGATATGGATGATTGTCGCTCTCAGCTCTCTCATCAAATTTCCAAATTCAGCCGACCAATCCTGTAAGAGGAACTTTGACAATTGTCTAGACAAATTAGCAGCCTTTGTAAAATTTTGATACTGCACGGAAGTAACACAAAAACCTTGCATTTTCCACTCACACCCCAATTGTGCTAGTTGCCAAAGAGAATCAATCTGTTCTTGTATTAAATCTATGCGTTGATTAACTATCATAAGACCTCCTTTGAGATGAGAATTCATAGAGGTCTGAGTATCCAATGCCTGTGCTACAGTGGCAGAGATGTTATTCAGGGCATTGGCAGTCTGTATAGAACTAGACAAGGCAATAGCTGAGGCAGTAGCTCCCACAGCAGCAA
>CAJQZJ010033103.1:273424-288706 GCA_907164525.1 Lophiomys imhausi | reverse complement strand
TGCCCTGTAGTACAGCTTGAAATCCGGGATGGTGATACCTCCAGATGCTCTGTTATTGTACATGATTGATTTAGCTATTCTGGGTTTTTGTTATTCCATATGAAGTTGAGAATTGTTTTTTCCAGATCTGTAAAAAATTGAGTTGGTATTTGGATAGGTATTGCGTTGAATTTGTATATTGCTTTTAGTAAGATTGCCATTTTTATTATGTTGATCCTACCTATCCATGAACAAGGGAGATCTTTCCATCTCCTGATATCTTCTTCAATTTCTTCAGGGTCTTGAGGTTCTTATCATACAGGTCTTTCTCTTGCTTGGTTAGAGTTACCCCCAGGTATTTTATATTATTTGTGGCTATTGTGAAGGGTGTTTATTCCCTTATTTCTTTCTCAGCCCATTTATATTTTGTGTAAAGAAGGGCTACTGATTTTTTTGAATTGATTTTGTATCCGGCAACCTTGCTGAAGAAGTTTATCAGCTGTAGAAGTTCTCTGGTGGAATTTTTGGGGTCACTGATGTATACTATCATATCATCTGCAAATAGGGATACTTTGACTTCTTCCTTTCCAATTTGTATCCCCTTGATCTGTTTTAGTTGTCTTATTGCTCTAGCTAAAACTTCAAGTACTATGTTGAAGAGATATGGAGAGAGTGGGCAGCCTTGCCTTGTCCCTGATTTTAGAGGAAATGCTTTAAGTTTCTCTCCATTTAGTTTGATGTTGGCTATTGGCTTGCTGTAAATTGCTTTTATTATTTTTAAGTATGGTCCTTGTATGCCTGATCTCTCTAAGGCTTTTATCATGAAAGGGTGCTGTATTTTGTCAAAAGCTTTTTCAGCATCCAATGAGATGATCATGTGGTTCTTTTCTTTCAGCTTGTTTATGTGTTGGATTACATTGATGGATTTTCTAATGTTGAACCACCCCTGCATCCCTGGGATGAAGCCTACTTGATCATGGTGTATGATACTTTTGATGTGATCTTGGATCTGGTTTGCAAGTATTTTATTAAGTATCTTTGCATCCATTTTCATAAGGGAAATTGCTCTGAAATTTTCTTTCTCTGTTGGGTCTTTGTGAGGTTTAGGTATCAGGGTGTCTGTGGCCTCATAGAATGTGTTTGGCAGTATTCCTTCTGTTTCTATGTTGTGGAAGAGTTTGAAGAATATTGGTGTTAGCTCTTCTTTGAATGTCTGGTAGAATTCTGTGCTGAAACCATCTGGGCCTGGGCTTTTTTTGGTTGGAAGATTTCTAATGACTTCTTCTATTTCCTTAAGGGTTATAGGACTGTTTAATTTGTTTACCTGTTCTTGATTTAACCTTGGTAGGTAGAATCTATCAAGAAAATTGTTCATTTCATTTAGATTTTCCAATTTTGTGGAGTACAAGTTTTTGAAGTAGGACCTAACGATTCTTTAGATTTCCTCAATGTCTGTTGTTATTTCCCCCTTTTCATTTCTGATTTTGTTGATTTGGGTATTTTCCCTCTGCCTTTTAGTTAGTTTAGCTAAGGGCTTGTCTATTTTGTTGATTTTCTCAAAGAACCAGCTCTTGGTTTTGTCGATTCTTTGCATTGTTCTTTTTGTTTCTAATTTGTTTATTTCAGCCTTAAGTTTGATAATTTCCTCTTGTCTGCTCCTCTTGGGAGTGTTTGCTTCTTTTTGTTCTAGCTCTTTCAGGTGTTCTTTTAGGTGGCTAGTATAGGAATTCTCCAGTTTCTTTTTGAAGGCACTTAGAGCTATAAACTTTCCTCTTAGCACTGCTTTCAATGTGTCCCATAAGTTTGGGTATGTTGTGCCTTCATTTTCATTGAGTTCTAAGAAGACTTTAATTTCTTTTTTTATTTCTTCCCTGACCCAGAGGTCATTGAGGAGAGAGTTGTTCAGTTTCCATGTTTTTGCAAGCACTCTGTTGTTTTTGTTACTGTTGAAGCCTAGCTTTATTCCATGATGGTCTGATAAGTTACAAGGAGTGATTTCAACTTTCCTGTATCTGTTGAGGCTTGCTTAGTGACCAACTATATGGTCAATTTTGGAGAAGGTTCCGTGAGGTGCCGAGAAGAAAGTGTATTCTTTTGTTTTGGGGTGAAATGTTCTGTAGATATCAATTAGGTCCATTTGATTCATGACATCTGTGAGGTTCATTATTTCTCTGTTTGGTTTCTGCATTGTTGATCTGTCCAGTGGTGAGAGTGGTGTGTTGAAGTCTCCCACTATCAATGTGTGAGGTTCAATGTGGGATTTGAGCTTCAGTAGTGTTTCTTTAATGAATGTGGGTGGTCTTATATTTGGGGCATAGATGTTTAGTATTGAAATTTCATCTTGGTGGATTTTTCCTTTGATGAGTATATAGTGTCCTTCCCCATCTCTTTTGATTAATGTTGGTTGAAAATCCAATTGGTTGCATACTAGAATTGCTACTCCAGCTTTTTTCTTGGATCCATTTGCTTGGTATATCTTTTTCCAGCCCTTTACTTGGAGATAATGTCTATCTTTTTTGCTGAGGTGTGTTTCTTGTAAGCAGCAGAATGCGGGATTCTGTTTTCACATCCATTCTGCTAGCCTGTGCCTTTTTATTGGGGAATTGAGTCCATTGATGTTGAGAGATATTAATGACCAGTGATTTTTACTTCCTGCCATCTTGATGTTGGTGGAAATAGTGTGTGAGTGAGCTTCTTTCCTTTTGTTTTTGCTGCAGGCATGCTATTTGCTTCCTGTGCTTTCTTGTGTGTAGTTAACCTCTTTGGGTTGAAGTTTTCCTTCTAACATCTTCTGTAGAGCTGGATTTGTGTATAGATATTGTTTGAATTTAGCTTTGTCATGGAATATCTTGTTTTCTCCATCTATGTTGATTGACAATTTTGCAGGAAATAGTAGTCGGGACTGGCATTTGTGGTTTTTTAGGGTCTGCAAGACGTCTGTCCAGGCCCTTCTGGCTCTTAGAGTCTCTGAAGAAAAGTCAGGTGTGATTCTGATAGGTTTGCCATTATGTTACTTGACCCTTTTCCCTAGCAGCTTTTAAAATTCTTTCTTTGTTCTGTACATTTAGTGTTTTGATTATTATGTGGCGGGAAGATTTTCTTTTCTGGTTTATTTGGGGTTCTGTAAGCTTTTTGTACAGTTATAGGCATCTCTTTTTTTAGATTTGGGAAATTCTCTTCAATGATTTTGTTGAAGATATTTTCTGGTCCATGGAGGTGGGACTCTTCTCTTTCTTCTATTCCTATTATTCTGAGATTCCGTCTTTTCATTGTGTCCTTGATTTCCTGAAGGTTTTGTGTCAGGACTTTTTTAGATTTGACATTTTCTTTGACAGATGTATCCATTTCTTCAATTTTATCCTCTGAGCCTGAAATTCTTTCTTCCATCTCTTGTATTCTGTTGGTGATGCTAGTGTCTGTAGTTCTGATTTTTTTCTTAAGTTTTTCCAGTTCTATGGATGTCTCAGATTGGATTTTCTTCATTGCTTCATCTTCCCTTTTCAGGTCTTCCATTCCTTTAAGCGCTTTTTTCATTTCCATCACCTCCTTTGCAGTACTTTGTTGTTGCCCTCTGAGGTATTTGATTTCCTCCCTTAGGCCTTCTATTATTAATATAAGCATAGGATTAAGGTCATTTTCCTTTGCTTCAATTGTGTTCGGCTGTCCAGAGTTGTCTGTAGCATTATTGCTAGGATCTGGAGACATCCTATTGTTTTGTTTTGTTTTTTTTTACCATGTTCTTGCACTGACCTTTTGTCGTCAGATGGACCCAGGTGTTATCTATTTGTTTCTTTTGTTACCTGACTTTTGTGCTCAGGAAAACTCCCTGCCCTGGGGGTTGGCTGATCCTGAGATCCTGGTGTTTACCTCCAGATGGTGGGCTTGTTCCTGTAATAGACTGACTGGCTCTCGGAGAGGAGGGTGGCTGCCGCTCTCCTCAACTGCTTGTGACCCAATTGGACCAATATAGAGGGGATTGGAGTGGGGAGAGGGCTAGCCTCTGAGGACCTGGGAGCTGACAGGTCTCCTCAGAAAGGCAGGTAGAGCTGTGGTTGGGTCTGTGTTCTCCTCTCACTGGCCCAGTCATTCTGGCTCCCCAGCTAGGCTGACTATGCAGGCAGGGAGCTCCACCCACAACAGATGCCGGCCTCAGTGCGCCTGTTGCTGACTGCCTCAGATGCTTGGGTGCTAGGGTGAGTGTCCCACCCGCCCCAGTATTTGTGGAGAACACACTATCACGGGCTCTGTTTGCAGGCAGTCTTGGCTCCTAATTGCTTTGCTGTGACTGGGTTAGGTCTCTGCCTCTCTGCTACAGTGTACACTGTGACACCATGTTGGAAACTCCGGAAAAAAATAATCTCACTTGCCTTTGCTCTTGTGGTGCGGCTCGAGTGCAGGCTGGATATCCACAGTGTTCCTTTTTAATACGGCAAACTTGTACAACCACTTATGAAACAATCTGGTGATATCTCAAAAAACTGGGAACAGTTCTACCTCATGACTCAGCCATATCGCTTCTAGGCATACATCCAAAAGATTCTTAAGCAAACCACAAAGACATCAGCTAAACTATGTTCATAGCAGCTTTGTTCATAATAGTTAGAACCTAGAAACAACCTAGATGTCCTTCAACTGAAGAATGAATAAAAAACCACACCAAAACAAAAGTGAAGCAATCAATAAATCAAACAAACAAACAAACAAAAACTGTGGTACACTTATACAATGAAATACTACTCAGCTATCAGAAACAAGGAAATCATTTAGTTTGCAACCAAATGGATGGAACTAGAAAGGCTCATCCTGAGAGAGCTAGCCCAGACCCAGACAGATACACATGGCATGTATTTACTTATAACTTGATCTTAGCGATATATTGCAGAATAACTATCCTACAACCCACAGATCAAAAGGAACAGGAACATAACATAACTATCCTATGAGAAATTCCACCCATGAGTGAATCAAAACAGGTGCTACTACATTCCACCAAACATTAGGTGGAGCTCTGGGAGTCCTTATAAGAGAGGGAGGAGAAATAGAGATCCATAAGGGGACAAGAACAACACATGATGATCAACAGAACCAAATAATCTAGGCCCTTAGAAGTTTATGAAGACTGAAACACTAACCAAAATAAGAAGAAAGAAGCTTAGACTAGACCTAGATCCCTCCTATACAAATATAGAGGATAGGCTTCTATCTATAACATAGTCTTCATACAGATCCCTTAGCAAGTAAGGGGAGTGCTGTCTCAGTCATTGACTTTGTTACCTGTTAGTGGGACTCATTACCTTAGCTGAGCTGCCAAGTCGGGCCCCAGAGCAAGAGAAGCTCTTAGCCCTCAGGTGACTGATGAATTGAGAGGGGCTGGTATGTGGGACACCCACACTAGAGGAGAAGGATAGGTGACAGCTGGGATAGAGGGTTGGAGGGTGCGACAAGGAGAGGATGAGGAAGGGGGCTGTGATTGAGATGTAACTTGAATACATAAATATATGTTAAAAATAAGGATCTAAAATATTAGTTTTAGATATGTAGATATAAAATATCTACAACTTAATAGATATTTTATATTAACTGCTCCATTATGTAGTATATGTTAGAAAATGCCAACATACCTGACTAACAGAATATTAAAGAAATTGTTTAACTAGTAAATGCAGTTAGGTACTTTAGAAGTAGGAATGCTAAAAAACATGATTTCAAATATATACCTAGGATACCACTTGGTTCCCCATCTTATTATCCCCTTCCATTTCTTTGAATGCAACTATAGCATTATTTTCCATTTCTCTATCCATAAAAGTATATTCTTTTTCATTCACAATTTAGTGAGTAAATGTCATGAAACATTAATGATTACAGTTGATGATGTGGATGATAAGTAAAAGGAACACTTGCATATTGCTAATGGGAATGTGTATGTACTGATACAAGAAAGAGTGTACAGGTTCTTCAAAAGTTAAATACAGAATGACCATGTAATTAAATAATTTCTCCTTTGTATACAAATACAAAAGAAGGAAAATTGGTAGATTTTAAAGAATTTCTGTATAGTTTCAATAATATCAAATCTACCATTGCATATCAAAATATGGCTAGATTAAGAAATATAATACATATGTAATAATAAATACATAGTATAGTATAAATATATTCACATGTACACACCATATATCAATACTACTCCAACTATAAAATGAAGAAAATTCTGTTATTTACCAGAATTAGAAATTCATAAAGAGATAAATGGTCTTACCTGTTCAATTTTCAGAGGGTTCATGTAAGATAAAAAGAAGAAAAATTATCATTAGGTTGGTAGTTAGGAGAAATATTGACAAAATATCATACAAATATAGGTTTAAATTCAAAGGTTTAATTGAACAATATTTTGGCTATAATTAATAATAATATATAATAGTCTTGAAAATCATCTAAATATATTTTGTGTGTTCTCACCATAAAAATAAAATGGAAAGTGGAGGTAAAATGTATATTAATTGATTAGAATATGCTAGTTCACTGTGCATATAAATTTGAAAAATACAGTTATGTTCAAAATAAGTATATCTGTTTTATTTAAGTCAATGGAGCTATTTTCATTTTGGAGAGTAGAATTATCTGAACAGAAAATTTTATTAAGCACTTTTTTTCATGTGGAAACTGATCACACATAAAAATTTGATGAAATGTCAAATAATTATTAACTATTTAATAAAACCACTATTGCTCACTGCAAAGCTGTTTATATCTCCCCACCAAATTAGTTGTACAAGATTTCAGAAAGTTTTAAAAAAATCACACTTAAAATATTCAAATGAAATTACAAACTTCTAATTTGTAGAAGTTTGGAAAATATATTAAATAAGACTTTCAAGAGATATTTTATATATGTTAATACAAAGATATTTTTAGAGTAAATCATCTTTGTCCTTGTAATTTTGCTCCTTGTCTTTTTAGTAAATATGAATAAGTTTCAGTTAGTCCTTTCACTGGAGCAATAAGACTGCTGAATACATAGAACTTTGACTAAACAGGTCTATGTGGCCAGATATTGATCTAGCAATGTCCTGGCTCAAATCCATTTTAATTTGCTTTTCCATTTTTATTCTCCTATGGGAGGGGCTACATTTCTGCCTGGTATGCTACAAAATAAACTCATTGCTAATTATAGTGCCTGTATTTCTCTGTCTAATGAGCAAGGTGCCAATGACATTGAATTGTCTTTTATAAAAATGTCGATATAGAAAACTAATACAAATCAATTCTTTACATTTGAGCCACATACTTGTCATTTCTTATTTCAGAAGTCATAAGTATATCTATATTTTACATTTAATAGCAGAGCAATCCAAGACGTACTTGGTAGGTGCTTTACATACAGTGGTCACCACAGGAATATTCTGTTTTGACTTTGTGAGAAAATGTAAAATAGTGTGCAGATATCTTTGCCATTTAAGTTGATAAAAACTATTATGATAGAAGTAAAGTTTAGATTTTTAAAAAATTTAAAACCCAAAATTCAGATTCAAGTGAATTATAATATTCATCACTGTTTTAATATTCCTATTGTATAATGTAAGGGGATTCACTATGGTATTTTCACAAACAGAATGTATTAGCTGCTTCTCCTATCCTATTACTGTCCCTCAACAACTTATTGATGAAGCAGCCTTTTGTCCTGGAGTCAAGAATTAGAGAAAGAATAAGAACCCCAAAGCACTATAAAACAATTTAGGCTCTAGCAAGGAAGAAGGAGGAAGAGAAAGAGGAGGTGGAAAAAGGAGAAGAAAGAAGAGGAGGAAGAGGGAAAACAGAGAGATGGGAAATAAAAAAAATCTACAGGGGCGTCAGTATTAACCTGACTAGACTCAAGAATACAACATGGACACTCATAGATACTCTATTAGAGAGAGGGAATATTTTGCTTTCATCATGGCTCCTGGCACTATCAAGGCAGCAGCAACTACTTGATATAAATCAAATCAATGAGATAAATTTTAATGACTATGATCTCTTTAGAATGCCTTGAAGGTGAATGCAGCTTCTCAAGAAGTGGTCTACTGACTACACAATAACTATTCTTTTCCTTCATTGAAAATAGATTTTTTTCTCATGTAAATATTCTTTGACTACCATTTCCCCTTGTTCTACTCCTCCTGTTTTATCCTCACTTCCCCTCCTTTCCAGATCCACCCCTTTCTGTCCATCATTAGAAAACAAAAAGCTTTCTAAAAAACTAAATAAGATAAAACACAATATAACAAAACAACATATAATAAGATAAAAATAAAAACTAACACTTCAGATTTGGATGAAACAAACAAAAATGTATTAATTCATTTTTTAAATATAGCAAAATAAAATATATCAAGAAAACTAAAGAAAAAACCTATCATATCAAAGTTGGACAAGACAAACCAAAAGAAGCATAGAGTCAAGGGAAGGCACAAGAATCAGAGAACGTGTTGTTCACAAACTCATGAATATTAAAAAAAAGCACTAAATAAGAAACCATAATATAAACAGAGAGGACATGGTGTAACCCATACAGGCCCTATGTATTCTTCAGTCTAAATGAGTTTATATGAACTTGGCTTGCATTGATTTAGAGGGCCTTGTTTTCATGGTGTGAGCTACGCTCTCTGGTTCTTAAAATCTTTCTTTTTCCTCTTCCACTGGGTTTCCTGAGCTCTGAAGGAAGGGTGTGATGGAGATGTATCATTAGGGGCTGAGTGTTCAAAGGTTCTTGCTCTCGGCATGTTGTCTGGTGATCAGTCTCTGCATTTGTGCCTATCTGTTGTAGGAGGAAGCTTTCGTTATGATGACTGAACAGGGCGCTGACCTGTGAGCATAGCAAATTATTTCTAGGAGTCATTTTATTTATAGCTTCCTTTAGCAGAATGGCTGTATTCGGTTTTCTACTGGGGCTATGGCCCATCAAGTCTCAGGATATTGATCACCTGAGCACCGTCAAGGGTGGGTTTCATCTTGTGGAATGGGACTTTAAGTCAAATCAGATATTGGTTTGTTACTCCTACAAGCTTTGTACCACCATTGTCCTGGCCTATCTTGCAGGCATGATATTATTGTAGATCAAAAGGTTTGTGACTGTGTTGGTTTTTTGTGATTCTCCTTTGATAGGAAGCAGAGTGTCTTCCTATATTAAAGATTCTGGCACATAGTAATGAAGGCTCTGTTAAGGCACCAAATTGACTTCTCCATGTTCAATGAGATGTCTAAGTGTGGCCTTCAGCAATGAAACCTTGCTGGCAGTTTATGAAGAGCAACTTAGATTCTTAGCACACAGCCTGGGTTGTTTGTTATTGTCTTGTGACCCCTTAGACCAACTAGATGTAACTGAAACCCAGTACAGGATGTTTCATTTGATGACAAGACATGGCTAGTTGCGTCTTTGTCTCCCCCACTCTTTAGCAATTTCATGACATAAATGTATTCATTTTAGGTAGTTTCTACTGTATTTCTTTTCCATACTAGCCCTAATAGTCCTTAATTTTAGTTATCTCTCAATCTATTCTTTCAATTGCAACCCTCCCCTCTCTCTTCCTCCTCCCCATTTCATCCTCCCTTTCCAGCTCCTCTCATTCATCTTAGTTATTAACTCTTAAGGGAGAGGACAGTAGCATGACTCAACCCAAAGGTAGATTCCATTCCATTTGTTATTTGTTTAGTTAGTAAGCAGCCAGCTTTCTTGATAGGCTTTGAATACTACTAAAATGCCATTTAATTTTAAATTAAATAGTGACTTCTGATATTTTAAGAGAATCAGGTATTTACAATAACAGGGAAAAAACACCAAGATGATTTAAATTTGGAATATTTTTCTGCTTATCCTCTTTCTAAAGAGATAAAGAATAACAAAAATAGAAACAGAAATTCATTAATTTTTATTTTTATCAATGTGCTCAACGTGGGAGCTCTTTCGGTATTCATATTTTCATTGTTAACAATTAAAGTAAAACATGTTTGATCCTGCAATAGTACAACCCCATCACTGTTGGAACTTCTCAGTTATGTTAAAGCATATGTTCAGCAAACTCTCTAAGGGTTTCTGAGGGTTTACTATTTTTCAGTTGCTATAATTTCCACCAAGGATTGTTCAAATTCCTGCTTACTCTTGCAACCAGGAAACAGTCCACTATCTATAGCCCTCCTATATCATAAGATTCAAACATAACAGGACCAAGATAAATATTTATGTCTTTGTTTCTGTGTTTGCTTTCTTGTATTAAAATAATTTCAAGTTCCAAAGTTGACAACTTCATACAAAAAAGAGTTCATTCTAATTTATTCATATGTTCAATAAATATCTAGATATTTATACTGTCCCATTATTGTTAGTGTTTTCCATGCTTTTTATAATAAAATAATGGCAGTTATTACAAATCTTTGAAATCTAATTTTATTAATAATCAACATTATTTTAAACCTCAGCATTCTATATTACAAATAGAAGTAACTGAGTACCTTTGAGTTGGAAATAACACCTTTAGAAGGTTTTAGGAAAAAGAAAATAATTATAGTATATGATAATTTTGTAATGCTTATGTAAGAAACTAACATAAGTTTGTGCTTCATCGGAAATAAGCACAGACATCATAAATTTCTTATAAAGTATATGAAATATTCTGATCCTCTTTATGGACCTTATAATATGTAACACAGACCTATTTAAGGATAAATGCATTATGTCAAACTGTCTTTATTTACAGATGTATATATCTGGAAAAAGAACTTGAGTAACAAGGTATAATTTTAAAACAATGTCATAGTGATGGGTTTTTTGTTTGTTTGTTTTATTATAATAGGTAATTCAAGATTTATGGCATGACCTGCAGAATGTTGAAGTAAAAAATTGTGCACTAGGCAGAATCATCAATGACTCAGCATGGGATGATGATAAGAAGAAAACATATTTACTTTTCAGAGTGTTACAGAAGCACTCACCCTTAACTTTCTGATGCTGTTTCCTCAAATATAGTGCTCTGCTCCAGGAACAGGGTACTACAGGAGATGGAGATGCTCACATTCCTTTGACTTGTTACTGGGCTCCTGCTGTGAGCACTGACCCTTTACCCAGAGCTAGCCTACAGAGAAGTTCTCTTGCTGATTTCAGATATTATTTTTTAACAGTAAGAATGCAAGTGGAATAGGTGGGGAGAATATTAAGAAATAAAATACTTATCTCTCTACCCTCTGGGTATTTTCCAATTGTGGCAAATTTTGTTGTGGTTGCTGATAAAGATGAAATCCATTCCTCTCTGTATGGAGCCAGTAGGGAACCAAAGTATTAAAATGAGACACCAACATTAATGTTCATATGTATTATACCAATGGCATCTTGCCTAATTCCTCTACTTGCTATGCTAAAATTTATGCAGATGGAAATTGAAACCCTTTTTTACAACTCTACAATCATATTTCTACTATCTCCTTTTCCTTGGGAATATCCCTCTGGTTTTTACTACATGATTAATTAAATATGTATCTATCATCATCTTTTCTAAATCAGTACCTCATAAATGGAAAGGTATATTGTTTGTTTTTGTTTCATGCATGTCTTCCCAACACCTTGAACTATACTTAGAACCTGGTATTAATTAATATCTGACACATTAAGGAATCAATACTATAAACATAGAGCCTCTTCTGGACTGAAAAAAATGTTTATCATTTATCTGTACAAAGATGAGTATAAGACAAATATTTTTGTGTCATTTATTAAAAGAGAAGAAGTTAGGTAAGGGACAGAACAAAGACTTGGAAATGTCATTTTATATGTAAGACATTGTTCAACTGCACTCCCTGAATCTGGAATCTTGAAAAAGTAGTTTGATATCTCTGTGTCTTTCTTCCCAATGGGCTTTGTCAAGATGCAATGTGGGTATTTCAATAAATGCCTCTCAGGTTCTAGTTACTCTGATAAATACTTGGTTATTTTTCTCCATAGACAGCAGGAAATGAGTTGTAACTACAATAAAGATTGGATATCCAGAAGTTTGTTCTCATGACAATTAGATTTTGATTTTGGGCAAAATTATTCTTGTAGTTAACAGCACTTTAAAAAATGACCTCACTGTTATTGAACTCTAAAAGATGGTGTAAATTTAAATTGCTAGTCAGTAAGCCATAACAAGATAGTTTATCTATTTCTTCTTTTTTTCCTTCATATTTCTCTATCCCCAGAAAATCAAAGCTGTTAAAGCTTGAAGAATTGAGATTTCAGTTCATTCTATATTTTTGAATTCCCAATTAAGTTTGGGAATACTAATGTACAAGACATTTATAGTTAGCTCAAAAATGGCAAAAGCTGCTATATTCAGTTCTGAATTTGTAATTGCTTTACATACTTAGTGAGTATAAGACTATTATGAAATTTTTCAATGTAGCCTGTAATTTGCTATGCCAAATGAAAGCAAGATACTTGAGATCCTTGGTTTGGATATTCATTTTCTGAAAGATTTTGGAAGTTTGGTAGAAAGTCTTGTATTTTGCACTATATAATATGGCAACCTAGTAACACTTAATATATGGAACACAAATGTACAGTAGACTGGGGTGGGTAAGACACAGAACAAATGGGGATTATATAGCTATTTGAAAATCATATATATATATAAAATTAAAATGAGAATTTCAACTTACTGACATTTATATTTTAAAGAAAAAGAAGACTCAGAAAATCAATTTAAATATGCTTCATTCTCATAGTTATTACATATTTAAGTTTAAGATGAATGCAAATAGTACTATTACCTAGAACATGAAATAGCAGACTAAGAGATGTAGAACAGAATCTTTATTTATAAATAGATGAGAATAGAGCAATACTGAATTCTGGGGTCTGGACGGATGGGTCAGCAGCAAGCATAATGGTGGCTCTTGCAGGAGACACAGGCCCAGCAATCACATGGTGACTCACAACTACCCAAAGACTCATTCAACTGATATAAATAAATATTTAAAAAACATTATGAATCAAACTGAGGAAGTTTGATATCTGAGGGCTCCCCTCATGTAAGGAGAAGGAAAGGACAGACATTAAGAAGAGGGAAGGAGGAGGGGGAGGAATGGAGGAACCAGAAGGGGAGGAGGGAGAGGACTTTAGTCGAGAAGTAACTTGAAAAAAATAAACTAAAGAAATCATTCTGTAAAACCCAACATTTATCAAGAGTAATTTTCAGAAACAAATTTAATGAGCTAGGGAGACAGCTACTGTTTAGTTGTTATGTTTTCTCAAAAATTTTGTAGTTTTTTTTTTTTTTCTTAACAGTCCTCTCACAATACTGTAACACTAGGCATACACTGACATGTCTTGGTAGTTTTTGTCACAAAAAGATGTTGACATAGTTTATTATGGAGAAGTTGCCTATGATAGGAAAATGATTCTGGTCATTCCAAGTAGCATGCTTCCTTATTGTAACAGTTTTAAGAAGTGTTTATAGTTACAAAATAAAATACAATCATAAATGCAGACACTTTTCAAATAAATTTATGGAAATATCAGGAACAGAGGTTACAAAAATTGAGGAAATCCTTGCTCTGGGTCTCAGAGTCTAGTTAATGCCATTTGTAGCTTTTGGGTTTGTGGAAACTAGTTGTCTATCAACACAACATGAAACGTGGTCTGATAGTCATAGGGATTTTAGGCCAGACATTGATTGATACATATTAAAGAGACAAAAGCTATCCAAAGATAATTTAGCTCTAGATCTGCAACATTCTAATTATTCACACTGACAAAGCTCCAGCCAGTCAGTCTGTGTGTAAATTTGCATTTTAATTCACATAAGAAATAACTGTATTTGAGACACAAATTTTAAACTTTAAAGATGACTGAGAATACGTACTATGTAAATTGCAGTGGGATGTTTAGGCTTGCAGTGTTTCATTCATACACTTAATAGTCTCATATAGGATCACAACATCAATAAATCTCTTATTTTGTTTTTCATGAATTTGAGTATGTATCTTCTAATGATTTATTCAAAATTTTATGTTTTGAAATAATATAATAACAGAGTTTGAGAGGATAATAAAAGGATTTCATATGTTTTTAAAAGTATTTTAAGTTCCCTGAGACATGAAGTAAAGAATGGTGAAATCTATATATTAAAGGTATTATGATCACCAAATATATAATGCAATGTTTTATTCAAATTTTTATGTTTTTAAATAATTTAGTGGTAGTGAATATTAAAAGGCTAACAAAATGTTTCATATGATTTTAAGACTATTTTAAGCTGCTTAAGACATGCCATCAAATTTCAATACTAATAACTTAGTTTCCTATGGATAGTATTAATGAGAAAAGCTACAAGAAAATTATTTTATTCACTGCCCTAAAATTTTTCAGTTACTAGTAATTACCTAGAAAATACTGACAGTTATTTATATGCAATGGAAAATTTGCATGTAATGGAGATTACAGATCCTCAGCCAACAAGATCATCCTTGGTTAGCCTACAATAAATGCAAAAAGATTGGTGTGAAATAGTGAGAGAAGTATGTACCTATGAAGTAAGCGTCTCAGATATGAATGAAATACAACTACTTCTGAGATAAGAATGAGGTCACAACTGGAAAATAGAGATGCATTTAGGAATTTCCATAGAGTGACTTGGCTCTGCCAATACTTGGTGTTTAGCCCAGAAAGACTGACATTGGGGTTTTGACCTATAAAATTGCAGTCTACAGGATTTATGCTGTTTTAAGCACATGCAATGTTTTTATTTTGTAATGGCAACAATACAACTTTGATTAAGAAATACTGACTCACTTCCTACAGGTAAAATACTAATTGTTAACTATTAGGAACAGCAAATTCAAATTATTTTCTATAATTTGGCAAGGAATTGAGCAGCGTTGTTTCACCTCATACTGCCCACAATGATGAGGTGGCCAAAAGAAACACATCCATCCACCATCTAAAGAGAACTCTGAAAATAAATATTTATTTTTAAATTTATTATTTTTCTGTTTTGAGTATGTGAAAAAGAAGGGGGATAACATGTACATTTTATGTTTGTAGCATATATCATACTTAATATAATTATATGCAGCTGCATCTATACAATCTATTCTCCCTCTTTCACTTTCAAGTGGTTCTAAATAACAACAGCTGTGTTTATAAAACTATAGCTTTCTCTTTATGTAGATGGGCATTCAGAATTTCCAGGATAAGACATTTCTGCCAATTAAACGCACCAAGGCATTCATAATATTTTCACTTACACACACACACACACACACACACACACACACACACACACACACACA
>CAJQZJ010033103.1:256796-273414 GCA_907164525.1 Lophiomys imhausi | reverse complement strand
CACACACACACACACACACACACACACACACACACACACACACACACCTGGGCAGAATACTGATCCAACTTTAAAATCTTTAATACAGTTTGTGTCAGAGTTTTTTGCAAAATAGTTGGTTTCTAATTTTGTTCATAAGTTCATTTAATTTAACTGCCTTCATAAATTTTCTAAACTCAAAGTGGGCAAAATGTATTTTGTATTAGTTTGTCTGTTCTCTGTATCTGCCTATTTGCTACAGTTCTCATGAAGGCCTTTCTTTCACTGCCTACCCTGAAATGTTTATTTTGTAATACTGAAATTTTAATTTCCTGAAGCAACACGCTAAGAGTTCATTTTTACAGTAAATAGTTGCAAAACAAAAATCTCAAGGACTTTAATTTTGTTACTTGGTGTTTTGTTTACCAAAATGATCAAGTTTATACTCGAATTCCTATTTATAGGAATGAAAAGCAATTTTGTATTAAAATATGGGGGATAACCAGGTACTTTGAGTTTTATACAGGTTGGAAGTAAGTGATCTGAGTTAGAAGGTGAATGTAAAATATACCTGGAATCTTAATAAAAGGAAGAAACAGAAAAAAATATGAAATAGAAGAGAAGAAGGGGGAAAGGGAGGAGGATGAGGATGAAGGAGAAAATACCAAAAGAAAAAGAGAGTTAAAGAAGTGACTAAAACCACACACTATGTAATTACAAGTTTCCAAATGTCGTGACAATTGCAGATTTTGATCATGAGTATTCAGGTGTACTAACACATGTCTTCCATTTCCACACTCAGGAGGGAGAGGGAGTGGATTTATGTGAGTTCAATTCTATCCTGTTTTATACATTGAGTTCCACACAAAGTAAACCAGAAAACAAAAAAAATACTTAAAAGATTTGTAATTTCATATAATGGTGGTACTAAAAACTATTAAGAGGAACCCAAGATGGTGGCAGACAGCATGGACACATTTTGAACACATGTAAAATAGCTACAGCATCACAGAAATATAAACAAGCTGAGAAACAACCCAAGAGGCATGAACCCGTGGGATTTTACCCAGCAAACACAGGGAGTAATGGGGGTCCCTGGGCAGGTGTCCCAGACACGCAGGGAAACAGACCTACCAGCTGCTGAGCAGAGGCAGGGGCCCAAGAGTAGAGACCAGCAACACAAGGCACAGAGCAGAGGCCAGTGGTACAAGTCACAGAACTAGGTTCCAGAGCGAAGGCCAGTGGTACAAGTCAGAGAATTAGGTTCCAGAGCGAAGGTCAGTGGCAATTCCTATCAAAATACAAACACAATTCTTTATAGATGTGGAAAAAAACAATTCTCAACTTCATATGGAATAACAAAACAAACAAACAAACAAACAAACAAAAAAACAGAATAGTTAAATCAGTCCTGTACAAACAAACAAACGAAAAAAAATCTGGAGGTATCATCATCCCGTATTTCAAGCTATACTGCAGACCAATAGTAATAAAAAGCATGGTACTGGTACAGAGACACAGCAGTGAATCAATGGAATCCAATTGAAGATCCAGAAATGAACCCACATACCTATGGTTGTAACCGATCTTTTTTATTATTATTTAACACTTATTTATTTATTACTAAATTCTCTTATAAAAAACACCAACAATTTCTTAACTATTAATCCTATAAATTCCTACAACCCCTTTAACCTATCCACTAAACCTATTGATAATTATAACAACTACTTTCATAACCTTTTAGAATGATACACTCTCTGAGGCAGGTCCTCAGTCATAAGGAACACAGTCTTTGTTGCAGATTCTTTAATGCACTTAACAGTCCTTTTTCTGGATCTCTCAGATGCAGGTTCGTCAGGGTAAGTTGGTTATTGCAGTCTCACCTTAAATAAGGCTTCATGCTTTCTTCTCTGTGGGAGACTCCAGTCGTCTGCAGGCCAACTTACTTCTTTTGAATCAGGAACTCAGCTGCTCTGCCTCAGTCCTTAAAGCCAGGCACAGTTTCCCCTAGGCCACTGATCGGATAGATCAAACCCCTTCAGGCAAAAGCTGAGCCACAGGGTCCAGTCCTTGGCCTTTTGGTGTCTTGCTCAGGCTTTCTTTGCTCAACAGCTTCTTTCTGCTACAGGGAGAGAGCTGGCCATCAATGGCCAGCCCTTTTTTCAGCAGGACTCTTGGAGCTCTCTAGCATCAGGGGCCTTCCTCTCTTTCTAGGCTCCATGCACTGTCCTTAAATAGGAGGAACTCTGTTTCAGCTTAATTTGGGCTCCACCCACTTAGCAGCTGAAAACAATGTCAGGCCAGATACTTTGTTTCTTCAAGTCTATTGAGTCTTTCCTGACTTCAACCTTGTTTTTCAGTCTATTAAGTCTTTCCTGTTTTTCCTGACTTCATGCTGATAATGCTCTTCATGCCCTGAATTAAGAGACAGTATCAGAAACCCCTATATATTTTCTAAATCTAATTTATCTAACCCCTACATATGGTCACTTAATTTTTGACAAAGAAGCCAAAAACATACAATGGAAAAAGGACAGCATCTTCAAAAAATGGTGCTGGTCTAGCTGGATGTTGACATGTAAAAGAATGAAATTAGACCCATACCTATCACCTTGCACAAAATTTAAGTTCAAGTGGATCAAAGACCTTAACATAAAGCCCAACACACTAAATCTAATAGAAGAGAAAGTGGGAAAAGCCTCGAACTCATTGGCACAGGTTACAACATCCTGAACAGAACACCAATAGCTCAGGTCTAAGACCAACAATCAATAAATGGGACCTCATGAAACTGAGAAGCTTGTGTATGGCAAAGGACACTGTCATCGAACAAAACGGCAACCTAGAGATTGGGAAAAAATCTTTACCAACCCCATTTCAGACAGAGAGCTAATATCCATAATTTATAAGGAACTGAAGAAATTAAACACAAAGAAACCAAATAATCCAATCAAAAAATGGGAAACAGAACTAAACCAGGAATTCACTAAAGAGGAATCTCTAATGGCAGTGAGACATTTGAAGAAATGCTCAACATTCTTAATCAGAGAAATGCAATTCAAAGAAGACTCTTAGATTCCATCTCACACCTGTCAGAATGGCTAAGATCAAAAATTTAAATAATAGCACATGCTGGCAAGGTTGTGGAGAAAGGGGAACACTCCTCCATTGCTGATGGGAGTGCAGACTTGTACAACCACTATGGAAATCAGTCTGGTGATATCTTAGAAAACTTGGAATAGCCCTACCTTAAGACCCAGCCATACCACTTCTGGGTATCCACCCATATGATTCCTCACCAAATCATAAGGACATATCCTCATCTATGCTCATAGCAGCCTTGTTTGTAATAGCTAGAAACTGGAAACAACCCAAATGTCCCTCAACTGATAGATGGATAAAATATTGTTGTACATTTACACAATGAAATACTACTCAGCTGTCAGAAACAAGGAAACTATGCAATTCACAGCCAAATGGATGGAACTAGAAAAGCTCATCCTGAGTGAGCTAACCAAGACTCAGAAAGATGCACATGGCATCTACTCACTTATAACTGCATTTTACCCATATAGTACAGGATAACTATCCTACAAACAACATACCAAAAGGATCAGGAACATAGATTTTGTTACCTATTAATGGGACAAATTGCCATGTAGTCCCCCAGTTCAAGAAGTTCTTAACTCTCATATGACTGTGTAACTGAGAGGGGCTGATATGTGGTGACACTCCACATTAGAGGAGTGGGATGGCAGAAAGCAGGATGAGAAGGTGGGAGTGTAGAACAGGGAGGGGTGGAAAGAGAGTACTAATGGAGATGTAACTTGAAGTAATAAATAAACTTTTAAATAAATAAATCTACCATGATGACCAAAAACAAAAAAAACAACAAAAAAACAAAAAAAACTATTAAATTTTGTCTATAGAAGCTTTCTTTTATATTACCAAAAACTGTAATGTGATACTGTTTTGTGGTAACACCTGTGTTACATAGTACTTATGTATCTCAGTGTGAATAGCGCTAATATTATTGACTTCTTAGGGACATTATGATGTTGTATGTATTTGGGGATGTACCAGTTAGCAATTCTTATAGATTTAATTAGGGTAAAGCTATATTCTGAGACTAAGAACTTTATTCAAAAATTATATGCAGTAAATTGATTAAAATTAATAATCTTAGTACTATAGTTTTAAACACAGAAATCTTCCCCAAATTTATTGCAACAAGAGTTTGTAACACATCACATTTTCAAGTTCATCTCTCTTCAAAGAAGCCAAAATATAATCAGGGAAATCAAAATGATATGGGACATATTACTGATGGAATCTACATACTTGACTAAACAACTAAATTTCATAAGCAATTCTGGGAATAATTTTCTGAGATATGAAATGATTTTACTCTTCTAATAGCAGATAGAAATTTTTAGTACCTTCTAACATTATTCTAACCTTTATTTTATGATATACTAATACTGAAAATTTCTGCTCTGTTGGTCATTAAGTGTTTTTATGTAAGTGATATTTTAGGGCATTTACTGATATGGATTGAATCAATTGAGGCTGTAACTTTGATTAAATTATGTCATAGAAGTTGTATAAAGGAAATTTGAGTTAATCTTTACATCTTCAGCCCTACTTTATCTACCTAGTATATAGAGTGGAGAGTGCTTATTTTGTTCTCATTTCTCTTGGTCTTTGTACTCTGCTGTCCACAAAACACTTCCTTAAGAACAAAAATGACTAACAGAAATGACTCCTGAGTGACCTTTAGGAAGACTAAAAAACAAACACATAAATAAGTGTAAAACGTGTGTGTGTGTGTGTGTGTGTGTGTGTATTTCATATACACACATATGAAATTTGGTTGGACCCATGTTGGCGAAGATTTAATAACATTGCTTTTGATAGTCTGATTTCAATGCTGAGATCTGGTTACCACCCCTTCTGAGGAATTCTCTTGATTGGTTAATAAAAGTCACTGATAGCCAATTAGCTGGGCAGAAAGAGTATAGGAAGGTGGGACTTCCTGAGATTAAAACAGGAATCCTGCATTTTACACAAAAGATTAGCTCATTCCACCAGGAGACTTAGAAGCAGATAGATGTGTTTGAGAATGCTGGAAGGTAATCACAGGAATATGGCGGTTTGGGATTAGGTGATCTGGGTTAATTTAGAGTAGCTAATTGAGAGTCTGTCCAGCTAAAAACTTTATTCAAAAATCATATGCAGTAAAATTGATTAAAATTAATATTCTTAGTACTATAGTTTTAAATATGGAAATCTTCCTCAAATTTATTGCAACAAGAGTTTGCATCAGATCACATTTTCAAGTTCATCTCTCTTCAAATAAGCCAAAATATAATGTTAAACATCGAAGCATTAAAAGGTCTTGGTGTATTTAATTATTGGAGAAAGGACCACAGCAGCTTATAGGTTATAAGTCCAAGCAATCCAGGGATGTTGGACTCCTGGACTCTGATCAAACTTCAGCGATTCTCCCACCAAGTTTCTGGTAATTCTACAGGCCTAATATAACAACTTATATTAGTTAACAGAGTTTAGATTACAGGTGGTGTAGACTACTCTTGGTCTGGGGCTCTTTACACAGGATAAATCAGGCCTCCAGTTAAGGTGGGCTAGGCCTGTCCGCTGATATCCTGCCAGGCTGCCCATTGCTCTGTAAAGCAGCTGGCTGCTCTGCAGGCCTGATCTTACAGTTTATACTTATTAATAAATACAATTGATAATTTAATTGCAGTTTCAATCCATTAAATAAAATTGATAGAATAGTTTACGTATGAGGTTGCTATAATTGTCCAGCATTGTTCTGTGTATGTGTGAATGTTGGGGGGCATAGAATAGAGGGTGGGATGTACACAGCTATATGTGTTCTCTTTAATAGCATGCTAACTCTAAATATTCTCCTTCATCAGCCCTTGCCTCTCACAATTATTTTGAGGTTTCTTTTAAGTATATTATACTGTAAATAATGCTTTTAACAACATTCATTAAGTGTTTCTTGAATGCCAGGCATTTTTCTTAGTAGTCATTTATCTAAATATTCTATTCCTGGTCTTTAGGAAAATTTGTATTTCTTTTTTTAGTGTTTATTTATTATTTCAGGTTACTCTCCAACATAGTGCTGTCTTTCCAACCCTCCCAGTCCCAACCTCCCACCCTCTAATCCCTATTCCTTCCATTCCATTCCTCTGGAGTGGAGTGTTCCTATATTTCATTGTCCCACGCCAGTTTAGCAGTCCTATGAGGGCCAAGAGCCTCCTCATACACTGGGGGCCTACAAGGCAGCACCACTAGGGCAAAGTGTCTTATTGACAGGAAACAAAGTCTATGTTCCTGTTCCCTTTGGTACAGTGGGTGTAGTATAGGTATCCTGTAATATATGGCTAAAATCTGATTATAAGGGAATAGATGCCATGTGCATCCTTCTTAGTATGGGTTAACTCACTCAGGATGAGCTTCTCTAGTTCATTCCATTTGGCTGCAAATGGCTTGATTTCCTTGTTTCTGATGGCTGAGTAGTATTCCATTGTGTAGATGTACCACAGTTTTTTTTTTTAATCCATTCTTTGGTTGAGGGACCTCTGGGTTGTTTCCAGTTTCTAGCTATTATAAATAAAGCTGCTATGAACATAGATGAGGATATGACCTTGTGGTTTGCTGAGGAATCATTTGGATGTATACCCAGAAGTGGTATGGCTGGGTCTTGAGATAGAACTATTCCAAGTTTTCTAAGACCTTGCCAGACTAATTTCCATAGTAGCTGTACAACTTGCACTCCTACCAGCAATGGAGGAGGGTTCCCCTTTCTCCACAACACCGCCAGCATGTGCTGTCATTTGAGATTTTGATCTTAGCCATTCTGACAGGTGTGAGATGGAATCTCAGCATTGTCTTGAGTTGCATTTCTCTGATGATTAAGGATGCTGAGCATTTCTTCAAGTGTCTCTCAGCCATTAGGGATTCCTCCTTTGTGAATTCTCTATTTAGCTCTTTTCCCCATTTTTTGATTGGATTATTTGGTTTCTTGGTATTTAAGTTCCCAGATTACAAGCTGTACTACAGAGCAATAGTAATAAAACAGCATGATACTGGTATCGAAACAGATCAGTGGATCAATGGAATCGAATTGAAGACCCAGAAATGAACCCACGCACCTATGGTCACTTAATTTTTGACAAATAAGGCAAAACTGTACAATGGGAAAAGGACAGCATCTTCAACAAATGGTGCAGGTAAAACAGGATGTTGACATGTAAAAGAATGTAATTAGACCCATACTTATCACCTTGCACAAAACTTAAGTCCATATGAATCAAAGACCTAACATAAGGCCAGACACACATTAAATTTTTTTTTTATTACTTCAGGTTATATCTCCATCATAGTGTCCTCTTTCCCTTTCTACCCTTTCCAGTCCCGCTCTCTTACCCTTTACCCCCTATCCCTTCTATCCCACTCATCTGGAGTGGAGTGTCCAATATAATAGTCCCCCATCCCAGTTCAGCAGTCATATGAGGGTCAAGAGCCTCCTCATACACTGGAGTCATATAAAGCAGCACCACTAGGGCAAAGTGTCTTACTGACTCCTTTTTGAATTATCTGTTTAGATCTGTTCTCCATTTTTTGATTGGATTATTTGGTTTCTTGGCACTTAATTTCTTGAGTTCTTTGTAAATTGTGGATATTAGCCCTCTGTCAGATGTGGGGTTGGTGAAGATTTTGTCCCAATATGTAGGCTGCCATTTTGTTCGAATGACAGTGTCTTTTGCCTTACAGAAGCTTTTCAGTTTCATGAGGTTCCATTTATTGATTGTTGGTTCCTGAGCTGTTGGTGTTCTGTTCAGGAAGTTGTCACCTGTGCTTATGATTTCGAGGGTTTTCCCCACTTTCTCTTCTAGTAGATTCACTGTGTCCGGCTTTATGTTCAGGTCTTTGATCCACTTGGACTTAAGTTTTGTACAAGGTGATAAGTATGTGTCTAATTTCATTCTTTTACATGTGGACATCTAGTTGGAACAGCACCATTTGTTGAAAATGCTGTCTTTTTTCCATTGTGCGATTTTGGCTTCTTTGTCAAAAATTAAGTCACCATAGGTGTGTGGGTTCATCTCTGGTTCTTCAATTTGATTCCATTGATCCACAGGTCTGTTTCTATACCAGTACCATGCTGTTTTTATTACTATTACTCAAATACCAACACAATTCTTTATAGACCTGGAAAAAGCAATTCTCAATTTCATATGAAACAACAAAAAAACCCATAATAGCTAAATCAAGCCTTACAAAAAAATAAAATAAAATAAAAAAGACAACTGGCGGTATCACCATCCCAGATTTCAAGCTGACACACTGAATATATTAGAAGAGAAAGTGGGGGAAACCCTCAAACTCATTGGCACAGGTGACAACTTCCTGAACAGAAAACCAACAGCTCAAGCTATAAGAGCAACAATCAATAAATGGGACCTCATGAAACTGAAAAGCTTCTGTAAGAAAAAAGACACTGTCATTCAAACAAAACAGCAGCCTACAGATTGAGAAAATATCTTCACCAATCCCACATCTGACAGAGGACTAATATCCAAAATGTGTATGGAAAATATATATTTCTTATAGCCCTCTATTGCTTAGCCTGGTCTGTGCTGCTGTGTGCCTCATGCCATCCATCATCCACTTGTGGTCCCTTTTGGTTCCATGGTTAAAATAGCAACCTTCAATGGCCAGCTAATCATCAATATTCTTAAAGAACATCCCCCTTCCAGAAAAGATTATAGTTGTTGGTATTGGTGCTATTATCATGGTTTGGGCTGTCAGTATCTTAATAAAGGATGTGGCAAACGAGTTTGCCCTGCTGATGTCTTCCGAGACAAACAGAGGGGAGAGATTATTCTTTTCCAGAATTGTATCCTTTTCTTTAGAAAATCAAAAATTGTCTATTGCCAAGACTCTAGTGTGACTACAAACTTTGAGCTGGTCATTATCACATTAGTGGTCTTTCAATGAAAGGAAGAGAGTTGGCTCAATTTATTTCAGAGAAATATCAACATCTTCAAGTTTATCATTACAATGCTGGGAGATACAACCCAAACTGCAAGTGGCTTGATATCATTGGATATTTTGACCAAAAAGGCTTGAAAGATAAGTGGCTTTTCCAAAAAAGAACAAATGAACAAACAAATAGCAAAAACAAACAAACAAATAAAACAAAAACCAGTTGTCAGAAGTTGTTTTAGTCTGGATTCAACTCAGTTCCCTTACCTGTTGTAAGAAAGGCTGTGAGTTCACCCACTAGGATGTCATGAATGAGTCTTTGGGAGCTTGTAGATGCCAGTGTACCTGAGCTGCATGACATGAATGCAGCTGATGTCTCTCTGAAGAATCTGAACCTAGTAAGATAACAGAGAAGGAACAGTGGAAAGAGGTTTACAAGCAGATGGTTGACAGTGCCTATGAGTTTTAATACTGAAATGTTAAACACCCTGAGCAATCAACCTCTGTGACATACTTGGCCAAGAGCATAGTGAATAATCTTAGGCTAGTGCAACCCATTTCCACCATGTAAAGGTTTAAATGGAGTTCTAGTTGGTGTTTCTCAGTGTCCTCTGCTGTGGTACTAAATGGAATCACACATGTTGTGAAGGTAACTTGACTCCTGAAGAAGAGACTTGCTTTAAGAAGAGTGCTGATTTGCTCTGGGGATCCAGAAAAAAACTGCATGCAGTTCTAAAGTCTTCCAATGTCTGAGCACTTCACTGTCCAGACAGCAACAGGGTTTCTATGGAGACCACACACTCTCTGCTTTTCATCTGATTTGTTATTATTATAATTGTGTGAGGGTGGCCTGGGGAAAACCTCAGTTTTCCAGAGCTATACCTGGATGTTTATTTATATTTGTGTTGTAACCTGATTAGTGAGATAGTCCTCCTGTCCCTAAGGCACACTGCCAATTGTATCTAGGCTTTAATTGTCCTGTGAGACTTACGATGTCTTTGTGCTGTGCCCCTTACCAAACATTCCTAAGATGAGTTCTCAATCAGTACCAGGGATTCTGTGAGTAATCCATTAGGCAGCTCTTAAGCATAACTTTTTCAAAGGACCTTACTTTATGTATTATATGAGTCTTTAATTATATTGTCATATTATGTAAAAAGCATAATCTGCATAGGCATTGTACAACTAACTCCCCAAGTGTCACACAAACAAAAAACCTCAAATAAACTTTGAACAATGAAAAAAATTCTCATTTCTTAACTGCAGTTAATTAAATATTGACATTTAGGGCAGAATCTTACAATATAAGATAAAATATCATGTAATATTAATATTACAGTATTATTATTTACATTGTAAATTAAAAATATTAAAGATTTAGAGCAGAATCTTGCATTTTAGATGCTACTGAAAATTCTTTATTTCATAACAATAAAATGTAAGCAGTGTTTTATAGAATATTTATTTAAATATACTTGAAATATTAGAGAAAGCACTTTTCATTATTTATCTTCCTGCATTACTGGAAAAAATAAAAATACTATTTACCAAAATGGTAGAACTTTGGAATACAAATCCACGTGAGATTTACAAATGAATTCAAAGAGATGGCATTTTCACACTTTAGAAATATTATATAATACTACAGTTGATACTGATAAAGAGGAATAAGTGAATCTGGAAGATATGTAAAACATCATGGAGAAATCTATTAAATTTATACATCCACTACTCTTGGAATATTTGTAGATGTGGTATCTTAAAATTATTTTTTAAATAGTAGTGGGTTTTCTTTTTTCAAAAATCCCATTTCCTTTTTGTTTGAAATCTAAAGACATATTCTGTACAGGAAACTAACACAATAGAAATATAAAAGCTGAAGTGTCCCATCATCATGAATTCATTAATAATAATAATAATAATAATAATTTATTAATCAAATATTATTATTTGATTCATAAATAATTCAAATAATAATTCATTTGATGAAGACTGATCAAGAAAATTTTGTGCAGACAAAGCACAGAGTTTATTTGTGGAGTGACCTGTGCTGAATTCTGTGTCAGGTCCCCACAGATAGCCTTAGTGAGAATACAGTGACACTGAGGACTTTAGATCTATTTCACTCAGAGTTTCTATGTACACAGACTTCTAGGAAACAGTGGAACAATGTCAGTAGGGTTTTATAAGACAAACAAATATATTTAGCAAAACTCAGCATCTCTTGGTCTGGTGATGTCATTATACATAGGCAATGTCAACCCCTGTTGGTCAACCCAACAAGAGATTTGAAAACGTGAAACTGTCTTACAGCGTGTGTACAGGAGGATATAAAACAAAGCACACATATAATTCTTATGAGTTCTCTCTTGATAGTAATTTCTGTCATTCTCTGAAATTGCATGTTTCACTTCAAGCAGTAATTATAAATATGCTACTATGATTAATATGCTGAATTTAAAGGATTAAGGATACAAATCCATTAAATACCTCTAATGACCAGTTGTAACTGATTGTTAATTCTCAATATTTTTACATAACTCTTTTTTTTTTCCTTTGAAACTCTGAGCTAGTAGTGGGGCCTCAGGATCCTCCTCTACCTCAATGTTAGTATGTTTAACTATGCTTAAGCATGTGTGTATATTGAACATATTATCAAAATTTCTCTTAGTCCATGTATATGACATGTCTTATCCAGGGGGCACCATTTCAAAGAACTCCCCCTATACTATGTCTCTCACATTCTTTATGGTCCCTTTCATCAATGTTTCATGAACATTGTGGTGGAGGAATCCACATATGGATGTGACTAAGGTCATTGATACACAACACTTTAAACTGTTATCAGTCTCTACATTGATAACTATTCACTTCTTCAAGAAGCTTCTCAGCATAAGGTTGAAAAAAATCACAAATCTATGGATATAAACCTAAACATGTATAAGGCAATTTGAAAACATTACCATTTATCCAAAAACGTAAGCAAGACACAGTGAAACCACTGATCTAGACCACTCTATATGCAGACAGAACAGCATGTTGGGGCAACAACTGCTGGGCTGCCTTAGGTAGATTGGAGCAGTCATTGGCTGGAATATCCTTGTCAGCTTGATTAGGGCAGGTAGTATAAACCCATGGAGTACTGGTCAGAAGAGCTTGGGAGTTAGTGTGGGGACTTTGAACTTATGTAGGTTATTTGAGTTATCCTGGTATTAGATATCCTTTGCCCAAGTTAGTTGGAGAAGAGAATTCTTCTTTGGGTGGAGACAAGAAATACTATCTTTCCTGAGAAGCAGAAATCTGCTCCATGAGATTTTCGAGGAATGCTGAATTTAGGTTTCTGTTTATCCAGAAAAAACACTTCTGTTTACCTGGGAAGAATCTGGGCTGGATTAGGACTGGGCCACCATCTTAAAACAGCATCATCATCACTAGAATCTAGCGGATGTACTGTGTGAAATAACAAAAAACAACATCAGAAGTTTTCACCAGTAGGCCTATCATTTCCCTTGCTATGGATTTTGACTAGATGTACCACACCAGGCAGGAATTCCTTCTTGCAGCAGGTCTGAAATCCAATCAAGATAAGACTTGTCTACTACCATAATACATCTTGCCACTATTATATGAGTGGACAAATCTGTCTGGCCAGCCAGTATAATAGCATGCAATATCCAGAAATAAGCAAAACCATATATTTTTTTCTAACTTGAGTATGTCAATCAATTGTGGCTTTTTATCTCAAGATTGAAATGCTGCTCCTATCTATGACATCATTTCAAGTAAACGAATTACATCTGTTACACATAAGCTTCTCACTTTACATTGTATCTTATGTTCATTGTTAATAACTGAAATGCTAGCCTGATACAGATGAATGAAAATGTTCTTATACTATTGAAAATAATTATTGGCTAACTATTATTACAGCTTTGGTGTTTGTCAAACATTTTTGCAAAAAAAATGTTATCAACCACTATTTCACAAAACAGTAATAAATACTAACCAAAGATACTGTTTTCATTGCTTTTCTGTATGCTAATACATGTTAAAAATAAATATTCTGTAAACTAAATAATTAAACCTTAATCTATTCAACATCTAATCAGACTACACAACAAGATTATGATTCTGACCTTTAAAAATATGGGTGCACATCATAATTATTTACTTCCTTTCTAGACATATGTTGCAGCATCAGTTGTCATTTAAAAATATTTTCTTAAACTTAACAATAACATTAATATAATCTTTATCAAGATGACTTTTTATAGGGATAGAAAATGTGTTTAGCTTCTATTGTAATGTGACTTTTGTTTATTTATTTTTTAATGTTTATTTATTACTTCAGTTACATCACCTTCACAGTGCCCTCTTTCCACCCTTCCCAGTCCCACCCTTCCACCGTCTCCCTCTCTCCCACCCTCTCCCCCTCTCCCACGTATCCTACTCCTCCAGAGTGGGGTGTCGCTACATATCAGCCACCCCCAGTTCAGCAGTCATATGAGGGATAAGACCTTCCTCTGGCACTGGGGGCCTACATGGCAGCACCACTAGGGCAAAGTGTCCTACTAAAGTAACAAAGTCTATGTTCTTGTTCTTTTTGGTGTGTTGGTTGTAGGATAGTTATCCTGCACTATATGGCTAAAATTCAATTGTAAGTGAATTGAAGCCGTGTGCATCTTTCTGAGTCTTAGCTCACTCAGGATGAGCTTTTCTACTTCCATCCATTTGACTGCAAATTTAATGATTTCCTTCTTTCTGATAGCTGAGTAGTATTCCATTGTGTAAATGAAGCATTTTTTTTTAAAATCCATTCATCAGTTGAGGGACATCTGGGTTGTTTCCAGTTTCTAGCTATCACAAATAAGGCTGCTATGAACATAGATGAGGAGTTGTCCTTGTGGTTTGGTGAGGAATCATTTGTACACATACCCAAAAATGGTATGGCTTAGTCTTGAGGTAGAGCTATTCCAAGTTTTCTAAGATATCACCAGATTGATTTCCATGGGTGGTTTTACAAGTTTGCACTCCAACCAGCTTTTACCCAATCACAATGATTGTTGTGTTAATGAGAAAATGTTCTACAGCTCTTACAAGAGTTAAACTTTTAGTCTAATTTCATGCTTTGTATTTGAGATATATAAATGCCTCAAATGTAAACTTCAGGGATTATCACTGGATTTCTGTCAGATAAAGGTACAGTTGTAGTTGAAATACATTCAAGAATTCCTATCAGAATTAGTTAGTCAGTATTTTGTGTAATTTTATTATATTAATCTACTTTGTTGCTAGTTGAAGTGTTGTTTCCCATATAAAAATATCTACCCTCCTCCCACATTATGTAAAAAATATTCACAAAACTTTTTCACAATCATGTCTTCATTTTTCATAGTAGTTTCCAGTCTAAACATGTTACACATTATCCTTCCTTGTTAAATTTCTTGCAGCATTTATTATTCATAGTTCACTAATATACAAGCCATCAGATGAATAGTTCAAAGGAATTCTCTCAAAAGGAAAACAATAAATTCATCTACCTAATGAATGAATTTTGTTTTGCATTCTAAAATCTTGCACGAAATAAGGCACTGCTGGAATACAAGTTATTCTCTTGATCTTAGGTAGCTAATTTATATAAATGTTACAATAGGATTCTCCTTCCTGATCTATAAATACATAGAATCTCTTTAGTTTACATGAATACTTATTTCTCGAGTTCCACATAGGCTACCACCCAAAAGAAGTTGCTACATTTCTGGGAGTTCCCCAACATAAACCTGTCATATTCTTCTGATCTACTATTTTATCACTAAATCCCTGTATATTTCTCAAGCTTTGAAAGTGATAAACCACAGCAGCACAGATGTTTTGCCAATATAATGATGTAACTGTGTATTATTATCCTCTGGCAAGAATTTCCATTTAATCAGTCTTAATAAAAGTTGAGATTATCTTTGGAACTAAAAAAAATACTTTCATATTACAACTTAACATCTAAGATCAGTTACCATAGTGAAGGCAAAGTCTACAGACTTAGAAGACAATACTCTTAGTTTTATTCCATACTCTCATATATTACCAGTATTGGCGTCCTATGTCAGGGTATAATGAAACTAATTAGTTTACATTTAAAAACAAATATCTATGTACAGCAGTGTACTACCTTAACTGAGACAGAACTGGTAAGGATATGGGAAGTGAGTATAAGGAAAATATTATGTTTTAATCAAGGGTTCATGCTACAAGGATGTTTATTGGTAAATGGTTGATACTGATTCTGATAATAAAATTCCCTAGAAGTCATCATTCTCAGAAAACATTTTGTATATTCTCTAAAGATTTACAAATATTTACACAAATATTTACCTGTGTTCAATTGGACAAGAACAGCAAGTTTCATCTTGACGTTTCCAGGCAGTAGAAAGCACTATGTTTAAACTGACACTAATGGATGAATTCTATCGTAAAAAATAGTTTTTTTTACAGAAAATAATTTACATAGAGCTATGTAGTCTGTTTTTTAGATGTGAACTGGTGCATGCATTCAAGATCTAAAGTTGGCATCTAACAGAGCCAGTTACCAAAGTCTTCATCAAAGGCAACTGTGAACACATACATACTATCAATACTCTTATCCAACAAAATGTTAGTTTCAAGAAATAATTATTTCCTTATGTTTTCCTAAAGATTGCTTTGATATCTTAGTCCTTCTGTAATATCACATATTAATAACCTCATTGCTTATTTAATTTCTCAGGGAAGATAATTTATTTTCTTTTCCAAACAGAGCTGTATTAAATATATATATATATATATATATTATATGACATCATTTTTCAAATTCTATTTCTCTTCCTATACTCATTTTTAAATATCATGAATTAACTATTGCTTATCGAACTTTAAATTATAAATTGATAGTTTCTCCTATACAGTAATATGCTGAATATAAAAATGAAATACTGCACATATATTTGTATGAATATATAAAGTTACTAGATTTAACCATGTTTCCTTTCAATAATATTTTCCATATTTTAATTGTTAATTTTTACAGATAAAACAATACATTTAATACTGAGTGTTCACATGAATCATAATTATTAGTACAGCTTCTGGAACCACATTCGAGAGTCATTAACTGAAACTTAAGCTTTTAATGCAATGTTGATGTAAGACATAAATGTCTCCCAGCTAATTAGAGAGCTAATTACTTTATCCATAAAATACTAAATAGTTAACATGATGGATTTTATGGAATTTATGATTGCTGATATTGATATAAGGAATAGCAAAGCCAAGAATTTTGCCAAATTTCTACTAACAAAGATGATGTAGCAAGAGTAGTTGTATTCATGAGACAGACATCTCCTTCTCATGGCCACCCCTTCTCCTATCGCTTGAGCAGCAAATGCTTTTATGTGGTTACTTAGCTCTTATTTCATGATAAGATTACAATGGTTTTTAATTTAACTTTCACAGAACCCCTAAAAACATTTAGGTAATATTATATCAAATTATGTTACGAATTTGAGATTCATGAAAGATCACAAATAAAGAAGAAGAAGAAGAAGAAGAAGAAGAAGAAGAAGAAGAAGAAGAAGAAGAAGAA
>CAJQZJ010033103.1:208600-256786 GCA_907164525.1 Lophiomys imhausi | reverse complement strand
AAGAAGAAGAAGAAGAAGAAGAAGAAGAAGAAGAAGAAGAAGAAGAAACAAGAGACTATTCTCAAAAATACTCAGGTTAATTTTTGGATCTGACAAGAATTTTGACCAAGGTAATTGATGAATCTCTAATTGTGATTGATTTATGATTTACTAAAATGTTAATTTTTAAATAAACAAAATGCACCAATTTTTCCATTATAACTGTGTATTACCATGATATTTTCCATATAAGCATTTGTTTATAATATGTAGATATTTGTTGCTAAACTCAAGAGGATCTTCCTTAGATCTATTTGTAAATACAGATTTTCTCCAAACAATACTTTTTCCTAAAAGATCACATTTTGACATATTTGTTTATAGGTAAGTGGAAGATTTCGGGCTTTCACACATTTTTTTTTTTTTTGGCACTGTGCTTTCCTAGGATATAAAGTGGGAGATGAAACACTATATAGATAGGTACTTCCCCCTTCTTCTTTTGTTCACTTTCTGAGCTTGCACAGTCTGCTTAGCGCATAGCTCCTGTATATCTTTTCTCTTTTTTTCTTACAATATTTCCTTCAGTGTTTGTATTCAAAAAGTGCTACAAGCCATCAAAGTTCCTTAGAATGGAATCATTCAATTGAGACCAAATAGTTCTTCAAATGTCATGCATAATTTAAAATTGTTGACTACATGCATGCTTTGTTTTAACTGCTTCAGAAAATATACATGGGTTGATGAATAAGGCTGTATATACAATTTTATAAAGCCAAACACTTCCTTTTTCATCCAGTTTTTTTTTCCATCTCCAATCTTGTTTAGTTTGTTTCCAAAACGTTTCCTCATCCTGTAAATCACTGTTATAAAATATTCGTTTTTATTTAATTCTGTCAATGAACTTGTAGCTGTTTTTTTTTTACAATGAATTACCTCATGTACTTTATCACTTGAGTTGTATTTTTGCTTCTTTTTTCAATTTTTTAAAATTATTTTTTTCAAGTTACATCTCGATCACAGCCCCCTCCTTCTTCCCTCTTCGTCCTACCTTCTCTCTCTTTTTCTCATCTCTGCCTTCTCCTCCACGAATGAGGGTAGCATATCAACCTCCCTCAGTTCATCAATCACATGACGGCTAAGAGCTTCCCCTTGTACGCATCTCAGCTGGGTAAGAAGTTCCATTAACAGGCAACAGGGTCCATGACCCGATTCTGAGTGGAGTTTTTCATAGGATAGTTATGCTAGGTTCCTGTCTCTTTGGGTATGTGGATTATAGGATGGTTTTCCTGTGCTATATGGCTAATATCCTCTTATAACTGAGTATATACCATGTGGATCTTTCTGCATCTGAGTTAGCTCACTCAGGATGAGCTTTTCTAGTTCCATCCAGTAAGTTTTTTTTGTCATCATGTAAATGTGACAGAGAGATTAAACTTAAATTTTACTGATTATAAATCTGCAGCAATTATAGTTTCACTTTCTAAGCTTTTCCAATTGACATACACTTTTCTTACATAGTACATACTTCAAATGTTAACGTCTGCAGCTATATGACAAATCTTGGTGACATATGGACAGTCGTTTTTACTAACTCACATTGGATCATATGAATTTCTGATACTAATAAAGTGTTCTATCCCACTGGCTTTCATGTTTCAGAACACAGTGGCACTTCTCTACATCACTGTATGAAAATAATCAGTAGTGCTCACTTGCATTTCCAATCTCAGACGGTCACATAGTCAAAAATCTGTTTATCCTTTTATTTCTAGTAATTACATAATAGAAGATGAATTTTATTAATAAAATTCTAATTTATTTAGTTTTATAGGCAATAGTGTCTGTGAGTCTGTTGCCAATTCCATGTAACCTCTGATCCCCCAGGGCATGAGATGCTAATCTGATTTTAGTTTACTATTTAAGTGTCACTGTTGATGAGAATGCAGTATATTCAACTGACCTGACTGTTATTCATGTATGAAGCTTTGTTAAACTATATGTTCATTAGAATGGTTAGAACTTTGTTTCCTACAATGTCTATTTTCAAGCACAGTTTCTTCCTTTGTTTTTATTGCTTTAGCAAGTCTTTTTTATCAAGAAATCAAGTTTAAGGAATGTTATTTCTGCCAGAACCAGAATTATCAGCCTACTATATTCTTCCAAAATTCTTAAGCTTCCATGGTCTACTTGTGATCAAATCACATAGGTCAATGCTAATGAAAATCATGCTGTCTGGAAAGACTTGTATGTAGAAATATTATGTGTCCATGAGACTGACAGTTTTATACATGCATACTCTGTGTGCCCTAACTACTTCTTTGTCAATTTATGCTATTGATGTTACAGCTATGTCCTTCAGCTCTTTACAGAATTTATACATACATACATACATATATATACACACATATATATGTAATGAATAATTCCACTGGCATTTATTTTTCATGAAGGTACTGATTAAAACTCTGATTACACTGAGTAAAGATCCATAAACTATCTCACACCTTAGAGAAGACACTCCCTTAACCATGTATTACTGTCATACCAATGACAAAGCTTGTCATTAAACCTCTTATGCTGCATAGTATTAATTGGTCACAATTTTTTCAGTGCTTGTGACAAAGTAACCACAAGTGGTAATAATGCATTAATATTTACCAATGATAGTCATAATCAGATATTGATAAATTAAGATATCTGAGCTTTGTCACTGCACTGACCTTATAGACAAGGAATAAAATTGTCTTTCTTTAGGGAAAAACGATAAACAATATATGCCTCAAATTTGTTACATGGTTAACTCATAGAAAAATCAGCTTATAACTTCACTTGCTTTTTATAAATCAGTTCTGTTCATATAATTAGTTCTCACTATAAAACAAACCCCATTTATTCTGTTTTGCTGTTCTACAACCACAATTGCATTTATTTAAAACTCTAATGATTGGCATTTCCATATTTACAAGAAGATTATTATTAAGAGGAAGAACTGTCAGGTAAAAATCAAAGGATAGTTATCTCATTTTGTAATGAGGCAGCCAACATATACTTAATTTGTCAAATAAGAAATAAAATTCTGTGCTACATCAAAGAGCCATTTGAATATGTAATCTCACACTCAATAATAGCAACCCTGTAAAATTATTTTTTTTATACTGATCAATGCCCATTATTCATTTTTCACACCTCTTAAGATCTGAAGTTTAGGTAGTCATCTAATCTGAACCAAATTATTATTAAGGTTTTCATACCAGATGGCTATTGAAATTGAAGATAATATATTCATTATGGGCTGTCTTCTCTGCTCTCAGTAGGAGAGGATATACTTAGTCCTACTGTGACTTGATGTACCAGGGTGGGTTGGTACACATGGGGAGCCTCCTCTTCTTCTCTCTATATTTGTTTTGTTGAAATGAAATCCCAAGGAAGGACAGATTCATGTGAAGCCTTTAAGAGGTGACTAGACTATGAGTTTGGACTGTTTATTGCCTTTTAAAAAAGATGACTGATGGATCATGTCTGTATTTATCAGAGGATGCCTTGGGAAGGTACCTTATACAAAGCAGAAAGTGAATCCTTCGGATATCAGTGCACTTATTTGTAGACTGTGAATTATCATGCTCACATTTATGTCCAGAAACATGGTTATGCTGCTTATAAACCATATAGTTTATTGGAATTCTCATTATAAACTACCAGAATGAGATTCATTGTATTTTTTACTAATTTCTCAATGTCATACATGTCCATAATATATTGATTATTTTCATCATTACCTTCTTTTCTCCCATCTATTTCCTGTCAAATTCTCTTTTTTTTATGTTCTCTTTCTTATGTTCATGATTTTCTATTTTATTTTATTTTCAAGTCTTCATGTATTTGTATCACAGCAAAATATTCTTATTCAGAAATATCAATTGAGAATTGATTAATTTATTGAAGTCCAGCCAGATTTTCTAACTATTTCCTCCAGTGTGAATATGAAAAACCCCTAGTCTGTTCACTTGTTAAAAAATTAGGTCCCCCCAAAGTGGGTAATCTTTGCAGAGGTTGTGGAATCTCTAGGATGGATAATATTAATGAATGAAATTTTGTTCAGTGTGAATGACACTTAAGAATGACAAAAATCTGCCTTTGTTTCCTCTCTAGTTTCAGTTTTGTGTTTGGATAGGTTTGAACAATGAGCTGCTACTAAAATTAATGATGCACAGACCTTGCCATACCTTGCCCCAGTATGGTATATATCCTCTCAGACTGTGGACCATAAAAAGTCTTCTTCTTCTAGTCAACTATTTGTACACAATGATGAAAATAGTAACTAATACAGTAATTTTAATTATGGAATAAACCCCTATTTTTGACCCAACTTACCAGTGTAACTGTCATAAACAATGTAGTAAAATACACTTACTGGCTAGCAACTTTGAAAAATGTATCACAAGAAGCAAATGCTACTGAAGAGGTTTGAACATGAATAATGAGATGGAAAACTAAGTATGGCACTTAACTGTGTTTTAAAGGCTGTGTATAAGAATCATATAAGATCATATTGGAGGTGGACATCTTTGTTTTTCTTCCGAATAGAATAATGCCTTTCTTAGAGCCAGATATCAACTGTGTTTATTCACGAATGCAGATGTTTATGTTAAAATTTGACATATGTACACATTATACTGAAAAATCAATTATTTTTGTATTTCAAGAAATTTGTACAATTGTTTAATATTGGGCTTGTATGAATATGGTGAAACCAGATTTTTCTGACTAAAACACAAATCACATATTTTCTGAGAATTACTAATATCCTCCATGACAAACTCTCATGCTAATTTTTAAATAAATTAAAAATGTTTGACCCTTTAAATTTCTCAATGCAAATGGTCCTTCTACTCATGGAATCTTTATATTAATCTTCTGACTGCTTGTGGGATTTAGGAACCTATGTTGTTAGAACAATTTCTTTATATGTACTTCATTAATTCCTGGATATGCTCAGTGTTAGCAAACATGTATTTTATTGGATATTTAGTTTATGATAGGTACTGACACTGACACATTGTGTGGAAATAGGAATAGACCAATCACTAACTAAAATGTGTATTGTAGAAATGTATCAATAAACATATGTACAATAATTAGTTAATATGAATAAACTTGTAGACATCAAGAAATACATACAATGTTTTGCAAATGCTCATAACTTTTGTCTTATACTGAATTTCATTAAATAACTTTACAATAAGACATTAATTTTACATGCTTGAAAGCTAGTAAACACAGTAGACTGGATTTGAACAGGGACAGTTCATATTCCAAAACATGTACCCCAAATGCAAGACTACCAATTTACATGCCTTTTTTTCCCCAGATATTTTCAGCATATAGAAACTGTGAGATATTATTCTCTTAAATGATGTAAATTTAAGCATTTCCCCTAAATAGTCAGTCATTGAAAACTTAACTTCCACCATGTAACAAGTGCCTGATAAGAAATCCAGGATCTTGTATTATTTTATATATATACTTTATTTTTTTTTATTTCTTCAAGTTACATCTCAGTCACAATCCCTTCCCTATTCCCCCTTCCTGTCCCACCCTTCCACCCTCTTCCCCCCAACAGCTCCCCCTTTCAGTCCAACAAATGGTTCCTCCTCTTATAATAGTAATACTATACAAAACAACAGAAATAAATATGCCACAATTATGAGAGTTAAATGGCTTAGCATATATTCGCAATGTCCAGTCCATATGTATTTGGCCCCTGATTTTAACATTCTACTATCTAACCATCTCCATGAGTTTAAAGTTCTATATCTGACTCAGTTTTCATGCTAACTTGCATCACAATTATAAAAACATCTTCTGAGATCCAGAACACTCTCTTGATTCCTAAACAACTCAAAATTTAACTATGAGACTCTAGCTATCTATTCTTCAACCACCTCAGAGACCTGAGAGGGATAAATATAACTGATTATGTAGGAAGTGCAGGGCCTGCATCTTCCTAGACTAAGAAATGACATATCAGTGGCTGCCTGGACAGTTACCGTTTTCTCTCCATACGTTACAGCATCAATCTTCAGCCTTTTGGTCCCGTTTCTCTGACAGACATTGATTGTAGAGAAGGAATTATGAAGGACTTACCTACCCTGTCTTGGCAGAGCTAGGCTGTTGACTTACCTGCTACCACAATGGTATTGACCCTTGTATATTGATGCAATATTAAGATTGTATTGGGCTACATAGGCATTTATCTTTGTATATTGATACAAAATTAAGATTATATTTGGCCACATTGGTATTGATCTTTGTATATTGATACAAAATTAAAGGTAACACTTCTTAAAGGTATTGTACATAGTAATGCTTAAAAATGAAATGTGAAGCTCTATCCTCTTGATACCAACCATCTTAAACTGTTTAGGATAGTTAAGAAATACAAACTCTTTGTCATGCAAGCGTATCATTTTGTTAGCTACTATGACAGTCTATCACAGATATTCTCTAAGCTACTCAGAAATCAAGTTGTTAAGAGACAAGCAACATTTGCTTATCTAAATACAAGAGATAGATAGGGCATCTTCAAAAACCCCAAGAGATCTTCAGAATATAGCATTCAAAGATGTTTTCTTAAATTGAGATTTTTTTTTGATATCGAGACATGTCAGCTCCTGACAGAACCCAATATTCTACTCCAAGTAGAAGATGAGCATTGAAGAATCTCCAGTGAGAGATGGTTGAATTAGTGGCAAGCCTATCTCTTGGCATCAAAAACCCCTTGCTTCAACTGTAGACAGAATGCTGTCCAAAAAGTACAAAATTTGGTAGATCTTGTATTATTTTAAAGTGCACTAAGTTTATACTGTTATCTAAGTCCATACTCACATTTCAGCTTTGATCATGGAAAAGATGACATTTTATGCAGATCAAGTTCACAAATGTAATCCTTCCAGTGTAGTGTGTACAAAAGTAACAGAATACTTCAAATTCAGCCATAGAAGCCTTTCAGACAAGCTTGTTGAAATTAGAAATTAACTTGTCCAGTTTTTTTTTTACTTTATTTTTTTTCTTTCTTCAAGCTACATCTCAATCGCAATCCCCTTCCTACTCCCCCCTCCAGTCCCACCCTCAAACCCCCATCCTCTTCCCTTATTTTTTTTTAAAGTTTAAGTTATATCTTATTTCCCCCAACAGCTTCCCCCTTTCAGTCCAACAAATGTCTCTTTCTCTTATAATAATAAATACAATATAAAACAACAGAGGTAATTAGGCCACAGTTATGAGGGTTATATGGCTTAGCGTACATTCCCAATGTCCAGTCCATATGTATTTGGCACCTGACTTTAACATTCTACTATCTAACCATCTCCATGAGTTTAAAGTTCTATATCTAACTCAACATTCATACTAACTTGCAACACAATTTTAAAAGCATCTTCGTAGATTCATAACACTCTCTTGATTCCGGGCAGCCACTGGTATGTCATTCCTTAGTTTGGGAAGCTGCAGGCCCTGTACTTCCTATAAAATCAGATATATTTATCCCTCTCAGGTCTCTGAGGTGGTTGAAGAATAGATAGCTAGAGTCTCATAATTAAATTTTGAGTTGTTTAGGAACTTGTCCTGTTTAATAAGACATACCCATTATAGATTTCACAAACACTTCAGAACATCAGCAAAGCAGAACATTCTTTGTTGAATAAAATATAAGAAGTCCATTTTGTTGCATTGAGAATTAAGAAGACAATGGGATTAAGAGTGGAAAAGGCATTATCCTTTTTTTTGTCTAAAAGCTTTAGCCAATCCAAAGCGAGCCCTAATGAACAGATGGAGAAAACAAAGAACACTATCAAATCCATAGTACATTTAGCCTGTGGCTTTAAAGGAAGGAATCTTAATGTCAAATGGAAGCTATACCAATGTAATAAACAATAGCAGTAGAAATAGAAAAGAAGTAGGCAAAAGAGCTAATAATAATTTGCTAGTTATAGCAAAGTCTAAACATTAGCAAAACCTCTTTTTTAAAAAAAATTATTCTCAAACACACATGAGTATGTTAATGTTGGCAATGCATTCTATAGTCAAATAGGACTACACATAGGAGTGGATTTCATATGCAAAGATATTATTAACGATTTATTAAAATTGTTCTAAATTAAACTAGCATACTATATACAGCACTGATATAATTCATTTTGTGTTGGGATATACATGTTTATGCAAATATTAACATTATATCACATACATTTATAAAAAGCATTAACAATTGTATGGGAAAATGAATTGTTTTAAAATACGCTAGGAAACTGTAAACTTCAATAGTTTAGATATAAACAGAATTGTTCAAACATGATCAGATATTAGAAAATTTAAGCATTCACTTAAATCCTCTTAAACTGTAAAATGAGACTCCATATTTTCTCTTCCTTAGACTTTAACTGAAACTAGCTTTACTTTTACCTCAAGCAATTTGCCTACATTTGGACTTCCATATAATTGATGCCAAACAAGGGTCTTTCTTCAAGTATCTCCTTTTTAATTTTTGTTTATTTATTAATTTATATATATATTTATTTTTTGAGAAGGGTTTCTCTGTGTATCTCTGGCTGACCTAGACCAAACTAGTCTTTAACTCACAGAGATCCACCTGACTCTGCTTGCTGAGTGCTGGGATTAAAGGTGTGCACCACCTCCCCTGGCAATTACAGACAGCTGTAAACTGCCATGTGGGTGTTGGGATTTGAAACCTGGACCTTTGGAAGAGCAGTCAGTGCTCTTAACCTCTGAGCCATCTCGCCAGCCCCCATCTTTTTATTTTTATTTTTTAACATTTTTTCAAGTTACATCTCAATCATAGTTCCCTTCCCCTCTCCCTCCTGTTGCCACCCTCCTACCCTCTTCCCCACTCCCTCCTTTCAGAATTTTTTATTTTATTTTAAGGTGTATCTTTTTCCCACAACAGCTCCCCTCTTTTAGTGCAATAAAAAGCTCTTTTTCTTATAACAATAAATATAATACAAAACAATAAGAACTATTAGGCACAATTATGAAAACTATAAGGCATAACATACATTACCAATGTCCAGTCCATACGTATTTGGCAACTGATATTAATATTCTACTATCTATCTATCTGAATAAGTTTAAAGTTTTGTACCTAATAAACTTTCCATCCTTTTTTCCCCTAACTTGCATTACCAACTTAAACACATCTTCTTATACCTAGAACATCCTTTTATTTTCTAAACAACTTAAAATTTAACTGTGAAATTGTAACTATCTAGTCTTCAACCACATCAGGGACCTGAGAAGGATAAATAGATATGAATAAACAGAAATTGCAGAGCCAGCAGCTTCCAAAACTAAGAAATGACAGACAACTGGCTGCCTGGACAGTCCCCAATTTCTCTTAATATATTAGAGAATCTATCTTCCGCCTTTTGGCCCAGTATCTCTGACAGATATTAATTGTGAAGAGGGAATTATAAAGGACTTGCCTACCCTTTCTTGGCAGAGCTAACTGTTGACTTACCTGCTTCCAAGTTTTGTACTTTTCAGACAGCTTTCTGTCTACAGTTGAAGCAAGGGATTTCTCTTGCCCACTGACAAGCTTGTCACTAATGCAACCATCTCCAAATGGAGATTATTTGATGCTCTACTTGGAGTAGAAGGGGGGCTGTCAGGAGCTGACATGTCTCAATATAAAAAAAATCTTAAGTTAAGAAAATATCTTTGAATGCCATATTTTGGGTTTTGAAGACTACCTATCTATCTATGTATATTCAAATAAGCAAATGTTGCTTGTCTCTTATCAATTTGATTTCCAATTAATTTAGAAAATATTTGTGACACACTATGCTAGTATCTAATGTAATGACTGTTTGAATGACTATTAGTTTGTATTTCTTAATTATCCTAAACAGTTTTTGACAGTTACTATCGAAAGGCCAAAACTTCACATTGCATTTTTAAGCATTATATAGGTATAATATCTTAAAAAGAGTTAGCTTTAATTTTGTATCCATATAAAGAGATCAATACCAATGTAGCCAAGTATAACCTTAATTTTGTATCAATATACAAAGATATAAGAGCAAATTCAGTAATCTATTCCTTTTTCTTTATCATTCCTATATAATGTCTATATCCCCCCGTTTTTTTCTTAAGTCTTTTCCTCCCACATAGGAGAGAAATAGGGATAGAGAAAAGAAAAAGAGAGAAATCCCTATGTCTCACCTCCATAACCTTGTTTAACAAGACCATTTAACAACTTGTAACCAACCCCCCTAAATATCAACAAATATATATAATCCATCAAATGATAAAAGGAAAAAAATCACCTGCCCCACCTTCTGGGAATGGGATCTCTTTCTCTTAAAATTGTTTCCTGCTGATTTGGGATGTAAGAAACCAGTTTGGAGGCCCAAATAAGAATGGGAAAATGGTTAAGCAAGTAAATACCAGCATTTGATATCCAGTCTTTTTGTGCTCAGCTATTTAATTGTTCTTAGAAGTTTGTAGTCAGAAGCAGAATTTTGGGTGGGAAAGTTCATGGGTTTACTGAAGACCTGGCTGGCACAGTCTGTGATATTGGACCATCTTAGTTAGCCATTTTGAGATGTTCTGGTTGTAGATTTTTGAGGAAACAGCTATTGAGGCAGTCTGTGAGGCTGAATCATCTGGGCTACTTGTTTACATTGGTATCTCCTCACTTTTTTTCAGAAGTTTCAGTTCTCTAGTCACTTCTGGACTCCTTGGATGGATGTTTTTAATCTGGAAGGATAAGAACAGAGCTCTACCCTAATCCTAATTCTGGGGTGTTATATTTTTGGCAGGTAATATCTGTCCTAGAAGAAATTGGTTTTTTGATAATATAAAAGTTTTATCTTTTAATTGACATTTCAAAAATTCTTTTGAAATTTCATAACTAAATATACCTTTAAGTGTATATATTTTGAAATCACAAAGGACAATTCACTTTGAATTTCAGCATGCCTTAAGCTTTTAAACTTAAATCATTGCAAATCCAAAGTGCTTGTCTCTACCTCTCAAGTGTTGGGGTCAAAGGCATGTGCCTCCCAATTATTGGTGTTAAAGGTTTGAACCACCCCCTTTGGGTCTAAGTTTTTTTCTATTTGGAGCTTGCTCTGTGTCAGGCCGGTCTCACTCTCAGAGATATGCATGTTTCTGACTCCAGTGTGTTGTATGGCTCTCAAGTGTTGGGATTGAAGGTGAGAACCATCACCACCCTGTTCATTGTAACTCCAGAATTTAGAAGACAACTAACTCTAGTGATCCTCCTGTCTCTTCTGGAATTAAAGGGATGGGCTAACTCTGCCCTTCTCAAATATTTTATTTTAGCAAATTACTTCAACCCTTAGAGATTTACAAAACCAGAATGAACCATAGTAATCCTTAATTTACTTACATCATTTTAAATCTCTTAACTGCATTTTGTAATACCAAATAACAAAAATATCCTTTATATATAGGAAAAATACTTATAAGCTGATATCCAACAATGTGTAATCTATGTGACAACCTGTAGCCTAACATTCTAACGTGAAGGAAGTTAAGACCATTTTTTCCCTTCATGCCAATAAGACAAGTATGCTTTTGGTAAATTGTCATTTAAAAATATTTATATTTTATTTTTATTATTTTTATGCTTAATTACCCTTTTTTAAAATTAATTTGTTTTTTCAAGTTACCTCTCAAACATAGTCTCCTCCCTCCTCCCCTCCAGATCCATTTCTTCTCCCTTTCTTCCTCCCTCTGTCTCTCCCTCCCTCCCTCACTCTGACCCTCCCTCCTTCCCTAATCTCTTTCACCCATTACTCAGATACCATGCTCTATGTATGACACCATCTTGGATCCCAATCCCAAGTGTCTGCTTTCTAGCAGCATAACATTGTCAATATTTGTTCACATGGTTGCATGCTTTAAATCATCCCTCCATATTTGCTAAACATTTTTACCTTATATAATAAAACACTGCTGATTGGTACCTTACTTTGGCACAATTATTTATAATGATGTTATGAACATCCATGTATATAAATATAGTTTTTGGATCCTTATAGCAAGGGAATGTTCTTTTCAGCACCTCATAGAACCTTCTCCAAAACTGACCATATAGTCATTCTCGAAGCAATTCTGAACAGATACAAGAAAATTGAAATGAACCCTGGTAATTTATCAGACCATCATGAAATAAAGTTAGACTTCAACAATAACAGAAACAACAGAAAGCCTGCAAACTACAGGAAATTGACCTCTGAATCAGGGAAGAAAAGAAATAAGAAATTAAAGTCTTCTTAGGATTAGAAAATGAAAGCACAACATATCCAAATTTATGGGACACAATACAAGCAGTGCTAAGAATATATTTCATAGCACTAAGTACCTTTAAAAAAATTAGACAGTTCACATAATAAAACCTAAAAACACACCTGAAAGGACTAGAATAAAAAGAAGCAAACTCAGCAAAGAAAAATAGATGGCAGGAAATAATCACACTCAGGACTACAATCAATATATGAGAAACAAAGAAAACAATAGAAAGAATCAATGAAACCAAGAGCTGGTTCTTTGAGAAAATCAACAAAATAGGCAAACCCTTAGCCAAACTAACCAAAATGAAGAGGGAAAATATCCAAATCAACAAAATCAGGAATGAAAAAGGGGAAATAACTATAGACACTGAGGAAATCCAAAGATTGCTATCTCGTATACCCATTTAAATAACATCTTTTATGATTCTGAACATTTTGATGTATGATAGCTCTAGGCCTACATGAACAAAATGTAACAAATTTTAAGTAATGCCATCTTGAATATATATTTATATTAGAAGTCAATCATGATATTCCATTCTTGATTTGAGTTTGTCCTCTTCCTTTGGTAGGTAAAAAATATACTTACCGCATAATCGGGTATACAGATTGAATCCCTCTAGCTACTTCACTATAAGCACAAAATCAATTATATATGTACCAGCAGATACTGTCAAAATGAAATTGAAAATAAGGTCAATATGAACATGTCTACCCAACACAATACTAGTATAATTTGCCCCCTATTTATACTTTCTTTCTTAGTACCATAATATGCATAGTCAAATAGTCATAAAGTTTAGAAGTAGGCACACTAAATCAAGTGTTACAGGGCAGTATCTTTTCATTATTGAATTCAATGTTGATAGTAATTTAACTGTGATCACTAACAGAATGAACAGGTAAAAATAACTTCCTAAATTGATAATTAAAGCATGTCATGTCTTATACATGATGAATTCATATAATGTACCCTAGAAAACATCAGTCTAAAATCCACTCAAATAATTTCAATATTATAGATATGTATGGAGATCTCAAAATAATATTTCAAATATATGTCTAGATATATATCAGTACAACTTCATAGCAAAATTTAAAACATGTTATATCATTATACCATTAAGGAATATATTTTTAAATTTGATCAAGAAGATATACATTACCCTTAACTTGAATATATAATCTTGTAGATTTGGATAAATTTTGTAGGTAAGAAATGTGCATTGCTTGTTGGGCTATATTTGGACATGATTGCATATTTAGTTACACTACTTTAAATCCACATAGAAATGGAAGCATGTAACACATAAACCCTCCAAGTATACACACACACACACACACACACACACACTGGGGGCGAGGGAGAGACACTATGTATTATTGTCAAAATATTATGAAAAAAATTAAGGAGACTCTCTAAGCCTTTCTTTCAAAAGACACCTAACATTAGACAGAAAAGAGGACACAAATAACACTATATATATCAGCTTGGATTTTTGAGGTGTGGAACATGGAGAGTTTTAACTCTTCAAAAAAATGATGTTTTTATTTAGAATGGAGTTCTACTTTCATTCTCAACTTTGGTGTCTAAGTTGAGATTGGACATTGGAAATTAATATCCTACATCCGTAAATTTTCTGAAGTGAAAATAGTTATTGAATTCAAAGCAAAACTTGCACAAATAATGCATCTCCAATGTCAGAGCTAATGCTTTTTAAAATCCAGCTTTCCTTACTGGGATGTCCCTATGAGTGCATGTGTCATCTGTATGAGACTAGGATTCCTGGGCTTTGGATTCAGATCTTTGCCATGAACCACTGCTTCCTCTGATTAATTACTTGCTCCAGATTTCTTAATAATTCAGCTGACTTCTACTTTCTCTCTATAAGAATATTCTCATTCATGCTTACATAAATTCTTTGAAAATGTACTTCAGAGTGTTTCAGTACTTTGTTGAAGTTTTTTTTCTCTCTTCCTTTCACATTTACATTAAAATCTGCAGTTAATTGCCTGACCTAGAAGACTTTGAATGAATTTACTCTTTGCAACCTCTCTCATCTCATTACCCACCAGTTATTTTCCACATTCCTTGTACTGCAGATGCAATAGCCTCCTTGCTCTTTGTGAAACACAGTGAGGCCCCTGAGTCTTGTACTTTCTCCTTTTCTACCTTAAATGTTATTTCCCCCAATAACCTCATGGCTTCTTGTCTCATTAAATCATTGCCTCTCAAATTCTATCTCCTATGTGGTGCCAAGTTTAGCAATACTGAATAAATTGGTTTCCATCCACTTACACAATGGCCTTCTATTTAACACTTGAAAAGAATGGAATCATATTAGTTGTTATTTTATTGTATAGTTCCCCTAGTGATAATATTATAGATCAAAAATTCAATTTATCTGTCTTTTTGTGTCTTTCTCTTTAGACTTTAATATGAATTGTTTTTACTCAAGGAATGATTGAATGGATAAGGGAAAAATTAAAATAGATATTCTACTGGATACTTCTCATTTTACAACAGTAGTTCATAACTGTTGGTATACAGATTTTCTTGCTTGTCTATTATTGTAGCAAGTGTTGTGATGCTTTGGAGGTGGTTTATATTTTTTTGAAAAGGATCATTTTGCTCACCATCCAGGGAATTCCACATATGTAACTCTTGTTTTCATCAACTCTATCTTCTACTTTGAAAAGTTTTATTTGTACAAAAATCGCATTCTAATATTTCGCACTTAAGAAAGAAACACTATTTATCCTTGATTTCACAATAAGTAAAAGACTTCTACATTTATTTATATTCATAATGACACCTTTTTATTTTTTCAATGTATAACTGAAATTCTCATTTTCATGTTTCTACCAACAAATCTTCTTTAAATGTATGCAAACATTACTAAATACTTCTCTGTGTCCTATAGTAGTATTAAATATTATAGTCAGTATATAATTCAGTGATAGAAAATTGAATTTCTCACCCCAAAAGAATAGCAGATCATTTATCTGGAATAAAAAGTGAATGTCCAGTGACCTAGGAACCAAGACTCAGATTGTAACAAATTCTACATTCCAACAAGGTAAGAATTTGGTGAAGATTTCATAGTAACAGAAGAAAGCCATAGATCACACATTTAAATAATTTGTGGTACATCCGACAGGCAATTATAGTAAGGAAAGAGAAACAGGTAAACACAGTCCTAGATGTTCTTCGACAACAAACTCAGCTTTAGGGTTTCTGAAAACTAAGGATCTGTTAATACATTCTAAAGAACTTACCCAATAGTGTCAAAGAAGTTAGGTCACATACAAAGGGATACAATAGATAATCACTCAAGGAGGCATTAAGTTGACTCAATAATTTAGTTCTACACAAGTAAATTACAACTTATCCATAATTCCCATTCTAATCAATGATCAGCTTTGTGGGTGACACTTCCTTCCAGGAATATCAGTTTGTTTTGCTGGCAGAATTTGATGAGTTTTTCTTCCTAAAAGGAGTCCTGTCTTCCACTGCTCAAGGCCGTCATGTGATACTGCCGTCCTTACCAGGTTTTTTTTTTTTTTTCAGTTTACTTTTCTTTTTTTTCTTTAACTTGTAAATTTTGCAGAAAGTAATGCTTAATCACACACTGTAGCCTTTCCTTAATTTAAAACCCTCCAAATTATCTCTATCAATCATATCGTATATATATATATATATATATATATATATCTGACTCCCTCAACTTAACTCATACACAGAAAAAGTTAACGCTTATGAATGTGGCTTCGATCCTGCAGGATCAGCCTGCCTTCCTTTTTCCATAAAATTCTTTCTAGTAGCCATTATATTCTTACTATTTGATCTAGAAATCACCCTATTACTCCCCTTCCCATGATCCATCCTAATGTCTATACAATAATATTTTAACCTTTATCTTACTAACCATCTCAACACTAGGACTAGCCTATAAATGACTACAAAAAGGACTAGAATGAATGGAATCGCTGGTAATTAGTTTAATTAACATTAATGATTTCGACTCATTAGAATGTGACCAATATCATAATTGCCAAAATGACACCTATATTCATCAACATGATTCTAGCCTTCTCATTATCCCTCTTAGGAAGGCTAATATTCTGTTATCACCTTAGAACCACCCTACTATATCTAGAAGGCATGATGCTGTCACTGTTCATAATAATCTCAACTTCTATCCTAAATTCTAACTCAACAATTTCATTCCCCATTCTCACAACTATTTTAGTATTCACAGCATGCAAAGCAGCTATAGGCCTAGCCCTATTAGTCAAAGTCTCAAACACATACAGCACAGATTACATCCAAAATCTAAACCTTCTACAATGTTAACATATATATATATATATATATATATATATATATATATATATATATATATAAAACCTGTTGTCTGTGGTAGTCATTTTTAAATCTCCACTACCTATCTCTTCTATGAGTTTCAGAGTGTTATACCCAGTTGCCTACTTTTGCATTCTTCTACACAGACATCTGCATTTTTTTTTGTTTTGAGTATGAAAACAAAATATTGTTACCCGTGAGGTGGATAAAGAATAGAAGTTTATTTCTCACAACTGTAGGGAATAAAGAGTCATAAATTAAGGATGTGGTAGATGTGGTATTTGTGGTAGATATACACTATTCTTCACATATTTTCACTCTAACCCTAAAAGAGGAGGGATTAGTGTCACTCTGATGCCTATTTTGGCATATTGTTGTCTTTCCTGAGGGTTCTACTCTTATGACCTGGTCACTAGCTAAATGCCTATAATCATATCCATGGGTGAGGATACCAGCCTATGAACTGGGGAAGCAAATAAGCATTCACACTATAACAAACATTAACTGAATGAATAGTAACCAGAATCAGTTCTTTTCATGAGAACTTGTCTTTCCAAATCATCACTCACAGTGTTCAATATTGTATTATCAATATCTTTGATTTTTTGTGTAAAATTTAATACAGTTTTCATTTTGTTTCATCTGAAGTAATGTGTGAATTTAAGGATGCTTTAATGAATCACACATCATTGTATGTTGTGTTTATTTTAGCAAATAGCTAACAAATATATTATTTTTCTACACTGGAATCTATTCTTATTACAAATATTTCAATGAGTGGTTGTGTGCTGTTGGTCATGTGCTAGTTGTATTTATATTTATATACAATATAATATATAATATGTATAATAATATATAAATAATATAAATATATATAATATATAATTTCAGTATTTCAACATCATTTACAGAGTTTTCAAAAAATGGTTTATTGATCTGGTTCAATAACCAGTGTCTGCACTAAGTCAAATAACCTCAGCTCTGCTCCATATTTTGGAAGGAGAAAACTGAAGACTTCCATTAGTGGTCCTCCTACATAAATCCACGTTCTATCACAGTCATTTCCACATACATGCACACAAAACACATAAAATCAAATAAATTCAAAAATCAAGTTGTTTAATAAATAAACTGAGCTCAAATATTTCTCTAGAAACATATTTCTAATGCTAACATACATGCTTTCATATTATTTATTTATTTTGGGTTGTACATGTGCCACAGTTAGTGAGTAGAAGTCAGGAGACAACTTGCAGGAGCTGGTTTTTCTCCTATAACCATGTGTTTTGTGGGGATCGAACTCAGGTCTTCAAATTTGGTGGCAACCAACTTTCCCTGCTGAGGAAAATTACCAGGCATCTTTAAGTGATTTCTTTTTTTTTTAATATTTATTTATTACTTCAGGTTACATCTCCATTGCAATGTCCTCTTTCTGCCCCTACTAGTCCCGCCCTCCCACCCTCTACCCCCTATCCCTTCCATCACAATCCTCTGGAGTGGAATGTCCCTACATAGCAGTCCCCTGCCCTATTTCAGAAGTCATATTAGGGCCAAGAGCCTCCTCATACACTGGGGGCATATAAGGCAGAACCACTAGGGCAAAGTGTCTCATTGACAGAAATAAAAGTCTATGTTCCTGTTCCCTTTGGTTCATTCATTGTAGTATAGTTATCCTGTACTATATGGCTAAAATCTGACTATAAGTGAATAGATGTCATGTTCATCCTTCTGAGTCTGGGTTAGCTCACTCAGGATGAGCTTCTCTAGTTCCACCCATTTGGCAGCAAATTGCATGATTTCATTTTTTCTGATGGCTGAGTAGTATTCCATTGTGTAGATGTACCACAGTTTTTTAATCCATTCCTTGGTTGAGGGACATCTGTGTTGTTTCCAGTTTCTAGCTATTACAAATAAGGCTGCTATGAACATAGATGAGGAAACTTTCTTGTGATTCGGTGAGGAATCATTTGGATGTATGGCCAGAAGTGGTATGACTGGGTCCCGAGGAAGAGCTATTCTAAGTTTTCTAAGATATCGCCAGACGGACCTCCATAATACTTTATATTGATTCCTTGTGAATTTAAAAAAAAATATTTTTTTTATTACTTCAGGTTACATCTCCATCACAGTGTCTTCTTTCCACCAGTCCCAGTCCTGCCCTCCTACCTCTACCCCCTATCCCTTCCATCCCACTTCTGTGGAGTGGAAAGTCTCTACATAACAATTCCCCGCTCCAGTTCATCAGTCATATGAGGGCCAAGAGCCTCCTCATACACTGGGGGCCTACAAGGCAGTACCACTAGGGCAAAGTGTCTTATTGACAGCAAAAAAAAAAAAAAAAAAAGTCTTCACATCATGTATCCTTTTAATTTAATTTCTTATTTTTATAGCCTTTTATTAATTTAAATAATGGTTATCAGGAATAAGGACACAATATCTTCCACTGGGAGTCTAGTTGGATTTCTGACAGTGCTCAACTAGTGTATCTCTACCCAGTTTTCACTTATCTTTGAAAATATATCTGTAACCATATTGTAAAACACATTGTGAGTATGCTCTAATTTTGGCTTTTGTATTTAAGTTGTTTCATTAATAAACATTTTGCCAACACAAAAAAAGAAATATTAACTTACTATTTACTTTATGTTGATTGATAATATAAAAAGTATTATGAAAATAATTATACATATAATAAAAATATTAGTTATGCTATTTGTATTATAATACAGATAATAAGAATGCCTATCCCGACCTGGTATAGAATCTTGGCATAATATTATTAAAATTATGAACTGCTTTTAGGACTAAGAAAGCTTTACATTTTACTTTTACCCTAAATTTCATCTAAATAATTATCTAGCCATTTTAATAAATGGTCATTTTACATTATCCCTACAAATCATTCTCAAGTAGAGCAGAATAAGACTAACAGACATTGCTATAAGTTTCCTATTGTGATTTCCCCCACTGTGTGGAGAGCTGTAATGAGAGCTTTTAAAGTCCAACTTTCATTTTTATTGTTAGGAAACTGAATTATACTAGAAAATTGAATAAAGAATAATAATGAGAATTTGCTTGTAGTTTGAAAACTAATCTATATTTTCATTAACTTTTCATTATCAAATGTTATAATATTTTAATTTTATACTCTGAGAGACAGGGCTCACCAACTCTCGGAGTCATGTATTTGATCCATATTGAGTTCCATAAGCGTATCATTGATAGTATTCTAAGTTTAGATTCCCTTGATAAAGGCCACTATGAATATATAATAAGACATGGTTGTTAAGTTATATATTTACTCATATAAAAAAACAAAGTAAATACAAAATAATTCAATAGTCAGACACAATGAGTTTCTAATATGCCTTAATACTGTTATAGAAGTTTTCATAAGAAATGTCATCTACTTAAATACCTCATCTATGCTGTGTGTTTAAAAAAGTTATTCATTATATGCAACATATAACAATTTTTAAATGTCAGAAAAAAACTAAGGATAAATTTTGTCATTAATATTTATTTCATAAAAATGTATTCTGTAACTTAAATGGATTTGTAAAATTACCCTCACCATGATTTGGAATGACTTCTAATAAAATAGTATTTTAATTATTTGAGCAGTGATTCTAATTTTATATCATGTTCAGGTTTGATTTCTGTTACTATGATTATAAAATATTCAAAGAAAAAGCAACAAGCAGAAGAAAAGTTTGATTTGTTTTCTGTATTCTTATTACATTGATCATTGATGGGAGTGAGAATAGGATCTCATGCAGAAACACAGACGAGTAGCTTGTAAGGAAATTGCTTAGTGCTTGTTCTCCATAGATTGTTCAGCTTACTTCCTTTTACAGTCCAACACTAGCTGGCCAGGAGTGGTATTGCCCATAATGGAATGGGTCTTCCATATCAATAAGTAATGAAGAGAATCTCCAACAGACTTACACACAAGACAAGAAGATGAAGTCATATCTTCAGGTGGTATTTCTTCTTCCCCTGTGATGGGAGTTTACAACAATTCAATAAAACAAACAAACAAATTCATTAAAGAAAAAATAACCAGTCTACAGAAGGTATAGCAAATTTAACAGCTTGAACCTCAATACAAGTCTTCATACATAGATTTCTTGAACACTGAGCTCTTTCTTTTTTCTTTTTTATATTTTATATTATTTAATATAAAATAATTTAATATAACAAATTTTAATTGAAATAAATATTTTAAATGATATTTTTCTTCTACCTCAAGTTTTCCAAATTCCCTGTCCATACTCAATCAACACTCTCCAGAAACCACCAAACTTTAGCCAAGTAAAAGTGTACATGCACACATACACAGAACACGTGCACACACATAGTTGGAATCCATTATATATTGGTCAACTCTCCTGCCCTGAACTGATTGATATAGTGTGTATCTGTTCATTGGTGAAAAATGATTTTCCTTCTCCAAGATAGTGTTTATAACTGTTCAACGGTTAACCTTTATCCTAGAGGAAACATTTTCATTCATTTATTTACCCATTTTTAAAAATAAAACAAAGTAAATAAAATAAGGTAACAACAACAACAAAAAAATCAGTCGGGCAAGACAAAGCAATAGAAAGGAGGAAAAGAGCCCAAGAGAAGGAAAAAGAATCAGAAACCTATTCATTCCCAAACTCAGAAATCCCATAAAAACACTAAACTGAAAGTCATAATATACATTTAGAGGACCTAATGCAGACCCATGCAGGCTATGAGACTAGCTAATCAGTTTATGATTGTAATTAAAATCTGGAACTCATGCCTGGTATCCTTAGCCTGACCCCTAACATGTGTATAATTAGTTCCTAGGCAGTCCTGGGAAAGAATCTTAATGATATTATTCGGGTAAATTGACATAGTACTACACTAGCCCTAAGCTCTTATCTTTAGAACCACTGGTTAATGCATTTTTAAACCCTCGTTAGAGAAGCTTCTTTTTGGAGTGGAGAGCAATAGACACATGGACCACTGTTCGGCCAATGTACATAGATTATGTTATTGTGTAGTGCACAACTCTAAATGGGGACTCTATATCACACCTACAAACCAGAAGACTTACCGATCCTGTGTAAGAAGTAGCAGAAAGATTATAAGAGTCAGAGATACTGGACATTTGCAGTAACATTATACTTGCCAGATATAACAGGGCTGTTGAAGACAAACTCACAACATAACTGAATGAATGTGCATAGTCTCCATAATCTCATGACCAAATTATTCCAGGAGAGATGTGAAGGTGGATCATAAAATCCTACCACTAGCTAAGAAGCAATTCTCAACTGATGACTGCTGGAAGAAACAGTTTTCTTCAGGGATGTGAAACCTGAGAGGTTACTTTTGCTCCAATTTAGAAATCAAAATTGATTAAAAGATAAAAAAATATAGCTTTGTTTTCTGTGGAAATTTATATATGCCAGTTAATAATTAATATTTTATTGTGTTTTCTCATTTTAGGCAATCTATGATAAATCTAACTACATGAATTATCCCTTTTTTTTTCAACTTCTTGCCTAATACTATCTTGTATTGGTCTAGTATACAGCATTGCATTTAAATGTGTGCATCAAAAATGTGAAGACCTTATTAAAAATACCAATTAAATGCACATAATGTACATGGATATATAGAGAGATTTCTCAGTGAAGAGTGTGCCTGATATTTTTTATATTTAATTGTGGGCATGTTGCAATCTGCAAGATGACATGACCTTTTTATGTGTCTTGATTAGAAATCTTTCATAAGTCCACTGGCTATTTAAGTTGGCTTCTGAAAGACTTCAGTGACTTAAGAGTGAGCAATATGAAGATCCACTTGAAGGAAAGAAATGCCATGGAATGATCTGAAGAAGTAATTTATTAACTTCCCTCTCATCATTATGCTGTTGGAGTGACCACAAACTGCTGTATTCAATACCATTGGCCATAATTTCATTGCATCAATTTTTTCAATATTACATTATATGCTTAGTCCTCAAAGCTACACAGATAATTGTGAAATGCTGTCTTGTTTTAGCACAGCCAAGTGTGGTCGGCAGGTCCTTTTCAGTTATTCCTGTATAAGATGCCTCCTTTTTGTCCATCTTGCTGCTTCCCTGTAGAATTGGTCCTGACGCACTTTTTCTAGAAGTCTTACAACTCAAATAATACCAAACACAGTGAAAATATATTCTGTTTCAGGATCTTGCTTTTCAACAGATGGAAAGGGCTTGGTGGATTATTTCACATGAAATACAGGTATTCTGCCTTTCAGAGAATTCATTAAACTACATAGGGAAATATATACAGTAGTGTCCTAATGATAGCAATTACTCTTTTTGGCCATGTAACTCATATTTTAAAGACCTAATAATGTAACTTGAAAAAGTAGTGAGAAACACATATTTGCTTTCTATGATAGTAGACAATTAAGGATTAAGATGGTGTTAGACATTTTAAAGATCTTAATAATATGATTTGATCTGTTTGTCTTTGATATATAAGTACATATTTTAAAACTGTTTAATTTTGTTAAATTTTCTGTCTTTAACAATTGTATTAAATAAAAAGAGACATATATTTTTATTTTATTATAATATATATATAAAGCTCAACAATAATATTTAAAACACAATGGATTTACTACTGTGTCAGTATGATATACAAAATAAAATTGTAATTTTATTATATTAGTTGTAAAAAGTTCACTAAGGGGCTACAGTGGATATTAGGAAGAGTAGCTTCCTTAAGACAATAAAACTCAGTTTTAAAATTTTTACAAATCTTCTCGAACACTTATACCTACTGGTTTAGTTGAATTATCCGTTTTATATTACACACAAACAGCTGTACATTGTTTTTAATATAAAGTTATTTGAAGTTCACTGGTACCATTTTCATCTTATCTCTGGGGCAGTAATATATTTTAAATAAAATGACAGGATAATATCCTAAAACCATAATAAGGTTTTAATAGCACAAACACTGTTACCTAATTGCTGAATACAGCTGTGACCACTTTACTTGGTTACAATTTCCTTCAAGACAATCTGATTAACAACTCCATGTGCTGTTTGTAAGCATAAATGTCTCTCTCTGATTTCTTCTCTTTCTACATATTCTCTGTCTCCCTCTGTCTCTCTGATTTTGTCTCCCAATCTCTCTCTCTCTCTCTCCCTCCTTTCACTCCACTTTTCCCTTGGTATGTCCTCACAGATCTCCAAGCAGTATTTTTAATGAAGCTAATGGTATATACATTTAAGTCAATATAGGAAACCCTGTTAAATATGTGGGAAAGAAAAAGAAATTCAAATTGCCCTACAGCTTGCAATATTATTATATTATTTCTTATACCTTTGGTATTACAGAGTAAAATGTGGCAATATTAAGAAACTATGAGTGCATTCATTTTATGTTTTATTGAAAGGAGATTGTTCCCTCATACAATACATCCTGACTAGTTTCCCCTCACTCCACTTTTCCGGCTTCCCACCGACCTTCTCTCTTCTTCCTCAAATTTGTTCTCCTTCTGTTTCCTCTACAGAAAAGAACAGGCCTCTAACATAAGGCCACAACCCAGCAAGTTAACTGTTTTGATTTCACCCTAGCTCTTAATTTTTAAAATAAGTGTTAAGAAAATAGGTTAGCATTCATTTTAAAAATTAAAAGCTAAGGTGAAATCCAGTCACCTAAGCTACATCAGCTAACAGTTGTTCCCCGCATAATAATAAACTCCACAGAATGAGATATGTGATTGTAGATGTGAAAGTTTATTAATGTGTTTCAATAAATCTCTAGTAGGAACACTGCAGAATGCCATCATGTAGTCTGTCATTTCCTGTTGGAAGTTTTCAGAACTGAAAGACTTATTTGGTTTATATTTAGGTGAAATGAACAGCCTGCTTAAATAAAGAACAGAGATCAACAGAATGCCTGTGCAGTTGTACAAATTTATTTTTATTAATTAAGTATTTTATATGCGTGGCAGTTGACTTGCATATGCATCTGTACCACACAACCACACATATGTGCCTGCTACCTGAGGAATCCAGAAGTGGGCATCAAACTCTCCAGAAGTGAAGTTACAGAGAGTTGAGCCACCATGTGAGTTCTGGAACTTGGATGTGCGTCTTTGGGAGGAGGGGTTAGTGCTTTTCAATGCTGAACTATGGATCCAGCTCACACTTGTGTACTTTATAAAAAATATTTATATTTATTTTATGCACACTGGTGTTTTGCCTGCATGTATGTCTGTGTGAGGGTGTCAGATCTTGGAATTACAGACAATTGTGAGCTGCCATGTGGATGCTGGGAATTGAACACAGGTCCTCTGGAAGAGCAGGCAGTGTTCTTAACCTTTGAGTACTCTTAAAGGAAAGGAAGTAGTGACAATGTCATAGACCCCTTAGGAAGATGAGGACTCGATTTAGTCAAGTGGCACTTCCCAATGGGACTCTTGAAGATTAGACTACAAGGAGCATGAGAAAGGTCATGCAGACAAAGCAACTCGTTCTCATAATGAATACATCTGTCACTGTGGTGGAAAATTCTCAGATCCTCAGTAACTATTTCAGTCACCTAATTTTCAGGATATGGACTGTTGTAATGATTGGGTGAGCCTGCATCTTCTCCCCATTCATAAAACATGCTTTTTGTATGCTTTAGTAAGGGTGATCAGTATATGTTATGAAGTCAGCACCTTTGGTAAATTTCCTTAATAGAAGTATTTAAATATAAGAAGACACAAGATGAAAAGAAGAGAAACAATTGACTTATTTAATGTTAGAAGTATTACATGGATTCACAAGATCCAGCATTTTACCTCCTTTTCTTTAGCAGCTAAAACCAGACAAAGACATGTGCTAAAAGTACCCTACTCCAAGTTTTAATGTCTGGGGCACAGGCAAGGAACATTTTATGGCACTAAAATTTTTAAGAGAATCTTAAACATTATAAAACTGTTATAAAACTGACACTAGTAAAACACTTTAAAAGTATGATTTTAAAGAAAATTAAGATATTTCATTTTATAATCTGCTAATGATTGGCTGCAATGTATCCATGGTTCTCTGCATGTTTCAGCTGGTTGTTTTACTATATGTTGAATTTATTTTCTTTACTTTTAAAAGAGGTATAAGAGAGAATGGAAATTTAGGTAAATCAAGAGACATATTATAAACATTCAAAGCATTTTGTTTTAATTATGTGATCATGTATGTCTATGTAGATAAATGAACTTAAGTGTGGGTACAAATGGATCCAGTAGAGTACAAATTAGAGCAAATTTCAAGCATCCTTGCATGGGTACAAGGAATAAAAAACTTGGGTCCTCTGCAAGAGCAGCAACCACTCCACTGCTCAGCCATCTCTCCAGTCCTTGAAGAACCATAACTTAAAAGATGTAATTGGATATGAAATGAATTCACTTATTTCTAGCTATTTAATATTAAATGTCTTGTTCATCATTAGGCAGCACTCACTATGTAAATAAAAATTTTAAATTTGTAAATCCTTTCATTTTAGTTTTACATTCACTTGAAAACTTATTCATTATATATTTAGAAAATGTTTGGTATATGCTTAACAAAATATTTCTGAAACAAAGTTCTAAGTTCTCAAAATTAAGCACAAATTGGCTCTACCTCTTTACTGTACTTTCCAGTCACCCTTTCAGTGAGGAATATATGAAACGTTTTAGTACAAGGAACACTGTGCATGTAACAGCTGAATTTGATCTTCTCTCAAGTTATTTCTCTGAGTAAAGATTCTGAAGTTGAGATTTTTGTGGTTTGTATTTTGCTTCAGTAGAAATGCAAATGCTAATGAATTTTATAACAAAATTGTTTTTCTAGAAATTAATTACTCTAGATACCCAATACCACAGATATGGGAAGAAATGAAGTTTTTTTCATCATTCCAATTAGTAATACTGGGGTTGTTCTTACACAAAATGTTTGATTTGGAGTTTCTTTTTTAATTTTTTTAAATACTTTATTTTTTTTCTTCAAGTTACATCTCAGTCACAGACCCCTCCCTATTCGCCCTTCCTATCCCGTCCTTCCACCCTCTTCCCCCCAGAAGTTTCCCCTTTCAGACCAACAGATGGTTCCTTCTCTTATAACAGTAAGTATTATACAAAACAACAGATATAAATATGCCACATTTATGAGAGTTAAATGGCCCAGTATACCTTCCCAATGACCAGTTTATACATATTTGGCCCCTGACTTTAACATTCTACTATCTAACCATCTCCATGAGTTTAAAGGTCTATATCTGACTCAACATTCATACTAACTTGCAACACACTTTTAAGAGTATCTTCTTAGATCTATAACACCCTCGTGATTCCTAAAAAACTCAAAATTTAACTATGAGACTCTAGCTGTCTATTCTTCAACCACCTCAGAGACCTGAGAGGGATAAATATATCTGCTTATATAGGAAGTGCAGGGCCTGCAGCTTCCAAAACTAAGAAAGGACATACCAAAGACTGCCTGGACAGTTCCCATTTCTCTCCATACATTCCTGCATCAGTCTTCAGCCTTTGGGTCCTGTTTCTCTGAGAGACATTTGTTGTAGAGCCGGGATTATGAAGGACCTACCTACCCTGTCTTGGCAGAGTTAGGCTGTCGACTTCCCTGCTATCAAGTTTTGTCCTTTTTGGACAGCAGTCTGTCTGCAGTTGGTGCAAGGCGTTTTTTTGTGCCAAGAGATAGGCTTGCCACTAATTCAACCATCTTACAGGTTCTTCAATGCTTATCTTCTACTTGGAGTAGAATAGGGGATGCTGTCAGGCGCTGATATGTCTCGATGTTAAAAAAAAAAAGAAAATCTTAATTTAAGATAACATCTTTGAATGCCATATTCTGCAGATCTCTTGGGGTTTTTGAAGATGCTCTATCCATCTCTTGTATTTAGATAAGCAAATGTTGCTTGTCTCTTAGCAACTTGATTACTGGGTAGTTTAGAGAATATCTGTGATAGACTGTCATAGTAGCTAACAAAGTGACATGTTTGCATGACTAGAAGTTTGTTTTAACTATCCTAGACCATTTTAGATGGTTGGTATCAAGAGGCCAGAGCTTCACATTTTATTTATAAGTATTTCTAGGTATGATACCATTAGGAAGCCTTACCTTTAATTTTGTATCTGTCTCCATCGGTGGCCTGCAACCACCACGGCAATCCAATGTCGCTGGGACCCTTCAGCTCTACACAATGCCCCAGCTGGAACCTCAGTGAAGCCTGCAAGATCAGCTTCTGCCTACAAACCCCTTAGGTCATCTAAACAGCTGAGAACAGAAGGACTAAACATAAAAGGAGTGTATTAACATTTTTAACCATTTTTTCCATTTGGGTTCGGGCCCCAAACAGGTCTACTACGACCCAAATCAGCAGGAAGTCACTTTAAGAGAGCAACGTCCCATGCCCAGAGGGTGGGGAAGGTGTTTCTCCGCCCTTCTTTTTGGTTATTTGAAGGATAACTGAAAACTCCGATATTTAGGGGAAGAGATTACAAGCTGATAAATGGTCCTGTTTAATGGGTTTTGGAGGTTAGCCCCAGGGACTTCCTACTTTTCCTTATCTGTATCCTTCTTCCTCTCCTATGTAGGACCGCATAGGCTTGAGAAAAATGAAATATAGACATAGCACATGAAGGTCCAAGAAGAAGGGGCAGATTATTGAATATGCCCTTATACCTTTGTATATTGATACAAAATTAGTAGTTTATTTGGCTAAAGTGTTATTGACCATTGTTTATTGTGCAAAAATAAGATTGTATTGGATTACATTGGAATTGATCTTTGTATATTGATACAAAATTAAGATTATAGTTGGCCACAATGGTATTGACCCTTGTATATGAACGTAATATTAAGATTGTGTTGGGCTACATAGGCATTGACCTTTGTATATTAATACATAATTAAGAGTATATTTAACCACAATTGAATAGATCTTTGTATATTGATACAAAATTAAAGGTAACGCTTCCTAATGGTATCTTTTTCAATTTTTATACATGGAAAATAAATGGCAGAAACAATAATAGCAAGGCTTTAGAGAATTTATAACTGGTTACATTATATTCTTATACCTCATAACTCCACATCACCATTTACTATGTTTTACATTATTGGGAAATAGAAACAGCATGATAGTTTAAACAGGTGGAGTTTGTGGTAAGGATAAATAAAAGAGTGAAAATAATATAGAAAGTAGTTCAATGTAAAAGAGTATTTAAAAGAAGAACAATGGACAATTTGAACTCCATCTCTTTAGGTTGTAACTCAACAGTCTTAGCAGCTTTCTTGTTAAGGCAGGTAATAGTTATATGTTGTTTCCAGAAGTGCCAGAGGGCACCCACTGCAACACAGGTGGTTAAGAAAAGGTAATTAATGGATGCCAAAAGGGATTGTTGGGTATGTAAGCACTAGTGGATACAGCTGCTTTCTTAGCAAACAGTCCCTGAGTGTGCTTGCCAAATAGGTAGCTCAATGGGTAATCAGACTGAAGCATGTTAGTAAACTGCAGAAGGCCACAGAATGACATAGGGTCCAAGGCATCAGGTAATCTCTGAGTAGACTGTATAAAGTCTCTATTCACTCAGCAGGCAGGAAGCCTTTACAGTATTCTTTTTTTTTTTTTTTTTTTTTTTTTGGTTTTTCGAGACAGGGTTTCTCTGTGTAGCCCTGGCTGTCCTGGACTCACTTTGTAGACCAGGCTGGCCTCGAACTCGCAAAGATCCGCCTGCCTCTGCCTCCCAAGTGCTGGGATTAAAGGCGTGCGCCACCACCGCCCGGCTGCCTTTACAGTATTCTTGCTTCAGGAGGGGCTATTCCCAATTCTCCTACACCATAATTAACATAACAATGCGATTATCTAGTCCAAAAAGAATAGTTTGAAACTTTCTAGTGAGAAAGCTTAATAGCATGCCATATCAAAGGGGAAATATTTGGAGTGATTATGTTGTTTATCCCAGAGTAATTATTGAAGGGTATATTCATACAGGCAGACAAAATATAAATACCTAACACCATAGCTAAAATTAAGAAATGCATATTTTGGTTAAATATCTTCCACCAGAAAATCCTCCACATACATTTAAACTTCTTGCCACAACAGAACATCTCTACTTGACTGCTCACATCTATCTGCCAACTGGAGAAGTTTTCTCCAAAGTGAAAGGATGTGTGATCTTAGCACTTACTGTGCCAACATGATGAACAGTGCATTATACTTTTCTCGAATTCACTCACTTGTCTTCACTTATATTCTCTTTGACTTTATTACAACATTACCTCCCAGAAGAGTATAAAAAATATACCAAAAAGAAAGATCGGGGATCCAAGATGGCGGCAGCTGGCGTGGACATATTTTGATTTCGGGGTCAACAGTCACAAGGCAGCAAGTGTTGCAGGACTCTGTACAAAGGGCATGACCCCTTCTATACCTCACCCAGCTACACAGGGACCACGGAAGATGCCTGGGAAGGACGCCCCTTCCAACTAGGAAGCCTCTGGACCCGGGAATCGGAATAACCCATCCCCCCCAAAAGGAGAAATACCTGGTAAGTTCCAACCTAATACCCAACAGGCAGATTCAGAAACCATGCAGAGATAATCCCCAACCTGCTGGGAACTCCCAGGTCTCACACAGATGATTCAATTATCTGGGAAAGGTTGCCACCCTTGGAAGTAAAGTAGCTCCACTGCAAAGTACCTTCAGATCCAAGTCTGTGACATCACAGGCCAGCTTCCAAGCCTCGGGAGCAGCAAGGCTATTGGAGCTGAACTGCACATTTACTCCCTACAGGAACCAACCCCGGGCAAACTGTGAGATATTGAAACTGTCCTATATCGAAATTTTGTACTAGTAAGGGCCCCTCCGGCGGGGAATCAGAGCTTACTTGTGCACAGCTCTGCCACTTGAATTAATTAGGTCCCCACCTGGGAGGCGGGACTGAATGACTCTCCTTATAGGGGTGGAGTAAGGCAACTCCTACACCACAGTGCCCCCTTTGGACCCAAGTCCAGAAGACAGCAAAAAAAAAAAAAAAAAATTCCTCATGGCCAGAGGTCAGAGACAAAAAAAAAAAAAAACAGAGCAAAATGTCTCCAACAAAAGAAAGCAATGCTATTCCATCCAGCCCGAACCACCTCACCACAACTGAAACACATGAAAACGATGACAATTCTACATTATGGAAAGTGATAAACTCCCCTCAAGAAGAACTTAAAACTATGAAGGAATTCAAAGAAGCCACAATTCTACAAGTCAAAACAACGAATAACATCATTAAAGAGCTCCAAGCCAAGGTGACCCAGCTTGAACAGGAAAAGGATAAAGCAATGAAAGATCTCCAGACAAAAACAAGCAAACTGGAGAAGGAAATGTACAAAACAAACACTACCATTCAGGACATGAAAATAGAAATGGAAATAATAAACAAAACACAGTCAGAGTTAAAAGAGGAAATGGAGAATCAAGAGAAGAGAATAGGAACTACGGATGTGAGTATGAAAAATAGGATGCAAGAGATGGAAGACAGGATCTCAGGCATGGAAGATTCGATGGAAGAAATCAGTACAACATCCAAAGAAAATGAGAAGGCTAAAAAATCTCTCACCCACAACATCCAAGAAATCAAGGACTCAATGAAAAGGCGGACCCTAAGAATTATAGGCATAGAGGAAAGAGAAGACTCCCAACTCCATGGTCCAGGAAATATCTTCAACAAAATCATACAAGAAAACTTCCCAAACCTAAAGAAAGAGATGCCAGTAAAAATCCAAGAGGCTTACAGAACACCAAACAGATTAGATCAGAAAAGAAACTCCTCTTGCCACATAATAATAGAAACTCCAAATATAGAGAACAAAGAAAGGATATTAAAAGCTGTAAGAGAAAAAGGCTAAGTCACATAAAATGGCAGACCCATCAGAATCACACCTGACTTCTCCTCAGAAACTTTAAAAGCTAGAAGGGCCTGGATGGATGTCCTACAAGCCTTGAGAGAACAGAGGTGCCCAGCCAGAATACAATACCCAGAAAAACTCTCTATCAACATAGAAGGAGAAAACAAGATATTCCACGACAAAATCAAATTCAAACAATATCTCCTCACAAACCGAGCCCTACAGAAGATGCTAGAAGGAAAATTCCAATCCAGAGAAGATAACTACACCCAAGAAAACAGAGGAAATAGAAACCTCCACAGCAACTAAAAAAAAAGAAACACAAGACAGCCAGCTATACCAAAATAATGGGAAATAACAACCCCTGGTCACTAATATTCATCAACATCAATGGACTCAACTCGCCAATAAAAAGAAACAGACTTACAGACTGGATCCGTAAACAAGACCCATCTTTTTGCTGTATACAAGAAACACATCTCACTATTGAAGATAAACACTAACTCAGAGTAAAGGGTTGGGAAAAGGTCTTCCAAGCAAATGGACCCAGGAAACAAGCTGGAGTAGCCACCCTGATATCAAACAAAATAGACTTCCAATTGAAGTTAATGAAAAAAGACAAAGAAGGGCATTATATACTCATTAAAGGGAATATTCATCAAGAGGAAATCTCAATACTGAACATCTATGCCCCAAATACAAAGGCATTTACTTTTGTAAAAGAAACACTGCTAAAACTTAAATCGCACATCGATCACAACACGTTAGTAGTGGGAGACTTCAACACCCCAATCACAACAATGGATAGATCATCAAGACTGAGGCCAAACAGAGAAATATTGAGTCTAACAGAGATCATGAAACAAATGGACCTAACAGACATCTACAGAACGTTTCACCCAAACAAAAAGGAATACACCTTTTTCTCAGCACTCCACGGAACCTTCTCCAAAATCGACCATATAGTTGGACACAAAGACAGCCTCAACAGATACAAGAAAATTGAAATAACCCCTTGTATCTTATCAGACCACCACGGAATAAAGCTGGTCTTCAAGAGCAAAAGAATCAACAGAAAGCCTATACACATATGGAAATTGAACAGCTCCTTACTGGATGACCACTGGGTCAGGGAAGAAATAAAGAAGGAAATCAAAGACTTCTTAAAATCCAACGACAATGAAGACACAACATACCCAAACGTATGGGATACAATAAAAGCTGTGCTACGAGGAAAGTTCATAGCACTAAGTGCATTCAAAAAGAAAATTGTGACAGCTCATATTAGTGAACTAACAGCTAAGCTGGGTGAATTGGAAAAAAAGAAGCAAACACTCCCAAGAGGAGCAGAAGGCAGGAAATCATCAAACTTAGGGCTGAAATCAACAACTTAGAATCAAAAAGAACTATACAAAGAATCAATGAAACCAAGAGTTGGTTCTTCGAGAAAATCAACAAAATAGACAGACCCCTAGCCAAATTAACTAAAAGGCAAAGAGAAAGAACCCAAATCAACAAAATCAGAAATGAAAAGGGAGAAATAACAACAGACATTGAGGAGATCCAGAAAATATTCGGGCATTACTTTAAAAACCTATATTCCACTAAATTTGAAAACCTAAGCGAAATGGACAATTTCCTCAATAAATTCCACCTACCAAAACTAAATCAAAATCAGATTAACAGCTTAAACAGCCCAATAACCCCTAAGGAAATAGAAACAGTCATTAATAATCTCCCAACCAAAAAAAGCCCAGGGCCAGATGGCTTTAGCACGGAATTCTACCGGATTTTCAAAGAGGAGCTAACACCATTACTCTTCAAACTCTTCCACCACATAGAAACAGAAAGAACACTGCCAAACTCATTCTATGAGGCCACTGTCATTCTGATTCCTAAACCACACAAAGACCCAACAAAGAAAGAGAACTTCAGACCAATCTCCCTCATGAACATAGATGCAAAGATACTTAATAAAATACTAGCAAACCATGCCAGGCAGTGGTGGTGCACGCCTTTAATCCCAGCACTTGGGAGGCAGAGGCAGGCGGATCTTTGCGAGTTCGAGGCCAGCCTGGTCTACAAAGTGAGTCCAGGACAGCCAGGGCTACACAGAGAAACCCTGTCTCGAAAAACCAAAAAAAAAAAAAAAAATACTAGCAAACCGAATTCAAGAACATATCAAAAATATCATACATCATGATCAAGTAGGCTTCATCCCAGGAATGCAGGGATGGTTCAATATACGAAAGTCTATCAATGTAATTCACCATATAAACAAGATGAAAGAAAAAAAAACACATGATAATCTCGCTAGATGCAGAAAAATCATTTGACAAAATCCAACACCCCTTCATGCTAAAAGTCCTGGAGAGAACGGGCATACAAGGACCATACCTAGAAATAATAAAGGCAATATACACCAAGCCAGTGGCCAACATCAAATTAAATGGAGAGAAGCTTGAGCATTTCCTCTAAACTCAGGGACAAGACAAGGATGTTCACTTTCACCATATCTCTTTAATATAGTACCTGAAGTTCTTGCTAGAGCAATAAGACAACTAAAGGAAATCAAAAGGGATAAACATTGAAAATGAAGAAGTCAAATTATCCCTATTCGCAGACGATATGTTATTATAAATAAGCGACCCCAGAAACTCCACCAAAGAACTCTTACAGCTGATAAACGACTTCAGCAAGGGGGCTGGATACAAAATTAACTCAAAAAAATCAGAAGCCCTTCTTTATACAACAAACAAGCATACTAAAAAAGAAATAAGGGAAACAACCCCCTTCACAATAGCCACAAACAATATAAAATACCTGGGGGTAAAACTAACCAAGCAAGTAAAGGACCTATATAACAAGAACTTCAAGCCCCTGAAGAAAGAAATGAAGGAGGCATTTAGAAGATGGAAAGATCTCCCATGCTCATGGATAGGTAGGACCAACATAATAAAAATGGCTATTCTACCAAAAGCAATATATAGATTCAATGCAATTCCTATCAAAATACCAACACAATTCTTTGTAGACCTGGGAAAATTTATACTCAACTTCATATGGAACAACAAAAAGCCCAGAATAGCTAAATCAATCCTGTACAATAAAAAAGCATCTGGGGGTTTCACCATCCCAGATTTCAAGCTGTACTACAGAGCAATAATAATAAAAACAGCATGGTACTGGTATAGAAACAGACCAGTGGATCAATGGAATCGAATTGAAGACTCAAACATGGACCCACACACCTATGGCCAACTAATCTTTGACAAAGAAGCCAAAACCGCACAATGGAAGAAGGACAGCATCTTCAACAAATGGTACTGGTACAACTGGATGTCCACTTGCAAAAGAATGAAATTAGACCCATACCTATCACCTTGTACAAAACTTAATTCCAAGTGGATCAAAGACCTTAACACAAGGCCGGCCACACTAAAGATACTAGAAGAAAAAGTAGGAGAAACCCTCGAACTAATTGACACAGGTGATAACTTCCTGAACAGAACACCAACAGCTCAGAACCTGAGATCAACAATCAATAAATGGGACCTCATGAAACTGAAAAGCTTCTGTAAGGCAAAAGACACTGTCATTCGAACGAAACGGCAGCCTACAGACTGGGAGAAAATCTTCACCAACCCCATATCTGATAGAGGGCTATTATCTAAAATCTACAAAGAACTCAAGAAACTAAATGCCAAGAAACCAAATAATCCAATCAAAAAATGGGAGACGGAGCTAAATAGAGAATTCACAAAGGAGGAATCCCTAATGGCTGAGAGTCACCTGAAGAAATGCTCAACATCCTTAATCATGAGAGAAATGCAACTCAAGACGATCCTGAGATTCCATCTCACACCTGTCAGAATGGCTAAGATAAAGAGCTCAAATGACAGCACATGCTGGCGAGGGTGTGGAGAAAGGGGAACCCTCCTCCATCGCTGGTGGGAGTGCAGACTTGTGCAACCACTATGGAGGTCTGTCTGGAGATATCTTAGAAACCTTGGAATAACTTTGCCTCAGGACCCAGCCATACCACTTCTGGGTATACACCCAAAGGAGCTCTCACGGAGACATAGGGAAGTTTCCTCATCTATGTTCATAGCAGCCTTATTTGTAATAGCTAGAAACTGGAAACAACACAGATGTCCCTCAACTGAAGAATGGATTAGAAAATTGTGGTATATCTATACAATGGAATATTACTCAGCTATAAGAAACAATGAAATCATGCAATTTGCAACCAAATGGATGGATCTAGAGAAGCTCATCCTGAGTGAGCTAACCCAGACTCAGAAGGATGCACATGGCATCTATTCACTTATAGTAGGATTTTAGCTATATCGTACAGGATATCTGTACTACAACCAACACACCAAAAGGAACATGGACATAAGTTTCTTTTTTCTTTTCATTTCTTTTTCTTTTTCCTTTCCCTCTTTTTTTCTCTTTCTTTTTCCTCTCTTTTTTGTTGTTGTTCTTTGTTATGTGGGTTTGTGTGTCTGTTGTTTTTTTTTTTTTTTGTAGTTTCCCCCCCGTAGCAAGGAGACACCTTTCACTGGCAGTACTGCCTCGTAGACCCCCGGTGTATGAAGAGGCCCTCAGCCCTCATATGACTCCTGATCTGTGGTGAGAGACTGGTATGCAGGGATACTTCACCCCAGAGGATCAAGATGGAAGGGTCAGGGAGTACAGCATGGGAGGGTGGGGCTGGGAAGCAGGAAAAGAGGATAATATGTCAAGGATGTAACCTGTAGCAACAAACAAATAAATTTACTAATTAAAAAAAAGCAGGTAACAGCGTTAAAACACTGTAAATAAAATAAAGGACACAGCTGTTCAACCTCGTTTTATGAACCTCCAAGTGTCGAAAAAACGTAGAGCTAAGGTAAAATACAGGGGAAATGTGGTATTAACCCATGCCTTTAACTTCAGCAGAGATGGGAGGAGCACCATAGAGTTAGTGGACTTATAAATTCTAGAGTTACAGGGAAAAGGGTGGTGAGGGTACACACCCTTAATCCCATCATTCAAGAAGAACACCCTTAACCCCAACACACTAGAGACAGAAACAGGCAGATCTCAGAGCTCAAGGTCAGCCTGATATAAAACAAACTCTAAATAAAGAAAAACTTCAATCCAGGAGTGGTGGAACACATCTTTAATCCCCTCAGATGGGAACCAGAGATCTCTGTTCCCAATAATTAGAATGCAGAGACACACACATAGGATTTGGAAGGACCTAAGTTTAAAAGCTACTTACAAAAGGCCCACACAACACAAACAAATTGTCCTCGAGACCTCAAAATATATACACTAAAGCTGGTTTAGCTCCAAAATAACAAAATAATTTCTTTTTTAAACCAGATTGAAAGATAACACTTTATATATTGTCAAAAACCAAATTTGCTTCAGGAGAATTATTACCTACCCCCCCCCCAAAAAAAGAGGGCGATTGTCCCTGAGTGAGGAATAGGGCAGGGCTCTCTTCTTATCTTTCCAGGAAAATCAAAGCATCCATTCAAGGAACCCAGGGACAACTGGACAACAGAAACCTCAGCAGAAATCAGAATCAGACACCAAAAGAAGACAAGTGACCCAGTTGATTCAGCCTGACAGACTCCCTCAATAGATGTCTCCATCAAAAGCCTACAACCACAACAACTCAATTTCGCTAAGACCGTTCAGCTCTACACAATGCCCCAGCCAGAACCTCAGTAAAGCCTGGAAGTTCAGCTTCTGCCTACAAACTCCTTAGGACATCTAAACAGCTGAGAACAGAAGGACTGAACATAAAAGGATTGTATTAACATTTTTAACCATTTTTCCATTTTGGTTTGGGCCCCAAACAGGTTTACTATGACCCAAATCAGCAGGAAGTCATTTTAAGAGAGTGATGTCCAATACCCAGAGGGTGGGGAGGGTGTTTCTCTGCCCCCCACTTTTTGGTTATTTGAAGGATAATTGAATACTCTGTTATTAAGGGGAAGAGATTACAAGTTGTTAAATGGTCCTGTTTAATGGGTTTTGGAGGTTAGACCCAGGGTATTCCTTCTTTCCCTTTTCTGTATCCTTCTTTATTTCCTACGTAGGAATGCACGGACTTGAAAAAATCGAGACATAGACAGCACAGGAAGGATCAAGAAGAAAGGTCATATTATTGAATATGCCCTTATACCCTTGTATATTGATATAAAATTAATAGTATATTTGGCTAAAGTGGTATTGACTGTTGTTTATTGTGCAAAAATAAGATTGTATTGCTCTACGTCAGTATTGATATTTGTATATTGATACAAAATTAAGATTATAGTTGGCCACAATGGTATTGACCCTTGTATATGGACGCAATATTAAGATTGTATTGGGCTGCATAGGCATTGATCTTTGTATATTGATATAAAATTAAGAGTATATTTAGCCACATTTGAATAGATCTTTGTATATTGATACAAAATTTAAGGTAACGCTTCCTAATGGTATCATACCTAGAGACACTTAAAAATGAAATGTGAAGCTCTGGACTCTTGATAACAACCGTCTTCAACTGTTTAGGATAGTTAAGAAAAACAAACTCCTAGTCATGCATGCATGTCACCTTGTTAGCTACTAAGACAGTCTATCATAGATATTCTCTAAGCTACTCAGTAATCAAGTTGTTAAGAGACAAGCAACATTTGCTTATCTAAATACAAGAGATAGATAGGGCATCTTCAAAAACCCCAAGAGATCTGCAGAATATGGCATTCAAAGATGTGGTTTTAAATTAAGATTTTTTTTTGATGTCGTGACATATCAGCTCCTGACAGCAACCCCTATTCTACTCCAAGTAGAAGATAAGCATCGAAGAATCTCCAATGTGAGATGGTTGAATTAGTGGCAAGCCTATCTCTTGGCATGTAAAAACTCCTTGCTTCAACTGCAGACAGACTGCTGTCCAAAAAGGACAAAACTTGGTAGCAGGGAAGTTGACAGCCTAGCTCTGCCAAGAGAGGGTAGGTTAGTCCTTCACAATCCCTGCTCTACAATAAATGTATGTCAGAGAAACAGGACCAAAAGGCTGAAGACTGATGCTGGAGTGTACGGAGAGAAAATGGGAACTGTCCAGGTAGTCACTGGTTTGTCATTTCTTAGTATTGGAAGCTGCAGGCCCTGAACTTCCTATACAATCAGATGTATTTATCCTTCTCAGCTCTCTGAGGTGGTTGAAGAATAGACAGCTTGAGTCTCAAAGCTAAATTTTGAGTTGTTTAGGAATCAAGAGGGCATTCTAGATCTAAGAAGATGGTTATAAAAGTGATGCAAGTTAGTATGAAAACTATGTCAGTTATAGAACTTTAAACTCATGGAGATGGTTAGAAGGTAGAAGGTTAAAGTCAGGGGCCAAATATGTATGAACTGGACATTGGGAAGCTATACTGGGCCATTTAACTCTCATAAATGTGGCATATTTAATTCTGATGTTTTGTACAGAATTTACTGTTATAAGAGAAAGAACCATTTGTTGGAATGAAAAGAGAAGCTGTTGGGGGGGGGAAGAGGGTGGAAGGGTGGGACAGGTAGGGGGAATAGGGAAGGGTTTGCGACTGAGATGTAACTTGAAAAAAAAAAATAAAGTACTTATAAAAAAAAAAGGAAGATGGAAAGATCTCCCATGCTCATCGATAGTTAGGATCAACATAATAAAAATGGCCATCCTACCAAAAGCAATATGTAGATTCAATGCAATTCCTATCAAAATACGAACACAATTTTTTATAGACTTGGAAAGAGTTAGTCTCAAAAGCCCAGAATAGCTAAATCAATCCTGTACAATAAAAAAAAAAAAAACATCTGGAGGTATTACCATCCCAGATTTCAAGCTGTACTACAGAGCAATAGTTGTAAAAACAGCATGGTATTGGTAGAAACAGACCAGTAGATCAATGGAATCGAATTGAAGATTCAGAAATAGACCCACACACTTATGGCCACCTAATTTTTGACAAAGAAGCGAAAACGGCACAATGGAAGAAAGACAGCATCTTCAACAAATGGTGCTGGTCCAACTGGATGTCCATTTGTAAAAGAATGAAGCTAGACCCATACTTATCACCTTGTACAAAACTTAAGTCCAAGTGGATCAAAGACCTTAACATAAGGCCAGTCACACTAAATCTACTAGAAGATAAAGTGGGAGAAACCCTCGAACTAATTGGCACAGGCGACAACTTCCTGAACAGAAAACCAACAGCTCTGGACTTGAGATCAACAATCAATAAATGGGACCTCATGAAACTGAAAAGCTTCAGTAAGGCAAAGGACACTGTCATTCGAACAAAACGGCAGCCTACAGACTGGGAGAAAATCTTCACCAGTCCCACATCTGACAGAGGGCTAATATCCAAAATCTACAAAGAACTCAAGAAATTAAATGCCAAGAAACCAAATAATCCAATCAAAAAATGGGGAAAGAGCTAAATAGAGAATTCACAAAGGAGGAATCCCTAATGGCTGAGAGACACTTGAAGAAATGCTCAACATCCTTAATCATCAGAGAAATGCAACTCAAGATGACTCTGAGATTCCATCTCACACCTGTCTGAATGGCTAGGATCAAAAACTCAAATGACAGCACATGCTGGCCAGGGTGTGGAGAAAGGGGTACGCTACTCCATTGCTGGTGGGAGTGCAGGCTTGTGCAAGCACTATGGAGGTCAGTCTGGCGTTATCTTAGAAAACTTGGAATAGCTCTGCCTCAGGACCCAGCCATACCACTTCTGGGTATACACCCAAATGCCTCTTCACAGAATCATAAGGAAGTTTCCTCATCTACGTTTATAGCAGCCTTATTTGTAATATCTAGAAACTGTAAACAACCGAGATGTCCCTCAACCGAAGAATGGGTTAAAAAACTGTGGTACATCTACACAATGGAATATTATTCAGCTATCAGAAACAATGAAATTATGCAATTTGCAGCCAAATGGATGGAACTAGAAAAGCTCATCCTGAGTGAACTAACCCAGACTCAGAAGGCACATATGGCATCTATTCACTTATAGTAGGATTTTAGCTATATAGTAGAAGGTATCAATACTACAACTAACACACCAAAGGGAACTTGGACATAGACTTCTTATTTTTAATTTTTATTTTCTATTTATTTTTATATATTAGTTATATTTTTTCTATTTTTTAGTCTTTTTTATCTATTGTATGCTTATTGATTTGTTTGTTTAATAGTTCTCTCTCCCAGGCAACGAGACACCTTTCACTGATGTTACTGCTTCATAGATCCCCAATGAATGAAGAGGCTCTTGGCCCTCATAAGACCTCTCAACTGAGATGAGGGACTATTATATAAGGACACCCCACCCAAGAGAAATGGGATGGAAGGGTTAGGAGGTAAAAAAAAAAAAATGAAATGTGATGTTTCAGCCTTTTACTACTAACTGTCCTGAACTGTTTAGGATAATTAAGAAATGCAAACTAATGGTTATGCAGGCTAGTCATTTTGTTAGGTACTATGACAGCCTATTATAGTTACTTGCTAAGCTAATCAGAAATAAACCTGCTAAGAGACAAGCAATATCTGCTTACCCTAATATAAGAGATAGATAGGGCCTCTTCAAAAACCTCAAGAGATCTGCAGATTATGGCATTCAAAGATGTTTTCGTAACTTTAGATTTTTTTATATCAAGACATATCAACTCCTGACAGCACCCTCTATTCTCCTCCAAGTAGAAGATGAGCATCGAAGAATCTCCAGTGGGATATGATTGAATTAGTCACAAGCCCATCTCTTGGTAGGAAAAGCCCCTTGCTCCAACTGTAGACAGAATGCTGTCCAAAAAGGACAAAACCTGGAAGCAGGTAAGTCGACAGCCTAGCTCTGCCAAGACAGGGTAGGTAAGTCCTTCATAATCCCTGCTCTACAATCAATGTCTGTCAGAGAAGTGGGGCCAAACAACTGAAGAGCGATGCTGTAATATATGGAGAGAAAATGGGAACTGTCCAGGCAGCCACTGGTATTGGGAAGCTGCAGACCCTGTACTTGCTATAAAATCAGATATATTTATCCCTCTCAGGTCTCTGAGGTGTTTGAAGAACAGATAGCTAGAGTCTCATAATTAAATTTTGAGTTGTTTAGGAGTCAAGAGAGTGTTATACATCTAAGAAGATACTTTTAAAATTGTGTTGCAATTAGTATGAATGTTGTGTCAGATATAGACCTTTAAACTCATTGAGATGTTTAGATAGTAGAATGTTAAAGTCAGGTACCAAATACATATGGACTTGTCATTGGGAATGTACGTTAAGCCATATAACCCTCATAACTGTGGCCTAATTACCTTTGTTGTACTGTATTGTATTTATTATTATAAGAGAAAGAGCCATTTGTTGGACTGAATGGAGAAATTGTAGGGGGAAATAAGGTATACCTTAAACTTAAAAGAAAAAAAAGGGAAGAGGATGGGGGGTTGAAGGTGGGAGTGTGGGACTGGAGGGGGAATAGGGAGGGCACTGCGACTGAGATGTAACTTGAAGAAATAAAATAAAGGAAAAAAAAAGAAAGATCATAGAAAGCAGATTGTTGAGGTTTATTAGTATTTGAAAATAAGCACACACAATTGTAAGTTTGAAGGATGCATGTAAAACCTCTCTGCTCTCTAGTTCTGAAATTGGTCCTGTCATAGTTTGAAGGGTTCCTTCTTCTTCTACCTATTACATGTTTTCAATGACTCATCTTTCATTCTCAGAATGCTTATGTGTGTATGCATATTTAAGAAAGATTGATACAGTGAGTAAGAGAGTTTATTAATATTTGCAAAAGGGGGTTATTGAAGATGTTCCATATATTATTCTTTCAATATATGTATGTTAAAATGTTAATCAGTTGGCAATCAAAAAACAATATATTTAATAGAAAATAAAATCTCTATAATATCTTAAAGATATTGAACTATTGAATACCTATCTTTGGCAATTTTGACACCTGTTTAAATTGAGAAAAAAGTCAATATATTGGATTTAACTGTTGAGATAGTTTCTGCTTATGAATACATTTTCCCTGTTTTAGAAAATTACAAGACCTGGAGAAAATAATTAATGTGCTCTTAAATTTCATAGGTAAAGAAGCTAATAACATGGTCCAGCTACTTGACCATGCAGTACCCTTGGTCTTTTTGTTCATTTAGGATTCTTGTCAAACAATATGCACATTTAAGTCATTGAGTTGATTTGCAAAAAATAATGTGCAATCACTTCCTTGATTCCATATGAATATAAGATATTTTTTATGATCAACATGTTAGGTATTAGCTCCCTTGATATTATTCCTCTTCACTGTAAGTTTACAATTATTGATGAAAATAACAATTGCAGGCACCTCGCCACCCCATATTTTAGTGATTCTTAATCTCCTATGTATTTGAGGCAAGGGGTCACAAAAATTCATATTAACGTAGTGTTATCAAGTTTTTTGAATTTTCTTTTCCTCTTTGCTAACAGTATTGTTGACTCATCCAAATAGTTTATAGTGTATGTCCTCTTCTGAAATTATCTTTCTTCAGTAAGCCAACAAAGGAAATCAACATGCTACACTGCATCAGTAGAATAAGAAAACCCAGTTTTATAGATAGTATTTTCCTAAATTAGGGGCACAGTGTTACCAAAGCCAAGCACTTAGATACAAATAACTACAAAAGAAATTCATAAGGAAAGTCACTCTGGTTCTTCAGTAATGTATGAAACTAGCTGTGCCTAGCCCATGTGCAGTAACTGCAGTGCATAATCAAGGCCAAGCTGAACAGAGTAATGTGGAATCGTCAGTAAGGGAACTCACAAAAAAATTGTTCTGATTGTAATAGTAAAGAGATAAAAATAAGAAAACAAAATGCCAAAAATGAAGTGAACTCTTTTATTCTATTGTTTGTGATACTTATGAAATATATAAGAGATACTATTTTTGGAAGGAGAGAAAAATAATACAAGCTTTCACATCTATTTTTGTCCCAGAGTAATACAAGAAAAACATAGAAAATCAGAAATCACCCTTGTCTTCAATGAAAGAATCTGTGAATTTTCTTTGCATTCACCTGGATCAACTGACTGCCTTTGAACTTCTGTACATCCTATTCTGCCCTATTACAATATGGTTGTGTTGTGATACATAGAAATTTTCTTACATTGTATTCAACTCTACCTCCATTTTGTTTTGTATCAGTTAAACATTATCAATTATCAGGCCTCCACAAAAATTGCAGAGTTCATAGGTCTAACGTTTTTCCACTTTTACTACACAAATTTTTTTTTTTTTGTTTTGTTTTTTTTGGTTTTTCGAGACAGGGTTTCTCTGTATAACAGCTCTGGCTGTCCTAGACTCACTTTGTAGACCAGGCTGGCCTCGAACTCACAGAGATCCGCCTACCTCTGCCTCCCAAGTGCTGGGATTAAAGGCTTGCGCCACCACCGCCCAGCTACTACACAAATTTTGAAAGCTGTTAGGGATACTTAAGATTTAATTGTTCTAGTAAATGATATAAAAATGAGTGCAGGTAGTCAATATTAAGATAATGTTTAAAATCACTTTAAGACTGTTTTTCAGTTTATTTCTTCACTATTTCAAACATAGTAAAAAAAAGTCATCATAATATCCTTGGGAGAAAGTAGAATTTATATTACTCAAGGATTATTGCTTGGAAATGGTTTTAGAAAAGCCAAAATTCTTCTGTGTGCCTCTCTGGGAACTTACACTTCTTAGCTAGTAGGATTTTGAGCACTGCTGTTCTTCTTAGACACTGGGGAAAACAAAAGTGTTATCTTCTAACAAATGCTACTTCCAATACTTAAAACCAATGTTTGAAACTAAACTTCAAGTGAATAAATTATGTTAAAATATACATGCCTTATAGTGAAGGGTACTTTTAAATAAAATAATTCTATTAAATAACTTTGATCTTTATAAACAATTTCTAATTAAATTATATAAACAATATATTATATACACCTATGCAATTAAAACAAATACTTTCCATATGCATTGAGAAATAGTTGTAAAATAAAATCAAGCTTAAATTAAAAACACGTAAAAATTTAAATCAATATCAAAACTAAATATGATGTCCAAGGTATCTTCCATGGCAAGTTCAAGGTCAATCTAGGCTACCTGAGAGAGCATATCCCACATGGGGTGAAGATTAAAAACAAAATAAATAAGTTAAAATGTTTTTAAATAAGTTTATTTATTTATTCACTTTACGTTCTGATCTTAGCCTTCTCCTTCCCCTCCTCTGGGTCTTGCCCTTCCATTTATACCCCTCCTTTCTCCCCAGTAAAAAGGAGCCCCAATACCATCCCACCCCAGCATATCGAGCCTCATTAAAACTGATCACATTTTCTTCCACTGAGACTATGCACTGCAATGCCGTTAAGGGCGACTGATGATAAAGCAAGGCTGAGAGTCTATGTGAGAGACACCCCCACTCCAATGCTAGGGGATGCACATGAGGACCAAACTCCAAAGGGGTTGCGTATGTGTAGGGGGGGCATAGGTCCAGTTCAGAAATGGTGTTTGATAAGTGCTTCAGTCTCTGTGAGTTCCCACGGGCCTAGGTTAGTTGTCCTTTTTTTTTTTTTTTTGGTCTTTTTGTGAAGTTCTTATCCCTTCCCGGTCTTTCTATCCTTTCCTCAATTCTTCCACCAGACACCCCGTGCTCCTCCTAATATTTAGCAGGGAATCTCAGCCTCTGTTGGATCCTCTGTTGCATGGAAGTTTCAAATAACAGTTATGCTATGCTCCTATCTGTAAGTATGGCAGAATATTATTAATCGTGATAGAGGTTGATGCTCTCCTTTGGAGTAGGCTAAAAAATTTAATATTTAATGAAAAAATAAATATATTTATTATTATGTATATAATTCTAAGCTGTGATATTTGAAATATGTGTTATGTATCTGTTATATCTTATGAAATGTCAAAAAGAAAAGTGTTGACACTCAGTTTGGCATTATCTGGAAGACCCGGACCTTTGAGAGGATGGGTTGAATTGGTGTTCTTTTGTTTGTATAGGTAAACCCTCCAAAGAGGGAAATCACCATTTTCTTTGTCTCTCTTTTGTTTTCTGGCTATGATGTGTGTTTACTTCACCATTTCTTGTTCCATGCTATATTGCCTATACAAAAAAAAAAAAAAATCAACCCTCTTATCTAACTGCCAATCACTGTTTTTGTTTTATACCTTGAGTATTCTAGGTAGTTCTTGTAATGTTAGAAATTCATGTTTCTGCATGTATGAATTTTAAAAATGAATCTAAATTATTCAGTGGACTCAAGAAATTTCCCAATACCCAGCTATTACATATACGGAATACTTTGTAAATTAAGGCAAGAGAAAATTTATTAAGTCTTAATGATAACACATTGATTCAACTGAAGGGTGTAAACATGTTCAAGAGGTAATTAAAAAAAAAAGTCTCTAAAGTAAGTACTAAAAGAAAACCATGGGCATTGAATGTTTTTTTCTGTTATTTTTGAAATTCTTCTATTCAGATTTGGGACATGTTAGAAATTATTATTTTCCTGGAAAGATCATGCATATGCTTTGAATTTTCTGATATTAGATAACTATAGTCTATGCCATTATCAGATTCTTCATTGCAAGTTCTGTGGCGGCCAGGAATCTCAGTTCATTGTCAGAGCACTAAAAATGTACCTTTATGCCGCCACAGACACTTGTGATGTGCATCATTGTTGCCAATTACTATGCTTATTATATCCTGTCAGCATCTATTCTTATCTCAGCTTGTTTTGTCGTATTTGAGCATAGATGAAATGGCTTATATAAAATTCCCAGCACTGAACGATACCTTTTAAAAAAGTACTTTTGTCAGTGTACTTTTCATCAAATATGGGCTATAAAATCTATTTTACATACAGAAGCTTTGTTCAAAGGTTATTTTCTATAGGAGTTCAGAATCTCACAGAGGAAAGCATAGCAAATCTGCAATTTAGCATCATCCCAGAGTCACTGTACATACCAGTAAGAGCTTAGCTTTAACTGTGCTTAATCACTGAGCAGTTATAATGAATCTAGCATTGACAAAGTCACAGGATTCTAATTTTCTAAGCACTTGGGAAGAGCTAAAGTCAAATCTCTCTGCCACAACCAATTCCCCATTGTCTTTTTCCTTCCTTTCTCCACTTAAACTATCCTACACCTTGGCCTAAGTTGTAGGTCAGAACTCTTTAGAGTGTGAAAATGGTTGGATTGTTGCAAAAAAGGTCAAGGGAATGTCTCATTAGCAGACCAATTCAGAACGAGACAACTTTACTAACTGAAGGGGGGCAACAATGAAACCACAACAGAGAGCATAGGTCTTCACTTAACTGAGGAAGCTCTTGGTCTTAATTTTGGTTTATTACCAATATCTTGAGTTCAATGTATCTGACCAGAAATTCTTAGCTTTATAGACCAAACTGTTGTTTGAATGAACTGGTTTGCATATAAAGAAAAACTTAATGGAAACATTCTATACTTTTTTTAATCATTTTTACAAATTGTTGAATTGAGATTATGTGGAAGTGTGTGGTGCTTATAGTATGAAACAGAATTTTAGGCATCACACATTTTTATCTGGAGCTGTCCATTTTTGTTTTTCATATCTTCTCAACCTATACCCTGAAAATTCTTACATGATAGTAAAAACACTACTTGTGTTTTTCTAGAGTAATAAAACCCTCAATTTAGTTAAGGTAAACAGGAATTCAGCTAGAAATATTATATAAAATTATCAAAACAAAATTAAAATGTTTCCTTGCTTGACACACTGCAGTTGCTTATTTGACCTCACTTACCTCTTCCAATTTTCAAGTTAAAGACATTTAAATAGTTTGTGTTCTATAAACTGATAAGCTTAGTAGTCTTTTGAGTTCCATTTTTAATAAGAAATACCATAGAGAAATTGCAGCAGCCAATTAGAATGAACCGTGAGTGTAGAAAATGCTGCAAGTTCCTAAAAAAAAAATGATCCTGAGTGTGAGGTAAGCCTTGGCCAACTCCACATGATGGCAATGGTGAAAAATGTATACCTATGTAAAGAGATTCACTTCTATGATTTAGAACTAGTCTAAATATAATTAGTTTTAAGAATTTTTTGGAAAGTTGGTTAAGGACTATATCTTATTATATCCATAAATTTTACTTGAATACTGAAAGAGAACTTCCATTCTCTTTACTATTCCTCTCTGAAAAGGAAAATAAATATCTTGCAGTGTGAGTTAATAATTCATCTGACTTTATTCAGTCTTATTTTTGTAGGTGTCCATAAACAATGAAATTTTTCTTTTATAGAATATTCTCTACATTAAAGAGTAATTTTAACTAAAGTTTTTTTCCCCAAAAATATTCAACTAGCTGAAATGGTCTCACCTTTATTTATTAGATGAAGTTAATGGATTACATTCACATAGTCTACTTTTCAGACTTTTAAGTTTTTTTCCTACTAAGAGATTTTAACTTGAGTTGTATTTTATATACACTGGTTTGTGTGTGTGTGTGTGTGTGTGTGTGTGTGTGTGTGTGTGTGTGTGT
>CAJQZJ010033103.1:192662-208590 GCA_907164525.1 Lophiomys imhausi | reverse complement strand
GTGTGTGTGTGTGTGTGTGTGTGTGTGTGTGTGTGTGTGTGTGTGTGAAGTGTTTTTCTTTATTGCATGAAAAGGATTGGAAATGATGTGACTTTCCTGTGGCTGAAATATTATTTACGAGTACTTGTTTTATCTTACACTACTGTGTACAGTAAATAATTGCCTAGTTCACTATGTCCCACCATCAAAAGTTATTATTATCTTATCTTGTTTAATCTGGTTTTTGTAATATACTGAAACAAAATTATATCACTTTCTCCCCTCCTATCCTCTACCATAGCCTTCAATGCTCATGTACTTTTGAGTTGTTAGGTACTTTTTCTTTATTATTGCTACATTCATACATATATACACATATATTAATAAATACATAAATATGAACTGCTAAGTTTTATGTGTATGTGTGTGTGTCTACAGTGCAATCCTGTAAAACATTTTATAAAATAATTGTTTTTCATACATTTCTTATACTACAGACTACATATAACAGTTTTGTGAACTGGCTATCAAGCCGTTTGTGTACTTTTAGTAATAGATTTGTCTTATAAAGATTATGACATATACACATATGTATAAGTATGTAAAATATATACACAAGTATGTGTTAGTAAGTATATGTATTGTGGAAATGAATCAGAATCAATTCTGTCAGCCTTTCTATATGATAAGTTTTCTAAATCACATATTACTCATTTTTACTCTGGCAAGCATAATGGTTTATTTTTCTTCATAAATTTATTTCCTTCAAATAAATTTCTTCTCACAAAATTTAAACATCTTTTCTGTTATTCTAAAATTTTAAATGTTTCTCTACAGAATCAAATGGATAATATACTCAGGAATCAATTGTATAAAGTCAAAGATATTTATTCAATTTTGTTAAATAATCATTTTCCCTGAAAACTATTAATCAATATTTCTTCATCATTTTTCACTTTCACATATCAATTTACGACAGTCTGTAGGTCTCATTAGGATGTTTTGTTTGAGGCATACTGATCAATTTTTCTACCTGTGTGTCAAAACCTGATGTTTTAATTAACACAGACTTAGATTTTGACTTGTGATAGACTAGCCACAATATATATTCTCATTTCCTTCATGATTTTTGCTTTTATACTGATTTTGCTCTATTAGAAATATTTTATTTATCATTTGACAATTTTATCCTTGTGTAATTATTTTTTTATCGTTTTTTGTTTATTACTTCAAGTTACAACTCCATCACAGTGCTCTCTTTATACCCCTCCCAGTTCCACCTTTTCACTCTCTCGTCCCTCTCCCACCCAGCCTACTCCTCTGATGTAGAGGGGCCCTACAAATCAGCCCCTCTCAGTTCAACTGTCATATGAGCCCTAAGAGTTTCCTCTTGCACTGGAGGCCTACATGGTAGCACTCATAAGGCAAATTGTCCCATTGTTAGGTAACAAAGTCTATGTTCCTGATTTTTGGTGTGTTGGTTGTAGAAAAGCTATCCTGTACTATATGGCTAAAATCCTATTATAAGTGAGTAGATGCCATGTGTATCTTTCTGACTCTGGGTTAGCTCACTCAGGATAAGCTTTTCCATCCATTTGACTGAGAACTGCATGATTTCCTTGTTACTGATAGCAGAGAAGTATTCCATTGAGTAAATGTAACACAATTTTTTTAATCCATTTGTCGGTTGAGGGACATCTAGGTTGTTTCCTTTTTCTAGCTATTACAAATAATGCTGCTATGAACATAGATGAGGATATGTCCTAGTGTTTTGGTGAGGAATCGTTTGGGTGGATACCCGGAAATGGTATGACTGGGTCTTGAGGTAGGGCTATTCCATTTTTTCTAAGATATCGCCAGACATATTTCCATAGTGGTTGTACAAGTTTGCACTCCCACCAACAATGGAGGAGTGTTGCCCTTTCTCCACAACCTCGCCAGCATGTGCTGCCATTTGAGTTTTTTTATCTTAACCATTCTGACAGGTGTGAGATGGAATCTCAGAGTCATCTTGAGTTGCATTTCTTTGATGATTAAGTGTGTTGAGCATTTCTTCAAATGTCTCACTGCCATTAGATATTCTGCCTTTGTAAATTCTTGGTTTAGCTCTCTGTCCCAAATTTTGATAGGATTACTTGGTCGCTTGGTGTTTAATTTATTGAGTTCTTTATAAATTATGGATATTGGCCCTCTGTCAGATGTGGGGTTAGTAAAGACCTTTTCCCAATCTGTAGGTTGTCCTTTTGTTCGAATGACAGTGTTCTTTGCCTTACAGAAGCTTTTCAGTTTCATGAGGACCCATTTATTGATTTTTGGTCTTAAAGCCTGAGCTATTGGTGTTTTGTTCAGGAAGTTGTCACCTGTGCCAATGAGTTCAAGGCTTTTCCCCACTTTCACTTTGATTAGATTTAGTGTGTCAGACTTTATGTTGAGGTCTTCGATCCACTTGAACTTAAGTTTTGTCCAAGGTAGTAAGTATGGGTCTAATTTCATTCTTTTACACATCGATATCCAGTTAGACTAGCACCATTTATTGAAGATGCTGTCCTTTTTCCATTGTATGATTTTGGCCTCTTTGTCAAAAATTAAGTGACCACAGGTGTGTGGGTTCATTTCTGGGTCTTCAATTCGATTCCATTGATCCACTGGTCTGTTTCTATACCAGTGCCATGCTGTTTTTATTACTCCTGCTCTGTAGTATGGCTTGAAATCTGGGATGGTGATAACTCCAGATTTTTTTATTGTACAGGATTGATTTAGCTTTTCTTTTTTTTTGTTGTTGTTGTTATTCCATATGAAGTTGAGAATTGTTTTTTCCAGGTCTATACAGAATTGTGTTGGTATTTTGATAGGAATTGCATTGAATCTGTATATTGCTTTTGGCAGGATGGTCATTTTTATTATGTTGATCCTACCTATTCATGAGTATGGGAGATCTTTCCATCTTCTGATGTCCTCTTTAATTTCTTTCTTCAAGGACTTGAAGTTCTTCTCATACATGACTTTCACTTGCTTGGTTAGAGTTATCCCCTGGTAGTTTATCCTGTTTTTGGCTATTGTGAAGGGTATTGTTTCCCTAATTTCTTTGTCAGCCCATTTATCTTTTGTATAAAGAAGGGATTCTGATTTTTTTTTTGAATCAATTTTGTATCCATCCACCTTGCTGAAGAGGATTGTTGTTCAACATATGAAAATTCATCAACGTAATTCACCGTATAAACAAGCTGAAAGAAAAAAAATAACACATGATCATGTCACAAGATGCTGAAAATCATTTGACAAAATCCAACACCACTTCATGCTAAAAGCCTTGGAGAGAAAGGGCATACAAGGCCCATACCTAGAAATAATGAAGGCAATATACAGCAAGCCAGTAGTCAACATCAAATTAAATGGAGAGAAACTTAAAGCATTTCCTCTAAACTCAGGGACAATGCAAGGATGCCCACTTTCAACATATCTCTTCAACATAGTACTTGAAGTTCTTGGTAGAGCAATAAGACAACTAAAGGAGATCAATGGGATGCAAATTGGAAACAAAGAAGTCAAATTATCCCTATTTGCAGACGATATGATAGTAATCATAAGCGATCCCAAAAATTCCACCAGAGAACTCCTATTTTATCATTTTTACATCAGTTTCTCTCCTTATCCCCTCAGTTTCTCTTTTCTAAAGTTGTGTAGTCTATGCTAAATAATATTTGCAATTATTTGCAGCTTGTTCTCAATGTACAGTCATTATCCATGAATTGTCACTTTTTTATGACACATCGTTTTGAAAGAAGAAGAGGGCTCATGTTTGGGTAGGATGGGTATCTTTTCCTAATAGAATGCACTCTGTTATTTCTTTGATGTATATTCAGAGAGGAACACATGCTTTTTTCCCCAGTGGATTTGCTGGTTTATCACAGTTTTTCACACTAGACTGCTTTGTGATAAATTGGAGGAAGTTCTGATGGTTGAACATTGTCTCCTACAAGCAGAAACACTCTTCAACAAGAGCTCCACCCTTTCTTTCTGTTCTTTAGCACATTTTATGTATTAGTACAAAAGTCTTTTCAAATGCTACAGACACTAGATCACGGCATTTTGTGGAGCTGCTCCAGTCTGTGGGATGCAACATTCTCTGTAAAGATTGTATTATTGCTAAAGGCAAAAAAAAAAAAATTACTTTCTACATCAAAAGTAAGATGCTGCTCATCTTAGGAGTTTAAGAAAAAGTAATGGGAGGAAAATTACCTCAGGAGATAGAAGTTAACATTTGTGAACTCTATAGAGTTGGAAACTGTTTTTCTTCTTGCCAACAGTGCATAACTTCCTCCAAAACAATATTCTAACTTTTAATCCCTTAAACTCCACAGCTGTGCATGGACTGTTGGAACTAAAAGTGAAAAGCCCAGGACCAACAACAGCTGCAAGCAGAGATTCTTGGATGAAGACAGAAGTTTCTGTTCCAGAGGGATTAAAATCCAAGACATGAGAAAATGTAAGACAAAGTGATATGTACAATATCTCATAAAAGGATGGAGTATATTTGAAAATTTTATGTTTTGTTATTCCTTCTAGGTTTTCTCAGTAAATGTATATCATACAGCTTCAGTAAAAAACAATATGAAATTAAAAGAATATATTATATATTTGAATTGATAAATTTGTAGGAATATAAAACAAACTAGAAAAAGACTAGATACATATATAAATGAATATTGGCCATATTTATGTCTATGTGTCAAAATTTTATGTAAATGAGGTATATCACTGGTCCTATCTCATTGAATCAAATAATTATGTATTTGAATGTTAATGTTTCAGTCTATTTCATAATTCAAATTTAACTATCCAGTAGTTTGTTTATAATAAATTTTCATTAAAATATAAACATGTTTCAATTATATTATTTATATTTCACATTATAATAAAATTACAACATTCTCTAGTCCTTTTCCTCCCTCAAAAATCTTCCATTTACTCTTCTGTCCCTCCTTCAAATTCATGTCTTCCATTATCATTAATTATTATTGCATGCATATATATTTCTATGATGTTATTTGTATGTATGCTGTGAGGATGACCATTTGGCACTAGACAACATATGTGTGTGCTCTTTCTTGGGGAAGACCACCTCTCCTGCTCCATCTTTCCACAGTTGCCTATAGCCCCTTGTGTAGAGTTGAGGCATTGTGTGAAATTGAACCTTTTTAATATCAATATGTATTTATTGATGACTATATTCACTTATAAGCACTTATGTAACAACTAATCCTATGAATGACTACAACCCCTATGACCTAACCACTAAACCTATTGGTAACTATAACAACTATTTTCATAACCTTTTAAAAGGATACAGTCTCTGGGGCAGGCCCGCAGTTCTCAGGAACACCATAGGAGTAGACCCTTTAATGCACTTAGTTAGCAGTCTTTCTTCTGGAATATCTCACTCCCAGACCCATTAGGGTAAATTGGCTATGGTGGCTTCACCGTAAACAAGGTTTGAAGGTATCTTCTCTCTGGGAGACCTCAGCCATCTGTAAACCAACTTATTCCCTTTGTATTAGCAACTCTACCACTATGTCTCAGTCTTTAAAGCTGGTCACAGTTCTGTTTAGGCCACTGTTCGGACAGGTCAAACCCCTCTAGGCAAAAGCTGAGCCATAGGGTTTAGTCCTTGGCCTTTTGATGTCTTGCTGAGGCTTTCTCTGCTCACCTGCTTCTTCTGCCTCAGGAAGATCTGGCCTTCAGTCCACCATCACTTTCTCCATCAGAGGATACAAACAACTCCTTGTCTCTAGAATCGGAACTCTCTAGCATGGTGCCCCCTGGGCTCCATACACTTGTTCTTAAATAGGATCTCTCCTTGTTACACCTGGCTTCATCCTTGTTCAGTCTATAATCTGATAAGCTAATTGCCCACAGCCAAGATGATCAGTTGATCTTCATGGCCCGGATTAAGAGACTGTATCAGAAAACCCTAGATATTTACTAAATCTAATTTATATTAATCTAACTCCCCTTACAATCATGGACTTTTATCCATCAATTTTGGCATCTGTATTGGTGTCATTCTTGTTCTGCTCTTCACCACCAACAAGAAAAATTCTCTTTGCAACATCTAGAAACCCCTAAAGAAAAACACAGCAAATGAAAATGCGCAGTTGTGGAGCCTTATGGATACACACAAAACACACCCACACCTAAGGCTCAGGGAACATTGTGATAGAAGGAGCAGAGAGATTGTAAAAGATTCTTCTTCTGGAGGAAAAGAGAGATTTGATGTGAAATTGTGTCTTCAAGTGAAGCCAGGAGCTACAGCATACAATCCTACCAAACATGAGCTTATAATTATTTAATATTTAAATTATTTCATTAGCTTGTCTAACATGTTATATTTGGATTCAAAATATATTTATAAATACATATAAAACCATAACATCAAGAAAGAGTAATTTGACCTTTCCCTGTTATGGTGATGATAGAATTCGGTATTAATTGTGTAATAGACATTTGATGAACACATTTAGACAGAGTAATGCTATGCTCTCACATAACTATATTGTAGTGAAATATACCATTTTTTAAATGCAACCTGGTTTTATAAACCTCCAAGTGTCGAAAAAACGTAGATCTAAAGTAAAATACATGAGAAAGGTAGTGTTAACACATGCCTTTAACTTCAGCAGAGACAGGACGAGCACCATAGAGTTAGTGGTCTTATAAATTCTAGAGTTACATGGAGCAGAGCGGTGAGGGTGAACACCCTTAATCCCATCATTCAAGAAGAGTACACCCTTAATCCCAAAACACTAGAGACAAACAGGCAGATCTCAGAGCTCAAGGTCAGCCTGATACAAAACAAACTCTAAATAGAGAAAAACTTCGATCCAGGAGTGGTGGCACACATCTTTAATCCCTTCAGATGGGAACCACAGGTCTTTGATCCCAATAATAAGAATGCAGAGACACACACATAGGATTTGGAAGGACCTAAGTTTAAAAGCTACTTACAAAAGGCCTACTCAATACAAACAAATTATCCTTTGAGATCTCAAAATATATACACTAAAGCTGGTTTAGCTCCAAAATAACAAAATAATTTCTTCTTTAACCCAGATTGAAAGATAACACTTTATATATTGTCAAAAAACCAAATTGCTTCAGGAGAAATATTACCTAACAACCCCCCCCCCCATAAAAAAGAGGGTAATTGTCCCAGAGTTAGGATTAGGGCAGGGCTCTGTTCTTATCTTTCCAGGAGATTCAAAGCATCCATTCAAGGAACCCAGGGACAAATGGACAACGGAAACCTCAACAGAAAACAGAATCAGACACCAAAGAAGACGAGTGACCCAGATGATTCAGCCTGACAGACTCCCTCAATAGCTGTTTCCATCAAATGTCTACAACCACAACAACTCAATGTCGCTAAGACCATTCAGCTCTACACAATGCCCCAGTCAGAACCTCACTAAAGCCTGGAAGATCAGCTTCTGCCTACAAACTCCTTAGGACATCTAAACAGCTGAGAACAGAAGGACTGAACATAAAAGGATTGAGGATTGTACTAACATTTTTAACCATATTTCCATTTTGGTTCGGGCCCCAAACAGGTTTACTACAACCCAAATCAGCAGGAAATCATTTTAAGAGAGAGACGTCCCATGCCCAGAGGGTGGGGAGGGTGTTTCTCTGCCCCCCCTTTTGGTTATTTGAAGGATAACTGAAAACTCTGTTATTTAGGGGAGGAGATAACAAGCTGTTAAAAGGTCCTGTTTAATGGGTTTTGGATGTTAGACCCAGGGACTTCCTTCTTTCCCTTGTCTGTATCCTTTCTCTCCTATGTAGGAATGCATGGACTTGAGAAAAATGAAACATAGACATAGCACAGGAAGGACCAAGAAGAAGGGACAGATTATTGAATATGCCCTTATACCTTTGTATATTGATACAAAATTAGTAGTATATTTGGCTAAAGTGGTATTGACCATTGTTTATTGAGCAAAAATAAGATTGTATTGGACTACATCGGTATTGATCTTTGTATTGATACAAAATTAAGATTATAGTTGGCCACAATGGTATTGACCCTTGAATATTGACGTAATATTAAGATTGTATTGGGCTACATAGGCATTGATCTTTGTATGTTGATAGAAAATTAAGAGTATATTTAGCCACATTTGAATAGATCTTTGTATATTGATACAAAATTAAAGGTAACGCTACCTAATGGTATCGTACCTAGAGATACTTAAAAATGAAATGTGAAGCTCTGGCCTCTTGATACCAACCATCTTCAACTGTTTAGGATAGTTAAGAAAAACAAACTCCTAGTCATGCAAGCATGTAACTTTGTTAGCTACTATGACAGTCTATCACAGATATTCTCTAAGCTACTCAGTAATCAAGTTGTTAAGAGACAAGCAACATTTGCTTATCTAAATACAAGAGATGGATAGGGCATCTTCAAAAACCCCAAGAGATCTGCAGAATATGGCATTCAAAGTTGTTGTCTTAAATTAAGTTTTTTTTTGATATCAAGACATATCAGCGCCTGACAGCACACCCTATTCTACTCCAAGTAGAAGATAAGCATCGAAGAATCTCCAGTGTGAGATGGTTGAATTAGTGGCAAGCCTATCTCTTGGCATGAAAAAAACCCTTGTTCCAACTGCAGACAGATTGCTGTCCAAAAAGGACAAAACTTGGTAGCAGGGAAGTCGACAGCCTAACTCTGCCAAGACAGGGTAGGTAAGTCCTTCATAATCCCTGCTCTACAATAAATGTCTGTCAGAGAAACAGGGCCAAATGACTGAAGACTGATGCTGGAATGTATGGAGAGAAAATGGGAACTGTCCAGGCAGTCACTGGTTTGTCATTTCTTAGTTTTGGAAGCTGCAGGCCCTGCACTTCCTATATAATCAGATATATTTATCCCTCTCACGTCTCTGAGGTGGTTGAAGAATAGACAGCTAGAGTCTCATAGTTAAATTTTGCGTTGTTTAGGAATCAAGAGGGTGTTCTAGATCTAAGAAGATGTTTATAATAGTGATGCAAGTTAGTATGAAAGCTGAGTCAGTTATAGAACTTTAAATTCATGGAGATGGTTAGATGGTAGAATGTTAAAGTCAGGGGACAAATATGTATGAACTGGACATTGGGAATGTATACTGAGTCATTTAACTCTCATAAATGTGGCATATTTATTTCTGTTGTTTTTATAGTATTTACTGTTATAAGAGAAGGAACCATTTGTTGGACTGAAAGGGGAAGCTGTTGGGGGGAAGAGGGGGGAAGGGTGGGACAGGAAGGGGGAATAGGGAAGGGTTTGTGACTGAGATGTAACTTGAAGAAAAAAAATAAAGTATTTAATAAAAAAAAAGAAAATTAGTTTGAGAATTAATATGTGTAAATTAAATGATGATAGGCTATATATTACTACTGACAGAGTGAAAATATAATGGCAAAATCAGACAGGTCTGTATCAGGTGAGTCCAGAATAAAATCATATCTAATTTGATAGAAATAATAATTTCCTGAACAAAAATATCCAATTGACAAGAATAATTTATTTTCTCTAGATTTCATTTCAATTGAACCTGAACTTCTCCAAATAACACATGCAGCTAAAATTTTGGCTTTTTATTTATATACTATTATTGCTTTCTAGATCAGAGGCATCTGATTGAATAGATATAATTTTCCTACAAAATACCTTTATTCTTATTTCTCATACCTCATTTCTTACTAAGATCAATGTGGCTGCATTAGGAGGGCAGACTCACAGCTCCTTAAAGAGCTCCATGAATGCATAATAATGAAAGCATCATTAATATCTGACCTTACATAAGTACCTTAAGTAAACATTCTTCCATCTCACTGGAGAGGAAATATAGAAGATTCCAGTTTTCTTGTAGAAACAAGTTTTTTTTTTTTCTGGGAAAGAGAATGGATTTTTTTTCAAATGCAGGGACAAAAACTATGTAGCTGATGATCTTGCATGTCTCAGGAAATGTCTGTATTCCATAATTATTTGTCAGTATTATTCCTTTACCCATATTGCTAGACAGTTTTTTGTTTGTTTGTTATACTTACAATGGTTTCACGAAACAAAAACATAAAATTTTCATGCAGAATTGCTGTACTACACAGAGAAAACTAATAATATTTTAAAATGTTAGTTTTCAAATTCAATTTGTTTGTGTACTTTCATGTTTAGTAAAACCATTTCAAGAGCTCTTTCAGGGACAACATGAAACTCCCCCAAACTGCTCAGTAGAAGAGCTTTAAATTTTTCTTCACTTTCAAAAACGTCTGGTGTAATTTATGACTTTTAAATCTCAAGCTATGTGAGGATGATATCGCAAGAGAAATTACAAGCTCTTGAGTACTAACTCAGAGACAGTCCCAGCTCTATAGCAGAATTCCAATAAAGAAATTCTGAAACTTATTTATCTCAATGAAAATACTAAAATGTGATAGTGAATCTAGGATGTAGGTCAATAATTTTTTTCTAATTTCTGATTACATAGCAAAGAAGATGGTGATCAATATTCTGATCAGTTTTCATCTGAGTATTATAAATAATTTTGATGTGCTACCTTCATAAACACATTTAAAAGTGTACCCATTTTACTATATAGAAATATAGACTATTTTACATTTCTTAATATTTTCTATAATATTTTTCTTATATTTTTAAATGGATTGTATAGTCCATTTTAAGTACTGCATCTGAGAGAAAAAGTGAAAACAAGTCTGAATTAATTATACATTTGTTATAAAACTGTTTATTTGGGAACATCCTTAAAGTTTGCTCAGTTTCTCTATGTTCTAATGACTATTCTCTATGAAATTATAGAATTTTGTCTAACAACATGTAAATATTGACATCAACTATTCATGAAACTACATTGCACAAAGGAATAGTCACAAGAGGAATTTAGTAACTATGATCAAATGCTGTGGAATAAATGTTCATTATTTCAGATTGCAGCTCCACTACTCCTTGGGTTTATCACTCTGTCTGATTGTAGAAAATTTCATTCAGCAATTCATTTTTTTTTACCTTTTCCCTCACTATTTTCACCCTATAATCTCCATTCTCTTATAAACTGGAGGCAGCAGCAATAATTCATTATAGAGTCACTATGCGAATAATAGGAATGTCTTATATATTATAAGGCTTTTGTAAGTCAAATTTTCTAAACTGTTTTACCTCCTAGACATTACTGACAGTTGAAAATTTTTGTCATCATCAGCTTATACTTTTTATTTCAGCTATAAGAAGATGTACAGGATCGCTATTCTACAATCAACAGAAACGTGATCTTTTTTACCTGTTATTGGGTTACTCCACTCTAGTGGAACTGCCATGTAGGTCCCCAATGCAAGAGGAAGTTCTTAGCCCTCATGTGTCTGATGAACTGAGGGGTTCTTATATGTGGAGCCACCCCACACTGGAGGAGTAGGATAGATGAAAGATGGGGTAGAGGTTGGGAGGACCAAGAGGGGTAGAGGAAGGGGCTGTAATGAAGCTGTAACTTGAATTAATGAATAAAGGTTAAAAAAACTGAAAAAAAGAAGACGTACAATGTACCATGTTCAGTTATTCTTGTTAAAGACTATACTGTACATTTTATTGTTATATATTAAAGTGTAACTGTTTCTGCCATCAGATTTTATATTCCTTTTGACTATGCTTCTGCAAAGCATTTACTATTGGTAAATCTATAATTTAGTAAAAGTTTTATGCACCAAAAGGCTAGGATATAAAAATGCTAGATGTTCAATAAAGCCTTTGTAAGTCATCTGCCAGTTATTATATGGGTGTGAACAATAGGAATAATTAAAGAACTGCAAATAATGTGGATTCTAGATTTTCTGACAACCCTATTTCAATCCATTGAAATCAAGCCATCCAGAAGAACAGTTAAATGGCTAATCAGAACATTCCAACTCTGTACCTGAGTTCTATTGGTTTTGAGGGGGTACATAACAATGACTGCAGATGTCCAATCCAATCCCAACAACAGGATATGCCAATTCATAGGAGTATATATATCTGAGTCTTTATGTTCTACTGACTCTTGGTCTGCTTTCACCAACACTGGTAGGCAGTTACAAATTGAGTTATGTCTTGTTGAACTGTAAACACTTTGGTTATTTGTAGATTCCTACTGTCTGTAATATCTCTTGAGTTGCTTTCTTTATTTTTACATTTGTACTGTTCCATCTTGCAGTTGACATGTACTCTAAAACCATCACCTTTTTGCCAACTAGTTAAGCTAATGATGAAGTTTCTAATGGGCAAATATTGTAATGACAGGTAAAATGTGTCGCGTCCCCCTCAACCAGCAAGGATGACGCAACTCGCAAAAGCTCTTCTCCAGCAGTTTATTCAGGTCCCTTGAAAACAGTCTTCCGAATGCCCGGGCAGACCCAACCCACAGGCTAAATACTATATGAACAGCCAATTAAGTAAAGCCACGTGGTGCTATCTTAGAGGCCCACGTATGCGGAAGCAAGCCAGATCAGCAGTCTTTGCCAAATATGGACTTGTTTACCACTGAGAGCGCTCACCATCGGGCTAGTGGAAGGCAGAAACCGGCGCCATCTTTAAGGCGCGGCACATCGCAGCTCTCTACAGTTCCTCCTTTTTTTTTTTTTTAAGTTGGTAGAAGTCCCTGGAAAGGCTACGTAATCCCCATATCTGGGGATCTCACAGTGGGCCTGAGCCTGTAGGAGGGCAGTGCTCAAACTCTTACCCGTCTCTGGGTCAGCCTCTCCACTCGGGACTGCCCTGTCTTAGGTGGCCGAGACTTATCCATCAACTCCGTCACTGACTTGCCAGACCCTAATATCCGTGGAACGTTGGGCTGAATCAGAATAGTCATTACTCAATTTAAATCCCATATCCTTTAAAAGGTCTCTTCCCCAAAGGGAGATAGGGAGCTCAAGTACATATGGCTGCATTTCTCCTGAGTGGTTTTCTTGGTCCTGCCACTTTAATAATCTTGCACTCATATCTGGAGTCTTAGCATAACCCTGGCCTTGAAGTGTTTGAGAAGAGGCTTGTATGGGCCAACCTGAAGGCCAGTCTTTCTTTGCTATGATACTCCTATCAGCCCCAGTATCCAAAAGGCCCAGGATCTTTTTACCATCAACTTTTAATTCCAAGACAGGGCGTTGGTCCAAATCCAAGGAGAGAAAAGTCAAATCTGTGCCCGTGGACCCAAAACCATCTTTTCCTCTCTCTCGATCCCTTGCCGCATAGCGATCAAGTAAGCTCGACAACATGATCAACTGAGCAATTCTATCTCCAGGAGAGATAGCCATTATACCACGAGGGGAGGCTACCATGATCTTAACCACTCCTGTATAATCTGGATCTATAACTCCAGGATGGACAATAAATCCTATCAAGGCTGATGATGACCTCCCTAACAGCAAACCAACTGTACGAGGTTCAAGGGGTCCTTTAAAATCTGTTTCAATTAACTGGACCCCCATTTGGGGTGTTAATACGAGTCTGGTGGTGGAGCAGAGGTCCAATCCTGCTGAGCCTGCAGTGGCTCTCCACGGTCTCTCGGATGGCGGAGGGTTGGCCATCTCTCTTGATTCTGTTCTTTGTCCTGATTCTCTACTGCCCCATATATTTGTGGGCCCTGGGGTCGTGGGCCCCGCTGTCCGTTTTTTGGACGAGGGCCACCATAACCTTGAGTTAAAGGCTGGCCATGGATGTCTATCACTGAACGGCATTCATTAGCCCAATGGTTCCCTTTTTTACATTTTGGGCATAACCCCGGCCGCCTGGGGCGTTGTACACTTTCTGTACTTTCTGTACTCCTTCCCGTGAGGCACTGTCTTTTAAAGTGTCCCATCTTGCCGCACTTAAAACAAACTCCTGAACTTCCTCCACCTTTTCTGGTCAACTGTATTACTGCGGCAGCAAGACCAGCATTAGTTAAAGGCCCTCCAAGTTCTCTACACACTTTCATCCAGGCTTCTAGCTCTTTGTTCTTGTAAGGGGTGATAGCGGCTCTACACTCTTTGGTACATTGCTCATAGACCAACTGTTTTATTAGTGGCATAGCAGCATCCGGGTCACCAAAAATCTTCCCTGCTGCTTCCACCATTCGTGCCACAAAGTCTGAAAAGGGCTCCATGGGGCCCTGTAGAATCTTAGTTAAGTTCCCACTCACCTCCCCTTTATTAGGAAGAGATCTCCAAGCCTTGATAGCTATCTTGTTTATTTGCTCATAAACCTGAATAGGATATCCTATCTGCTGGTTGGCAAATCTCCCCTGCCCAAGCAGCATATCTTTATCCCAGGCTGGATTTCCATCTCTCTGATTAATGGCTGCTTGCTCAGTGGCATACTCAATCAAGAAAGCTTTCCAGTCTAAGTATTGCCCTGGACTTAAGCAGGCGCGGACCAGGCCACTCCAATCACTTGGAGTCATACAATGTCTGCTTAATGCTTCCACTTGAGCCATTGTAAAAGAAGCAGTAGTACCATAGGTACGAACCGACTCTGCAAGGGATTTAACTACCTTAAAATCAAGCGGTTCCTCCTACCTGTTCCCTTGTGGGTCTTGGTATACCGGATAGGCAAACTGTAATTCTGTTCTTACTTGTGTCCACATCCCCGGGCAGAAAGATCTCCCTACTTTCAGGGACTGAACAGGCTGATCTATCTGAATGGCTTCTGGATATGGAGGAGGAGTTGAAGGCGCTGCGGCAATGGCTTTACTTACACCGACTGCCGCCAACGTGTCTTTCTCTTTTACCCTTTTCTTTTCCCTTTTTCTAATAACAGTCCTCTCCAACTGTTCTATTAGAGCGTGTAGCTCCCCTTCAGAATCCGTGCCCTCTGAGTCCTCAAAATCTCTAAAATCTCTAAAATCTCTAAGATCGGGATAGAGAGGAACCTTCTTTTTGCCTCCCTTTTCACTGTCTGCCTGCTCAAATCTTTCGCCTTTGCTACTTTCCTTTTCACTGTCTACTTGCCCAGATCTTTCCCCTTGCAGCATTTCTAAGGCTGATTCTCCCTCCTTGATCGCGTTACAGCATCTCTGATCTTCTAAACAACTCCTCACCATTTTCCAAATTGGTCTTACTCCATGCTTTAGAGTACCTTGTTCCCAAGCAAAATCCAAGTCCCTGCCTAATTTGTCCCAGCAGGATACCGTAAGATTCCCGGACACCGCAAACCACGGAGCCACGGAATCACATTCATTCAAAAATCTCTCTAGGGTAGACTTCTTAATTTTCAAATTCCTAGCTAAAAGTAGCTCCTGAAGAGCCAGAAAAATTGGATGTGACTCAGACAATCCCACGATTAAAAATTTACTTTCGGTTCCCAGCTTCCCCGTGAAACTTTACCTTTTGTTCGCAATCTATGCGAAACTTTACTGTATGTTCACTATCTCCGCGAAACTCTACCTTTTGTTCGCTATCTCCGCGAAACTTTACCTTGTGTTCGCTATCTCCGTGAAACTTTATTGTCCTAATTTATCCCAGGAACTTACCAGCGCTGCCCCTGACTGCAGGAGTTCTGAGTCTTTTTTGGGTCCCCGTACGGGCCACCACTTGTCGTGTCCCCCTCGACCAGCAAGGATGACGCAACTCGCAAAAGTTCTTCTCCAGCAGTTTATTCAGGTCCCTTGAAAACAGTCTTCCGAATGCCCGGGCAGACCCAACCCACAGGCTAAATACTATATGAACAGCCAATCAAGTAAAGCCACGTGGTGCTATCTTAAGGCCCACGTATGCGGAAGCAAGCCAGATCAGCGGTCTTTGGCAAATATGGACTTGTTTACCACTGAGAACGCTCACCTTCGGGCTGGTGGAAGGCGGAAACCGGCGCCATCTTTAAGGCGCAGCACATCGCAGCTCTCTACAAAATACAATGTAAATTTTTCAAACTATAATTTGCCAAAGGTATACT
>CAJQZJ010033103.1:125739-177662 GCA_907164525.1 Lophiomys imhausi | reverse complement strand
TATATATATATATATATATATATATATATATATATATATATATATATGCATAAACCATTCTGGGCAAATGCTTGCATCTGAACTTTATTCCTCAGCAAGAGCAGAAGGTACTTTGAACTGCTGCGCCATCTATCTCTCTAGACCTAGAAAACACAGCTTTTAAATGTATTGTTTCTCGTCTATAGTTCAAATATATTTTCTTAATATATATAGGCCATTCATAGTTTTTATATGATTTGTATCTACATGTCATATTGTTTTAAATACTCAAAGGTTTGTTTTTATTATTTGTATTTTTGTGTATTTTCAGGTCTGTATGCCTTGTGTGTGCTTTTAGTGACAAGAAGTGGCCATTGGAGCCTCTGGAGATGAATTAACAGACAGCTGTGTAAGTACCCAATATGAGTACTGAGAATAGAACTCTGGGCCTCTGGAAGAACTAGTGCCTTTAACTCCTTAGCTGTCACCCCAGGTATGTTATGCACGAAAATAAAAAAGAAATTAAAAATTAATGAGAGTGTGTAGTCTTAATATGCGTAAGAAAGTTAATAAAATAAACAAGTGTCATTGACTTGCAAATTTGATTACTCAAGAATAGTTGTGACACAACATAACAAAAGCCCACATGAAAGCTGGTAAATTTATAGATTTCAGAAACTTTAGCAATGCTTAAATGATGCAGATTCAAATCAATAACAAAACACTTCAAATTATAACTTCATTAGTGAATTTCTAAGGAAAAATTTTAATAACAAAAGTTAAAAATCAAAGAATATTTGATCACAGCTGGGTGGGCCCTTTGGAGACTTCTTTTCTGCAGCAATTTTTATGGCATCTTCAGTTACTGTGAAACCAAGGAACGATATTAAAGTTCAGAATCAGCTTGATTTCTGTTTCTTTTCTTTTTTTTTCATAATATTTTCGCTGATTATTTTGTAAACCCCATGCACACTCACTTCCCAGTCCTCCGAGATCCATCCCCCACCACTGCTACCTCCCTCACCTGGAAAAAAATGAAGAAAAATAAAAGGAAAACAGAACCAGCTCATGTTGCCCATATACTCTGGGGAGCACTGTCAAATTCCTGCTGGTCAGCTCCTTAAAGAAAATTGATTCTTCCCTACCCACACTCCTGCCAGCAATTGTGGAGAGATACACTTCAGCATCCTCATTACAACTTTTAAGAGTTCTCTTTGATGACTTTCTGTTTAGACTATTACTTTTTTGGGGGTGGGGGTGGGGCATCACAGAGGAATTCTTGGTCTCTATTGCTCAACTGTGAATCTTCAGTCGTCAGTAGCACGGAACAACTACCTTCATTGCCTTTTACAGTCAACGTGACTAGGGACCATAGACTTACATATTATCTTTGGCATCAGCACAAGCCATGGACCTCAGCATGGTCTGTGGTGCCAGAACAATAGACAGACAGCTGAAGAGCCCTCTGTTGCAGCACAGACTAAGGACATCAACGTGGCTTCAGTCTGCTGACGCCCAGACCGCTAACATGCTGGCTGACTCCCTGGGCAGTACTGCTGCCTGGTGCATTGTCTGTCTTGCTGTTCCTACTCTAGCAAGGCTAGGGTTGGGGGGCTGTGGAGTTTGGGGTGTTGAGGTCCGTAGTCCATGTTACCCTCTATGACTATTCAGATCTACATGTTCTGTGCTGCTGCCTGAAGCCTTGTTGATGTCTATGGTCTTACTGCAGCCTGGGGCTGTGTAGATATCTGTGACCCCTATTCCTACGGAAGGATTTCTATGTTGCTTAAAACCAAAATGTGTAGTGGTCAGCAAAGGTGTCTTATTATGTAATTCTAGTGGTCACCCAGCTAACATTGTATGTCAACCTCATTTCTCTGAGATTGCTCAGTGATTAAGAGGAAAGGACCCAGGTTGGTTCAAAACATCTACATGATGGCTCCTAACTGTCTGTAACTCCAGTTTCAGGGAACCTAATGCCTTCATCTGTCCTCTGCAAACTCCTGGAATACATATGGTGTGTGTACAGGGAGAACCATTCATAAACATAAAATATTTTTAAATCTTAAACAAAGCTATGTTGTTGATCAATATTTTGTTCTTCATGCCATCATATATTTGTTATTTAAAAGTCTTTATCATCACTTTTCAAGTAATTTTGGGTTTCTATTTTCTTTTTTTTTTATTAGTTTATTTTTTCAAGTTATATCTGGATCAGAGTCCACTCCCTCTTCCCTCCAGGTCACACCCTACTTCTCCCTCTTCCCCATCTCCATCCTTCTTCTCTGATGAGGGGAGCCCCCACATATCAAACCCCCTCAGTTCATCGGTCACATGAGAGCTAAGAGTTTCCTCTTGTACTGGAGTTTGATAAGGCTGCCCAGCTAAGATAAGGTCTTCCACTAACAAACAATAGGGTCTATGATTCACTACTGAGTGGAATTTTTAGTTGGATAGTTATGCAAGGTTCCTGTCTGACTGGATCTGTGTGTTGTAGAATTGTTGTCCTGTGCTATATGGTTAATATCCACTTATAAGAGAGTACATACCATATGTATCATCTGGCTCTGAGATAGCTCACTTAGGATGAGCTTTTCTAGATCCATACAATTGGTTGCACCTTATATGATTTCTTTGTTTCTGACAGCAGAGTAATATTCCATTGTGTAAATGTACCACAGGTTTTTTTTTTTAAGCCATTCTTTGGTTGAAGGACATCAGGGTTGGTTCCAGTTTTTGGCTATTACAAATAAAGTTGCTATGAACATTGTTGAGATGATGCCCTTGTGGTTTGGTGCAGTATCTTTTGGGTATATGGAAATGAGCTACCGCTGATTGACTGGGTCTTGAGATAGAACTATTCCCAATTTTCAAAGATACTGCCAGATTAATTTCCAAAGTGGTTATACAAATTGCACCAGCAATGGAGCAGTGATACTCTTTCTCCACATCCTGACCAACACGTGATATCTCTTGAGTTTTTTATTTTAGCCATTTGGATGGATGTGAGATAGTATCTCAGAGTCACTTTGATTTACATTTCCCTGATGACCAATGATGTTGAGCATTTCTTCAAGTGCCCCTCAGCCTTTAGAGATTCCTCTTTGGAAATTCTAGATTTAGTTCTGTACCCGTTTTTTGATGAGATTATTTGTTTTGTTGGTGTTTAATTTCTTGAGTTCTTTATATATTTTGAATATTAGTCCTCTCTCAGATGTGGGGTTGGTGAAGATCTTTTTCCAATCTGTAGGTTGCCACTTTGTTCTAATGACACTCAACATAAAACTGGACAAACGTAATCTAATAGAAGAGAAAGTGAAGAAAAACCTCACACTCAATGGCACAGGTGACAACTTCCTAAACAGAACACCGATAGCTCAGTCTCTAAGACCAAGCTTAAGTTTTTGAAAAGTAAATAGATTTCTGTTCTACTCTTTTAATATATTTACTTTTTGTATATTTTAACAGTTTCCTGTACACGTTTTCAGTATATATTTTATTGATATTTATACTGATAGTTTTATCAAAATGATGGTTTTATCAATTCATATTTTTTACATTAGGCCTATGTATGTGTATCTATGTGTGGGTAAATGCATGTGAGTACAGATACCCATAGAGTTCAAAAAAAAGATATCAGATACATGGAGCTATGATGACAGAAGGTTGTGAAGCATGGGCATGGGAAACTGACTCAGGTCTTCTGTGAGAGTAGTGTGTACTCTTAACTGCTGAGACATCATTGTAACTCACAACCAATAATTTTAATCTAATATAATAATAGTACTGAGTTTAGAAGACATTTCAATATTATTCAGTAATATTTTTCACAAATACCCATAAATTACAATTTGAAACTGTTTTTGAACTTTGAGTCAATTTATGAATTGCTAGGAAATGAGCAGATCTTGTGAGAAAATATGGAATTATTAAATTTTATGTACATAAATTTTCTGAGTATAGATATCGTATTTATTTCTATACCTATCAATTATTGGTGTTGTTCAGATATTATTACTTCTCACTATAAAATATCTCTAATGATGTATCTCAAAACTATTCTTTTTTACTCCCTAGTATAGGGAACTCTGTAAGGGACTTAGATTAATATAAATTAGATTTAGTGAATACTTATGGGCTTTTGATACAGTATCTTAATATAGAGCATGAAGATCAACTTGGCTGTGGGCATTTGACATAGCAACATATGGACTAAAATTGAGGTTTAAGGCCTGACATTGTTTTCAGCTTCTAATAGCCTTATGAAATGGGCAGAGCCCAGATTAGTCTGAAGCCAGATGAAACGAGGACAGATCTATCTAAGGAAGAAGTGGGTGGAGTTCAAGAGTTCCCAAGCTAGAGAGTTCCCACACTAGAGAAGATGAGATGCAAGGCAGCTTGTATCATCTGATGGAGAAAATGTTGGTGGACTGAAAAGCTGATCTCAGACAGAGATGAAAAATTACACTCAGCTCTTCCTGAGGAAGAAATAAGCTGGTGAGCAGAGAAGGCCTCAGAAAAGCAGCAAAAGGCCAAAGACTAAACCCTGTGTCACAGCTTTTGCCTAGAGGGGTTCCACCAGTTCAAACAGTTGTCTGAATGAATCTGTGGCCAGCCTCTAAGACTGAGGCAGAGTGGTTGAGCGGCTAATACAAACTGAAATAACTTGGCTTATGGACATCTGAGACCTTCCAAAAAGAAGAAAGTTTCAAGCGTCATTTAAAGTGAAGTTGTCATAGCTAATTTACCCTAAAGGACCTATGACTGAGATATTCCTGAAAAAAGACTGTTGACTAAGTGTCTTAAAGGAGCTACTCCTGAGGTGTTCGTTACAACAGAGGACCTGCCCCAAAGACTGTGTTCCTGACAATGAGGACCTGCCCCAGAGACTGTATCCTTCTAAAAGGTTAGGATTATTGTTAGATTATAGTTGTTATAGTTATTAATAGGGTTAGTTATTAGGTAACAGGGGTTGTAGTCATTCTGAGGTCTAGTAGTTAGGTAATTGTTTATATTTGTTATAAGTGCATATAGTTATTAATAAATATATATTGGATAGTTAAAAGATTCATCTGCAGAAATCTAACTTTATTCCTTGTGTTCTTATCACTCCAAAACAAAATCTCTTGGATATTATACTGGACAGAATCACTCTGAACTATATGAGTGATATTCATACAATGATATTTGTTATGTATGAAATGTATATAGAGAGATTAAATGATATTAATGAGTCTGAAAATTTTAATTTTCAAATATGGGAGAATAACAAATACATGTCATTCAACTGTTAGTATATATTATTTATTAATAATGAATAGACATATATGAACTACTTAGAATTTTAAAATATTTGGCACAGTGCTATATGTTGCATATTCTAGTCCCTGCACTCAGAAGTCTGAAGTAGAATCTTTTCTTGAGTTCAGAAGTTTGTATCCACTCAGCAACATTCATAGAACCCTTATGAAAGTTTATTTACAAAGATTAACAATCTGAAAATCATGTCGTTATAGAACTTACACACATATTAGAATAAAAATTGAACACACTTTTCAAAACATAGGAATCTTACTTTTTGTAATTTTATAATCTTAATATAAAAATATAATAAATTCATTTGAATAATGTTAAATAAAAGAAGGGCAAATTCTTAACCCACACATCATAAAACAGCTTAATAATCTTCCTCAATTTTCAGGAAAAAAAAGAATCAATGTGCTTAGAAGACAGAATTTTAGTCTTTTTAAAAATGCTAGTAAAATTAATCAATAAGTCATCATGCAATATTACATAAAATAGAAACAGCTTTTACTTCTTTAGAGCTTACTTATAGACAGTGATTTGGATAAATGAACATTTTGAAGGAAGAACATTCCCCTTTCAAAAGATGCATTCAAAGCCTCTTAGATACAGCTTGTATTGAAAGTAAAGTGTCTGATGAGGCTTGTCTATAATTAGGAAACATTGAATAAACTCTTCCCTTTGCAGAAAGATATTGGCACAACCATTTTATAGTAAATCACAATCGCACTATCAAGTTATATGATAAGCTCCTCAGAATTGCTGAGTAAATCATGAAGTGTGACAATAGGGACATTCAATAAGCTTCTAAGAACTGCATAATAGATCAGGAAACTCCAGAGTAAGCTGCATGGTAAGCTGTGCTGTACTAGCCTAAATCATAGGCTTTCACAAAGTCTTATGAATCACATCTGTCTTCTTTGCTGAAACTACTGTTATAACAGAGTGCTTCTCAGTTAAGGGGAGACCGTTCCAAAGAACCGCAGTCATCCCCACATTAGTCACCACCACATTATTGGGAAAATCTAGTCCCTCTCTAGAACAAAATCACTGAAGAACAGCAATGCTTAAATGTTGAACCATGTCTCCATCCCTTCTTTTTTGTTTTGTATGTTACAGTGAAAATTTTTGAACAAAATCTTTTGTAAAGATATTTTTATTCTCATCTTTGAAACAGCCAAGACAACTAAACAGAAGACCTGAAAACATACATATGAGCAACATCATACATACTGAGTAAGTTTTATTAGACATATATACATATATATATAATCTCTATATATTACAACAGAATTAATTTTAAAAAAGAGTGAGAGGCATGAATGTGAAGAGAACATGGAGAGGTATTTGGGAGGGAGGAAAGGGGAAGGAAAAAAATGTCACTAAACTTAGGACTCCTTTTACAGAAGAAAATAGGTTTCTCTTGGGTAAGAGCATTATAAATTACACCTGAGCACACAGAAACACAAAAGTGAGTCCACCACATATATTCTCATGTATATGTCTGACAATCAACACAGTATATTCCCAGGTGAGTGATACATAAAATTGGGAACCTGATGGAATTTTAAAATGATTTATGAAAACACATCATTACTATGCAGTAATGTTCAACACTGACTACATCTTTTAATAAGAGAAATATTTTATTTTGGTTTCAGGTTCTAGAGAATAAGGGATTTCTATAATACCTGAACCTTAAAACATTTGGTATAATTGTGTAGATAAAAGAAAATAAGCATAACATTATTTTGTTTGTTGTTGAATATCCATATAATTTGTTAAGACAACTTCATTTTGCTAGACCATGCTAATTTCATAAGTAATTGAAATACACTCTTCATTGTTTTTCCTGGAATTCCCAATCCACTGCTTTTGCAAGAATTCTTGAATGCTCCCATTTAAAACACTAATAAGATAAAAATCTTTAATCATTTTATTTATTTTACCACTGTATCATCTTATACAGAGTAGAAGTCAACGGACATACACATACTGAGGTACATATTCACTTAAAAAAATGCAGGGACAATTCTCTTGTATTTTACCTTAGCTCCACGTCTTTACACCTGGAGGTCTGCAAAACCAGGCCGAATGGCTGTATCCTCTGTTCCATTCACAGTGTTTCAGCCCTGCACCCTGTTTTTTTTTTTTTTTCTTTTAGTTAATAAATTTATTTGTTTGTTGCTTCAGGTTACATCCTTATCATATTGTCCTCTTTTCCCGCTTCCCAGCCCCACCCTCCCATGCTCTACCCCCTGACCCTTCCGTCTTGTTCCTCTGGGGTGGAGTGTCCCTGCCTAACATTCTCTCACAACAGATCAGGAGTCATATGAGGGCCAAGAGCCTCTTCATTCACCAGGGGCCTACGAGGCAGTACTGCCAGTGAATGGTGTCTCATTGCTACTGCGGGAATACTAAAAAAAAAAGACCAACAAACACACAAGCCCACAAAAACAAAGAATATCAACAAAAAAAGAGAGGAAAAAGAGAAGGGCAAAGGAAAAAGAAAAAAGAAAAAAAGAAGGAAAAAGAAAAAGATAAAAAAAAAAATTATGTCCTTGTTCCTTTTGGTGTGTTGGTTGTAGTACAAATATCCTGTACGATATAGTTAAAATCCTACTAAAAGTGAATAGATGCCAGGTGCATCCTTCTGAGACTGGGTTAGCTCACTCAGGATGAGCTCCTCTAGATCCATCCATTTGGTTGCAAATTGCATGATTTCATTGTTTCTGATAGCTGAGTAATATTCCATTGTATAGATGTACCACAATTTTTTAATCCATTCTTCACTTGAGGGACATCTGGGTTGTTTCCAATTTGTAGCTATTACAAATAAGGCTGCTATGAATATAGATGAGGAGACTTCCCTATGTCTCCGTGAGAGGTCCTTTGGGTGTATACCCAGAAGTGGTATGGCTGGGTCCTGAGGCAAGGATATTCCTAGATTTCTAAGATATCGCCAGAGAGACCTCCATAGTGGTTGCACAAGTCTGCACTCCCACCAGCAATGGAGTAGGGTACCCCTTTCTCCACACCCTCGCCAGCATGAGCTATCATTTGAGCTCTTTATCTTAGCCATTCTAACAGGTGTTAGGTGGAATCTCAGGGTCGTCTTGAGTTGCATTTCTCTGATGATTAAGGATGTTGAACATTTCTTCAGGTGTCTCTCAGCCCTTAGGGATTCCTCCTTTGTGAATTCTCTATTTAGCTCCATCTCCCATTTTTTGATTGGATTATTTGGTTTCTTGGCATTTAGTTTCTTGAGTTCTTTGTAGATTTTAGATAATAGCCTTCTATCAGATGTGGGGTTGGTGAAGATTTTCTCCCAGTCTGTTGGTTGCCGTTTTGTTCGAATGATAGTGTCCTTTGCCTTACAGAAGCTTTTCAGATTCATGAGGTCCCACTTATTGATTGTTGATCTCAGGTCCTGAGCTGTTGGTGTTCTGTTCAGGAAGTTGTCACCTGTGCCAATGAGTTCGAGGGTTTCTCCTAATTTTTCTTCTAGTATCTTTAGTGTGGCTGGCCTTATGTTAAGGTCTTTGATCCACTTGGATTTAAGTTTTGTACAAGGTGATAGGTATGGGTCTAATTTCATTCTTTTGCAAGTGGACATCCAGTTGGACCAGCACCATTTGTTGAAAATGCTGTCCTTCTTCCATTGTGCGTTTTTGGCTTCTTTGTCAAAGATTAGTTGGCCATAGGTGTGTGGATCCATGTTTGAGTCTTCAATTCGATTCCATTGATCCACTGGTCTGTTTCTATACCAGTACCATGCTGTTTTTATTACTGTTGCTCTGTAGTACAGCTTGAAATCTGGGATGGTGATACCTCCAGATGTTTTTTCATTGTACAGGATTGATTTAGATATTCTGGGCTTTTTGTTGTTCCATATGAAGTTGAGAATAGCTTTTTCCAGGTCTATAAAGAATTGTGTTGGTATTTTGATAGGAATTGCATTAAATCTATATATTGCTTTTGGTAGGATAACCATTTTTATTATGTTGATCTTACCTATCCATGAGCATGGGAGATCTTTCCATCTTCTAAAGGCCTCTTCCATTTCTTTCTTCAGGGGCTTGAAGTTCTTGTTATATAGGTCCTTTACATGCTTGGTTAGAGTTACCCCCAGGTATTTTATGTTGTTTGTGGCTATTGTGAAGGGGGTTGTTTCCCTTATTTCTTTCTCGGTATATTTGTTTGTTGTATAAAGAAGGGCTTCTGAATTTTTTGAGTTAATTTTGTATCCAGCCACCTTGCTGAAGTTGTTTATCAGCTGTAAGAGTTCTTTGGTGGAGTTTTTGGGGTCGCTTATGTATACTAACATATCATCTGTGAATAGGGATAATTTGACTTCTTCATTTCCACTGTTTATCCCTTTGATCTCCTTTGGTTGTCTTACTGCTCTAGCAAGGACTTCAAGTACTATATTGAAGAGATATGGTGGTATAGGCCCATGCCTTTGACTTCAGCGGAGACGGGGGGGGGAGCAATGTAGAGTTGGTGGTCTTATGTATTCTGGAGTCATACGGAGCGGGGTGGTGAGGGTGCATACTCTTGGTCCCACCATTCAAGAAGAGTACACCCTTGGTCCCAGCTTCCAGCACACTGGAGACAGAAACTGGCAGATCCCAGAGCTCAGGGTCAGCCTGATGCAGGGCAAACTCTAAATAGAGAAAGACTTCGATCCAGGAGTGGTGGAACACATCTTTGATCCCTTCACATGGGAAACACAGGTCTCTGATCGCAATAATTAGAGTTCAGAGACACACACATGGGATTTGGAGGGACCTAGGTTTGGAGGCTACTTACAAAAGGCCTTCTCGATGCAGGCAGATTGTCCTTTGGGATCTCAAAATATATACACTAGAGCTAGTTTAGCTCCAAGGTGACAGAATGATTTCTTCTTTAACCCAGATTGAAAGATAACACTTTGTATGTTGTCAGAAGGCCAAATGAGCTTCAGGAGAAGTACTACCTAGCCCCCCACCCCCCCAAAAAAAAAGAGGGCAATTGTCCTAGGGTTGGGATTGGGGCAGGGCTCTGTTCTTATCGTTCCAGGAGAATCAAAGCGTCCATTAGGGGAGCCCGGGGATGGCTGGACAGCAGAAACCTCAACAGAGAGCAGAATCAGGCACCAAGGAGGATGAGTGACCCAGTTGATTCTGCCTGGCAGACTTCCTCAATAGCTGTCTCCATCGGGGGCTTGCAACCACCACAGCAATCCAATGTCACTGGGACCGCTCAGCTCTACACAATGCCCCGACAGGAACCTCAGTGAAGCCTGCAAGATCAGCTTCTGCCTACAAACCCCTTAGGTCATCTAAACAGCTGAGAACAGAAGGACTGAACATAAAAGGAGTGTACTACATTTTTAACCATTTTTCCCATTTGGGTTGGGGCCCCAAACAGGTCTACTAAGACCCAAATCAGCAGGAAGTCACTTTAAGAGAGCTACGTCCCATGCCCAGTGGGTGGGGAAGGTGTTTCTCCGCCCTCCTTTTTGGTTATTTGAAGGATAACTGAAAACTCTGATATGTAGGGGAAGAGACTACAAGCTGATAAATGGTCCTGTCTTAATGGGTTTTGGAGGTTAGCCCCAGGGATTTCCTACTTTTCTTATTCTGTATCCTTCTTCCTCTCCTATGTAGGAATGCATGGGCTTGAGAAAAATGAGATATAAACATAGCACAGGAAGGTCCAAGAAGAAGGGGCAGATTATTGAATATGCCCTTATCCCTTTGTATATTGATACAAAATTAGTAGTTTATTTGGCTAAAGTGGTATTGACCATTGTTTATTGTGCAAAAATAAGATTGGATTGGATTACATTGGTATTGATCTTTGTATATTGATACAAAATTAAGATTATAGTTGGCCACAATGGTATTGACTCTTGCATATGGACATAATATTAAGATTATATTGGGCTACATAGGCATTGATCTTGGTATATTGACACATAATTAAGAATATATTTAACCACAATTGAATAGATCTTTGTATATTGATACAAATTTAAAGGTAACGCTTCCTAATGGTATCATACCTAGAGATACTTAAAAATAAAATGTGAAGCTCTGACCTCTTGATACCAACCGTCTAAAACGGTCTAGGATAGTTAAGAAAACAAACTCCTAGTCATGCAAACATGTCACTTTGTTAGCTACTATTACAGTCTATCACAGATATTCTCTAAACTACCCAGTAATCAAGTTGCTAAGAGACAAGCAACATTTGCTTATCTAAATACAAGAGATGGATAGGGCATCTTCAAAAACCCCAAGAGATCTGCAGAATATGGCATTCAAAGATGTTATCTTAAATCAAGAATGTTTTTTGATATCGAGACATATCAACGCCTGACAGCAACCCCTATTCTACTCCAAGTAGAAGATAAGCATCGAAGAACCTCCACTGTAAGATGGTTGAATTAGTGGCAAGTCTTTCTCTTGGCATGAAAAAACCCCTTGCTCCAACTGCAGACAGACTGCTGTCCAAAAAGGACAAAACTTGGTAGCAGGGAAGTCGACAGCCTAACTCTGCCAAGACAGGGTAGGTAAGTCCTTCATAATCCCTGCTCTACAACAAATGTCTGTCAGAGAAACAGGACCCAAAGGCTGAAGACTGATGCAGGAATGTATGGAGAGAAAATGGGAACTGTCCAGGCAGTCATTGGTATGTCCTTTCTTAGTTTTGGAAGCTGCAGGCCCTGTACTTCCTATATAACCAAATATATTTATCCCTCTCAGGTCTCTGAGGTGGTTGAAGAATAGACAGCTAGAGTCTCATAGTTAAATTTTGAGTTGTTTAGGAATCAAGAGGGTGTTATAGATCTAAGAAAATACTCTTAAAAGTGTGTTGCAAGTTAGTATGAATGTTGAGTCACATATAGACCTTTAAACTCATGGAGATGGTTAGATAGTAGAATGTAAAAGTCAGGGGCCAAATATGTATAAACTGGACATTGGGAAGGTATACTGGGCCATTTAACTCTCATAAATGTGGCATATTTATATCTATTGTTTTGTATAATACTTACTGTTATAAGAGAAGGAACCATCTGTTGGACTGAAAGGGGAAACTTCTGGGGGGAAGAGGGTGGAAGGGCGGGATAGGAAGGGGGAATAGGGAGGGGTTTTTGACTGAGATGTAACTTGAAGAAAAAAAAATAAAGTATTTAAAAAATGAAGGGACTGGCAACATGGCTTAATGAATAACCTGCTGGCCATGCAGGCATGAAGGCCTACTTACAATTCCCTCCTCTCATGTGGAAAGTCAAGCCTGCTTGTGATCTCAGTGCTGGTGTACTAGAGAGAAGGGCACTGGAGGATCCCTAGGCATGGGTGGCCAGCAGTTATGGGTGCGTCTGGGATGCCCATGCTCAGTGAGAACTTGTCTCAAAGAAAAAATAGTAATGGAGGGAAACATCTGGCTTAACTGCTGTTTTGCAATGGTGTGTATAAACAGGCTCATATACCCAAACATATCACACTGAGAGAGAAAGAGAGAGAGAGTGAGAGAATTCAATGAAAGACACACAGGATGTTTGATATTGAATTTGAGATACTGGCTATTGGTTACTATAATAAAATCAATTTCAATAGTCAATACTTATATACTTTGCTTTTAAAATATATAAACTAAACTTAGCATAGAGATTAATATATTACATGTAAATATGGATTGTATATTTTGTTTATTATTATTATTAGCCATGTTTTCAGGTAATTAAAAAAACTAGAAATACCTAAGTCAAAAATAGAGCATCATTATTTTTTCCTTAGCTGGTAATTTTTTTTAATTTATTTATTTATTGTTTCAGGTTAAATCTCCATCATAGTGTCCTCTTTCCACCCTTCCCCATCCTCCTTCCCGTCCTCTACCCCCTAAGCCTTCCATCCCACTCCTCTGGCGTGGAGTGTCCCTACATAACAGTCCCCCGCTCCAGTTCAGCAGTCATATGAGGGCCAAGAGCCTCCTCATACACTGGAGGCCTACAAGGCAGTACTACCAGGGAAAAGTGTCTCAGTGACAGGAAGAGAAAACAAAACAAAACAAAAAACAAACAAACAAAAAAAAGTCTATGTCCATGTTTCCTTTGGTGCATTTGTTGTAGTATAGATATCCTGTACTATATAGCTAAAATCCAACTATAAGTGAATAGATGCCATGTGTATCCTTCTGAGTCTGGGTTAGCTCACTCAGGATGAGCTTTTCTAGTTCCATCCATTTGGCTGCAAATTGCATAATTTCCTCGTTTCTGATAGGCAAATTTTTATTGACTAATATTTTATTTTATTAATCATTTATTTATTACTTCATTACATGTCCATTGCCACCCCTTCCCTCCACCCACTCCCGACCCCTCCCTTTTACCCTCTACCCCCTCTCCCACCCATCCCATCCCTCCCATGTGAGGTGTCTCCCTGTGTCAGGTGTATCAACCCCCGTTAGTTCGTTAGTCACCTGAGGTCTAAGAGCTTTGTCTTACACAGGAGGCCATGTATGCTTCCTGTGCAAGAGCATCATATCTTTAATTACAAATAAACATATGAATTGTATTTTTATGTCAAATTATAAGAATCTGCTACAAATTTGAACTAACTTTAAAGTGTTTCTGAATATTGAAAATTAATATGATCAGATAATAACATTATTAATATTATATTTCTTTAAAATTCTTTGAAATATTGCAATAAAGCCTACCACATTTCAAGTTGTATTAATATATTTATATTGTAAATCAGTGAAGCCTTTTAAATTTTTTCAAAACCACCTTATCTGCTCACAAAGGTGATACTTAATCTAGAAAAGTGATCAGAGAACTCAATAGTAGCTGCTGTAGAGAATATTAATGAAGAAGATGGCATAATTAATATTCTCCAAGTCCCACATGTAATATTTCTATTTAGGCAGAGATCAGAGGTCTCCAGACAGCTAGCATTGCATTTTTATTTCATTTTTTTAATGTGCAGAATATTCCCATATTTTAAGGTAGTCTAATAAAATCAAATCATTCAAAATAGTTTTTCAAATCTCATGGGATAAAATAGATCATTACAATTCAGCCCATAAATATCCAGTCACAATCAGAGCAGATGAGGTTAGGTCTGCCTGTCCTATCCCACTTACAAATAAAAACCACTGAACAAAATTTTAAAACAATAAGCCTAAGTGGATGTGGTAATTTGAATACGTATGGCCCTATATACTCATCTGGTTGAATACTTGGCCCATAGGGAGTGGCATTATTAGGAGGTGTAGTCTTGTTAGAGTACATATGGTCTTGTTGGAGGAAGTGTGCCAGAGGAAACTGAAAAGTTTTAGAGGATACTTTAAGCCAGCTCCAATTAAATGTTTTCTTTTATGAAAGTTGCCATGGTTATAGTATCTCTTCATAGCAATGAAACCCTAACTACGACAGTGGACTATAAAAGACAAAGTAAAAGGTAGCTCTCCTAACTACATAAAACTTGAGGAGCAACATAGAAGAGAATTTGCTAGGATTCTATTTTCCCTTCTACATATTCTTCAGGGCAATATAGAACCATGAATCCTATTTGCAGAAAAGAAATCTTTTCTTAATAGCCAAGGCAGAAAAAGCAAACAAACAAAGGTGTCTTTATCATGTTTCTGTTGCTGTGATAATACACCATGCCAAGGCAATTTATAAAACATATAGTGTAATTAGGCTTATGGTTTCAGAGGGTTCTTAGAGTGTAGGATGGAAGAGCAACACATGGTGGAAGAAACAGATGAGAGATCACATCTTAATCCAAAAGTAGGAGGCAGAGGAGAGCACTGGAAATGGTATATTAGACTTTTGCAACCTAACAGTCTGTCCTGCCCAAAGCGATATACCTTCTCCAACAAGGTTAGTATGTGCATAATATTTATAAGACTGGGTAGTTTACCACTTGCTCTGAGTCTGTTGCTAACTAGTTATATTATAATCTAAAAAATTACAATAAAAATTTAGTGAGACTTTCAAAGCATCATACAAATGTCAAAGCTTTCACTCTATTTTCTAAGACAATACAACTCTATACAGCATTGATGCTTATTTTCAAAGCTTTTTGATTAAAAGTACAATTATTTGTATTTTTATTAGTACATGCCTAAAAATGTAATCCAAACAGTATAATATATGCACTGAGTTATCTCCATGAAACAAATGTAAATAGGATGCTACCGCCAAGGATAATTTGGTAATAGTTTGCTGCAATGATCACCCAAATGCATTAACAACATGAAATCTGTTGGTTTGTTTTTCTTTTGACTACCTTCAAAATGAATACTTAAAACCTCGCTTCAATTTTAGAAGTCCATTATTGTTCATAAATGATGAAAATACCAGACAGCCTTTCCACAATTACACCGATATAAAGTTCACCAATGGCTAAAAACAAACTTAATGTGTTAGAGGTTTTATGAATAGCTGAAATGATTTATCCACACTAAAGTACCATGACTAGAAAATTAAATAACAAAACCAAATTCACCTGACAGAGAGATAGACGTTAAATGTGATTGATTTTATACCATAACAAATATGTAGCTCACACATATGTACTCCCCTTTATGTCCTGATGGCACCTATATTCATAGTCTTTAATCAAAAGTTCTGAATCTCTTTGTGGATCTAGGAAAAATCATGAAGAAGGATCATGGACTATATCTTTATTTCTGCCTCCCTTGCAATGGTTATTGAATTAAAGTACTCCTTGAACTACAAGAAAGAGAAATTATTTGACAAAGTCATTGTTTTTGGTAATTATATCAAAACAGTATTTTATACCCATTGATATTTAAAAACTAAGTTTATATTCTGGCAATTCATGATATATTGTTACTAAGTGAAAACCACATAATTATTTGGCTATTGTCTTTGTTAATAAGAGGGAAAATGTTTTTAAGAACAAAATTCAGTTTATAGGAACAGGCAATTTATTTAAAAATAAAAGCCCACAAACAAAGAAGCAGAAAATCCAGAAAGAACTCAGAGTGTGTTTTGAAAAGAGAGCAGTACATTTCTTGAATCATCCAAGCAACACCAGGGTGAATACAGTTTCATCAAAGTTCACAAACACCATGATTTTGTTAATATTCTCTGGAAGTGGTTTTGCAATTTGATTTTATATATACATATATATATATGATATTATATGCATATATATGCTCTTCCAATTTGATAGATACCAAATCATATATTTGTGTATATCACATATATGTGTGTTTATGAATATATAAATACATATTAGTATAATAAATTTATATGTTTGTATTTAAAAGTCATGCTTACTCAGTCTTGGTATTGGGGTAGGTTTGAAACCAGAATCATCTAACCATATTTATCATATACATTTGGCAATAACTAATTATCTAAAAGTTGTCATGAGATGAAAAAATAATCACCCATAGTCATATGTTTCTATTAATAGGTGGGGTAATGAGTTGAATAGGTAGTTCCTCAAACAAGACAAATAAATACTCAATAAGTATTTGGGGAAAAATGTTCAACCATCCTTAACCATCAGGGGAAAGCACATTTAAACTCTTTCTTTCCTTTTTTTAATATTTATTTATTACTTCAGGTTACATCTCCATCACAGTGTTCTCTTTCCATCCTTTCCAAACCCGCCCTCCCACCCTCTACCTCCTATCCCTTCCATCCCACTCCTATGGAGTGGAGTGTCCCTACATAAGGGTCCCCTACCCCAGTTCGGCAGTCATATGAGGGCCAAGAGCCTCCTCATGCACTGGGGTCCTGCAAAGCAGCACCACTAGGGGAAAGTGTATCACTGGTGGGAAACAAGTCTATGTTCATGTTCCCTTTGGTGCATTCATTGTAGTATAGTCATGCTGTACTATATAGCTAAAATCCGATTATAAGTGAGTAGATGCCATGTGCATCCTTCTGAGTCTGGGTTAGCTCACTCATGATGAGCTTCTCTAGTTACATCCATTTGGCTGCAAATGGCATGATTTCATTGTTTCTGATGGCTGAATAGTATTCCATTGTGTAAATGTACCACATTTTTTTATCCAGTCCTCAGTTGAGGGACGTCTGGGTTGTTTCCAGTTTCTAGCTATCACAAATAAGGCTGCTATGAATATAGTTGAGGAAACTTCCTTGTGATTTGGTGAGGAATCATTTGGAGGTATACCCAGATGTGGTACGGCTGGGTCTTGAGGTAGAGCTACTCCAAGTTTTCTAAGATGTCATCAAACTGATTTCCATAGTGGTTGTACAAGTTTGCACTCCCACCAGCAATGGAAGAGTGTTCCACTTTCTCCACAACCTCACCAGCATGTGCTGTCATTTGAGTTTATAGTACTGGTATAGAAACAGACCAGTAGATCAATGGAATAGAATTGAAGACCCAGAAATTAACTCACACACCTATGGTCACTTAATTTTTGACAAAGAAGCCAAAACAGTACAATGGAAAAAGGACAGCATCTTCAACAAATGATACTGGTCCAACTGGATGTCCACATGTAAAAGAATGAAATTAGACCCATACTTATTACTTGTACAAAACTTAAGTCCAAGTGGATCAAAGACATTAACATAAGGCCTGATACACTAAATCTATTAGAAGAGAAAGGAGGGGGGGGAACCCTCGAATTCATTGGCACAGGTGACAACTTCCTGAACAGAACACCAACAGCTCAGGACCTGAGATCAACAATCAATAAATGGGACCTCATTAAACTGAAAAGCTTCTGTAAGGCAAAAGACACTGTCATTCAAACAAAACAACAACCTACAGATTGGCAAAAAGTCTTCACCAACCCCACATTTAGCTAACACAGAGGGTTAACACCCAAAATTTACAAAGAGCTCAAGAAATTAAATGCCAAGGAACCAAATAGTCCAATCAAAAAATGGGGAACAGAGCTAAACAGAGAATTCACAAAGGAGAAATCCCTAAAGGCTGAGAGACATTTGAAGAAATACTCAGTTTCCTTAATCATCAGAGAAAATTCAACTCAAGAAGACTCTGAGATTCCATCTCACACATGTCAGAGGGCTAAAACTCTTTCTTAACCCATTCATAAATAACATCTATCCAGAAACCAATGGCATGTAATACTAGTGAGGATATTAGAATGAGAAATATCTGTACTCTGCTAGTAGAAATATAAACTAATACAGCCTCTGTCAAAAAGGGCACAGAAGCCTCTTTAAAACAAAAAAAATAATTCTATGATTCAAGAATAATATTATTAAGCATGTACCCAAAGGATTATACACAAGCAAACCACAGGAATAACTATATATTCCTGGTGAATTCTGTAACACCATGTGTATAAAAATTAAGAAAACAGCCTAGATACCCAACAACTTATTAGGGGATAAAATGGGGGCTGTGTACTCATGGAACCTCTTTCTAGTCTAAGTAATATGAAACTAAGACATTCCTGGAAAATGATTACAAAATTTTGTAATGAAGATTGTTGCATTCAGGAAAATAAGACAGACTTGAAAAATGAATATTACATTTTATCTTATATGATAAGTCCAGATTTAAATTAAGCGCACACACAGATACATACACACATACACGACACACATACACATATACACACATACACCACATGACTTGAAAGTAGAAAGTCTGCTATGAGAGACAAGGAAGATGTCTAAATGTGGGAAATAGAGGGAGAACTGTTACTATTTGTGGAAGGAAAGACAGCTAGTCCTGGAGGTGGTAGACACTATGGAGAGCTGTAGGCTAGATAGGAACAAAGGACAATAAATATGCTCAAAAACCATGACTCTGTAAAAAACCTAAATAAGGAAAATATTCAATGTTTAGGAAATATAGAGCTTCTATGAGAGGAATAGGGCAAGCCATTTTGTCTAAGAGGCAGTGTTGAATATAGTTGCAAATGTGAAGCTAGGGAATCAATTCAGAAATGTTTACTGTACTTTTTAGGAGCAATCAACTTACTTGATATTAATTGAGGATCAATAGGTACACACAGAGTTAAGCAATTGAATTTGAAATTCACAAATGATGTAACCCAATCTTTATAAGAAAGTGGCTTCTAAGAACCTATGTATGACTAAGTGGAAGCTTGCTGTTCTTGCATACAGTAATTCCTTACAATACACACTATCCAGGAATAGTTTCTTTAACAAACAGAAGGTTTTACTTAGAGATATATACCAACATGTCTTCTAGAAACTTTCTTTTTCTGCCAACAGAAGAATAAAAGACAGCGTCTCAGCTGTGCTCAGTTATAAGGTAGCTTTAGAGAACATGAGCAATATAATTTCCTGTCTGTCTCTAGATATTGGCTTCCCAAGAATGTAAGAATGCCACACAATGAAGAATATTTAAGGCAGAACTAAAGTAATACAAAGCCATATAACATCTGTCATATCATTTTCATTCCATGGCATATATTGATTAAATGAAATAAGCAATAAATGATTGTATCTATCTCTTATTTCTTATTTTCCTCTTCTCTCTTGTTCTCTATATTTATTCTTATATTCTTTGCAATTGATTTTATCTATTATCTAGTACATATTTTAAATACACAAAGTAATATTTTAATGTTTAAATATATTATTAAAAATAAAACTGAACTTTAGAACAAAAGTAAACAACAAAAACTATTGTCTTCCTTTTAGTTAATATTGTTTTGAATCCCTTACCTAGATGGTTCCTAAAACAAGTTATTGTCATTGAAAAATACACATCATCTAAAACTATCTTCATGAAACCAAAGTTTTCCAGTTTAATCAGTTGTTATTGCAGATGTTAATGAATTGGAAGGGAACATGTGTTTTCCTTTCCATAGCAAGACTATGATGACTTCAATAAACTACCTTACTATTTCTCTCTGCAATACAATCACTATAATGAATGTCTAAACACATTTTGAAGATAGCTCTCTGATAATGATTACAAGATAGATGAAATCTTTAATTTTATTATGGCAAACATTCCATACTTGTGTACTTGATATTTCTGTCAGCAAAAGACAAGCAATTCAATTGATATCAAAATTTGGTTTATTATTAAAAGTTATTTAGAAATCTAACACTCTTGAAAAAAAAAAAAAGGAAGACGAAACTATGTATATAATTTCAATGGGACTTATCTGCCTCGTTCCAGACCTCATTCAGCTTCAGGTATTGGAAATATTACCTGAAAAGTTTTGCAGTATTTTGACTTCAGTACACATGAAGTGTATGTGTAAACTGAGTTTCTTTGGTTCACTGAAGCTCTTTGTCCTTTCCTCGCTTGCCTTCTCTTTCTTGCTGGTCAGCTCCTTCCCTGCCTTGATTGCTTTCCAGCAGTTACCTGCTTCAACAAGTACCAGTCAGACTGCTGACAGATTCAGTCTACAATTTGCTACTAATGAACTAGTCAGTCTACCTGTCTCCACTAAGGCTATATTCTGGAGATATAATGTAACCTAGTGTATTCCCCAGATATCTCCTGAAATCCAGTGACTTGGGAGCCAAAGTGTCAGATTCTTACTGCTCCTGTACCCAGGCACCAGAAGATACAAAATGTCCACTGCTACTGGAACATCACCATGGCTTTTCAATGGGACTGCCCTTGCTTCTTTAACTTCCAAGCAGTCATCTCACTAACTGCTGGAATAACTTAAGCTGCAGTAGCTCTGTGTATGCTTGTCTGCTGCCATCACTGCAAAAGTTCCCCTGTCTCTGCAATCTCTACTTGTCTGTGAGGTTTGATTGGTTACAAGTTCAGCTGCACTACCAAAAACAGGCACCAAAAAACAAAGTACCAAAGGAGGAAAATATATTATAACTTTAAAAAATTTTTTGTAAGTTTATTTATTTTGCATCCAATCATAGCTCTTCCCCTCCCTGCCTCTCAGTTGCTCCTTCCTACCTTATTTCCTTTTTCCTCACTGCCCTTCTCATCAGAAAAGGGGAGCCCCTCTTATACCATCCCACCTCAACACATCTAGTCTCATCAGGACTGAGCATGTCCTCTTCCATTGAGGCCAGGTACAGCAGGCCAATTAGGAGGAAGTGATCAAAAAGCAGGTTATAGTCCATGTAAAAGACAGTCTCCACTCCACTTGCTAGGGGACCCACCCATGATGACCAACCTGCCCATCAGTTACATATGTATAAGGAGCATAGATCCAGTTCATACATGTCCTTTAAATGGTGATTCGGTCTATATGAGTCCTCATGGGCCTAGATTAGTTGTCTCTGTTATTTTTCTTGTGGAATTCCTGTCCCCTCTGGGTTTTTCTAAATTTTCTCCCATTTTTCCATGAGCCACTCTGTACCATGTAATCCTTGGTGGTGAGTCTCAGCCTCTGTTTCAATCTACATCATGGAGGTTCTCAGAGGACAGTTATGCTATTATGCTCCTGTAAGCATGGCAGAGTATCATTAATATCATTAATAGTGATAGGAGTTGGCTCTCTCCCGTGGGGTAGGTCTCAGGTTGGGCCCATCATTGGCTGGGCATTCCCACAATTTCTGGTGTGTCTTTATTCCTGCACATCCTGTATACAGGGTAAATTTTGGGATGAAGTATTTGTGGGTAGGTCAGAGGTTCCTTCCTACCGCTAGAACTCATACCTAGCTAGAAGGAGTCCTTGTTAGTTTCCATATCCCCACTTCTAGGAGTCACAGCTAGAGTCACCCCCATATGCTCCCAGGAACCTAATACTGTTGCTGGTCTCCAGTTTGTCTTAGAGATGCCCCCCTCTCCCTTTTCCCAACTTTTTACCAGCTCTCTAACCTGCCACCTTAGCTCTCCCTATAACTGACCCCCCATTTCTCTCTCTCCCTCTCCTACCAATGGATAAAGAAAGTGTGGTACATTTACACAATGGAATACTACTCAGCTATTAAAAACAAAGAAATCATGAAATTCACAGGCAAATAGATGGACCTAGAAAAGATCATCTTAGTGACCCACACCCTGAAAGATACATATGGTATGTACTCATTGATAAGCAGATACTTGTCATATAGTACAGGATAAGCATCCTATAATCCACAGATCCAAAGAAGCTAAGTAACTAAGAGGGTCCAAGTAAGGATGCTTGAATCTCACTCAGAAGGGGAAAGAGAAGAGACAGTGGAATTGGATAAAGAGAGGGAACTGGACAAAGGTAAATTAAAGCCTTGTGCTTCAATGCCAAATGAACCAGCACAAGAGAGTTCTTACCACAGATAACTTATCTGTCATCTGTGAGCCTCTAGACTGCTGACATATCCTGAGTAGGGATGTGCACCTCTATCATCACAAGCCATATTTGAGATGAATAATCACCTTTTGTGGAACCAATTACAACCATTTGTCTATGCCTTTTCCAGTCTTCACTCATTACCTATCATAGTGGTGAAAGCTTGTTTTGGACTTTAGAAGCTTACGTTTGGAATAATCAATCACAGTTTTCTCATTCTGTTAGATATCCAGGGAACCCCCAATCCTTACTTTATTTCCAGGGTAGAAAAAGTTGTAGAATGGTCTAGAGTTCAATGGAGCCCATGATATGAAAAAGTCTGGTTTAAAAATGTTTTAAGTAGCAGTTACTGAGGCCGTGACTCCAGTGGCCAGACAAGAAGGATTTAATAACTTTGCTTTCATTTAGTCCAGTTTCTATGGAGGAAACCAGAATGCTGGATCAGGAGAAAAGGTAATCTTGTTGTCTGTTTGATTGATAATCCTTATATTCAAGATGGTCATGTGCACTGTTCATTTTATTGGTAAGCTGTCAAGTACTGTATGAACTTATTGAAGATAGACTCTAACTGCAGAAGATACTCCTTTGTCTGCTCGAAAATTACCTGTCCTCAGGCAAGTGGTTCCTACCTTTGTAACAAGTAGAAAAGAAACATCAGTTAGAGTTATTAAAAGCATTGTGTATCAGAGACTGCTAGAAGATAAAGTTAGTGTTTTTTATCCAGTTCCAGTGGGAACCAGAAGTTTAAAGCACACCCACAGAGACAGCAGAGACACTCCCGTATGCTCTCTATAGGGAACTCAGCTGTTGGCGTCAGCTTCCCTAGTGACTTTCTGATGAATGATTTTCAGTATACAGTCTGATAATGTCAACTCACTGCTAGTACATATTTTAATAGAAGCCTTGCCCAAAGTAGCAATGCTCTGCCTCAGATCCCAATCAGAAATCCCAGCCTTTTGGGCTTCCAAAGTCAACTTCTGTGGAAACTTTGCAATGATCCAATTTGTTCAGGTTACTTTTTAAATATAATATATTTAATAATTCTAGAAGAACTTTATACAATGAATTTTAATCACATTCACTCCTCAGTCCTCTACCAAATTGTTTCAGATCTACCCATTTCTTCTTACTGCCTTCTAAGTCATGCTTTCTCTACCTATTCTCTTTTTAATTAATTCATTTATTCATTTGCAAAATAATCTATCATGCAGCTGATATCTGGTGTTCTGAATCTTTCCTCCTCTTCTTTGTGAGGTTTCATGAGAATAGCAGGCAGAATTGTTCTGTTGTTAAAGTATTAATTTTGTAAGGGCATTCCATACTCAACTTTTCTCTGCATTTAGAAGAGTTCTGGTTTTCTTTAATGATCCCGAGATCATTATGTATTTATTGATATTATATAGTTTTGCTTTCTATATTCAGTTTATATATTACTACATTCAATCCATGTATTGCTGACTTTATTCCAATGCTGTCAAAGATCAGTTGTGACACTTCAGGCCAGACTAAAGTGAGGCAGTAGGTACAGAGTCAGTGAGAAAGAAAAGAGAAAATGTAGGAAAGAATCATACATACACACATACACACTTGGTAGATGAGCTAAAACAATTTCATATACACTCATACATACATATATATACAGACAGACATATACACATACAGATAAATACTCATTCATGTGGATGGAGCAAAATGCCAACCAATTTACATGTACACATATACAAAGTTTCAACTCATTTCATTCTTTCTCCCATAGCTTATATATCTCAGCAATATCTTTCAAGGAGTACAAAAATCACAATGTAGTTATATTTATTTTTCTTTAAGTGAAATATTATAATGAATATACATAGACAAGCACATGTTCCCCAATATCCTCATATGATCCAAAGTTTTATGTATTATGGGTGAAAAGCAAATGTGAGAAACAAATTATTCCTAAGAATCCACATATATTTATAATTAAGCAAACTGTAAAGATTAAGAAAGTGTAAGAGAGCAAGATAATTTTCTCAACCTGTTCCTCTTCTGGCCGGCTGAAATTTGAAGTTACAAAGAAAAGATTAATTACCTTATTATTTAATCTTAAAAAGCAGTCTTATAAAATCTTGAAAAGAATCACAGACATAAACTTTTATTTATAAAATTTCTACTTAAGCTATACATCTCATCATTAACAATTTCACTACATCACATCAGAAGCTGAGGGCAAAACTGAGTATAAGAAATCAATCATCCTTATGTTAAGGTCTTTGATCCGCTTGGACTTAAGTTTTGTACAAGGTGATAAGTATGGGTCTAATTTCATTCTTTTACAAGTGGACATCCAGTTGGACCAGCATCATTTGTTGAAGATGCTGTCCTTTTTCCATTGTGCTGTTTGGCTTCTTTGTCAAAAATTAGGTGGCCATAGGTGTGTGGGTCCATTTATGGGTCTTCAATTTGATTCCATTGATCTACTGGTCTGTTTTTATATCAATACCATGCTGTTTTTTTACTATAGCTCTGTAGTACAGCTTGAAATCTGGGATGGTGATTCCTCCAGCTTTTTTTTTATTATTGTACAGGATTGATTTAGCTATTCTGAGTTTTTTGTTGTTCTATATGAAATTGAGAATAGCTTTTTCCAGGTCCATAAAGAATTGTGTTGGTATTTTGATAGGAATTGCATTGAATCTATATATTGCTTTTGGTAGGATGGCCATTTTTATTATGTTGATCCTACCTATCCATGAGGATGGGAGATCTTTCTATCTTCTAAAGGCTTATTCAATTTCTTTCTTCAAGGGTTTGAAGTTCTTGTTGTACAGGTCCTTTACTTGCTTGGTTAGAGTTACCCCCAGGTATTTTATATTGTTTGTGGCTATTGTGAAGGGGTTGTTTCCCTTATTTCTTTCTCAGCCCATTTATTTGTTGTATAAAGAAGGGCTTCTGATTTTTTTAAATTAATTTTGTATCCAGCCACCTGGCTGAAGGTGTTTATCAGCTGTTAGAGTTCTATGGTGTAATATTTGGGGTTGCTTATGTATACTATAAGGCAGGTCACACTAAATCTACTAGAAGAAAAAGTGGGAAAAAACCTCAAACTCATTGCACAGGTGACAACTTCCTGAACAGAACACCAGCAGCTCAGAACCTGAGACCAACAATCAATAAATGGGACTTTATGAAACTGAAAAGCTTCTGTAAGGTAAAAGACACTGGCATTCAAACAAAATGGCAGCCTACAGACTGGGAAAAAATCTTCACTAACCCCTCATCTGACAGAGGGCTAATATCCAAAATTTACAAAGAATTCAAGAAATTAAATAACAAGAAACCAAATAACCTAATTTAAAAAAAATGGGGAAGAGAGCTAAACAGAGAATTCACAAAGGTGGAATCCCTAATAGCTGAGAGACACTTGAAGAAATGCTCAGCATCCTTAATCATCAGAGAAATGCAACTCAAGAGGACTCTGAGATTCCATCTCACACCTGTCAGAATGGCTAAGATCAAAGCTCATATGACAGCATATACTGGTGAGCGTGTGGAGAAAGGGGTACCCTCCTCTATTGCTGTTGGGAGTGCAGGCTTGTGCAGCCACTATGGAGGTCAGTCTGGCAATATCTTAGAAAACGTGGAATAGCTCTGCCTGGGGACCCAGCCATACCACTTCTGGGTATACATCCAAATGATGCCTCACTGAATCACAAGGAAGTTTCCTCATCTATGTTCATAGCAGCCTTATTTGTAATAGCTAGAAACTGGAAATAACCCAGATGTCCTTCAACCGAAGAATGAATTAAAAAACTGTGGTACATCTACACAATGTAATACTACTCAGCTATCAGAAACAATGAAATCCCACAATTTGCATCCAAATGGATGGAACTAGAGAAGCTTATCCTGTGTGAGCTAACTCAGACCCCAGAAGAAGGCAAATGGCATCTATTCACTTATAGTCGGATTTTAGCCATATAGTACAGGATAACTCTACTGCAATGAATGAACCAAAGGGAACATGAACATAGATTTTTTTTCCTGTCAGTGAGACATTTTGCCCTAGTGGTGCTGCCTTGTAGGCCCCCAGTGTATGGGGAGGCTCTTGGCCCTCATATGACTGGTGAACTGGGGCGGGGGGCTGTTATGTAGGGACACTCCATTCCAGAAGAGTGGGATGGAAGTGATAGGGCAGAGGGAATGGGAGGGGTGGAAAGAGGACACTGTGATGGAGATGTAAACTGAAGTAATAAATTAATTAATTAATTAATTTTAAAAAGGGGGGAAGGTGTAGGGAGCTAATCTGGAAGGAATTAAGTGGAAGAATAGGAAGTAAATCTAATCAAAATACATTTTATTAATAAAACTATTATTAGTAAATAAATTATAAACAAAAAATGCTTCCTGCTGATTTGTGTGCACTACTTCTTTTGGGGGACCCAAAGAAAATTGGAAAAATGATCAATCTTAAGAAAGTCAGTTGTAGCATTTGTTTCCAGTCTCTAAGTACTGTGAAAATGCAGGCTTAAATGCAGTACTGATTGGAACTGTCTGGAAGGCTGGACCAAATGAGCCAGCTATTCTGAAGTTGTCCTGGAAGCAAACTTTGATGAAACAGCAACTGAGGTGGCCTCAGGCTGGATCACCTGGGCTACTTGTCTTGTTAAGACCACCTTCATTCCATTGGTATCTGGTCCTTTTGTTATGAATATATATAAGCTCTCACAGATAATATACAGTTCTGCAATAACATGTGTATGGAATGTGAAATGTGCACAAATCAGTTAAATATGATTCTCTGTTCTTTGTTGGAGCAGTTGAAAGATGTCTGTCTTTCTTTAAAAGCTAGTTTGGACTGTATGACCAACCAAACTGAAACATATATAAATCCACCTCCATACCGTATGAAAGGATACCACGAGGATTCCTGAGGACTCTGAAGTCAATGAGATTTATTGACTCTGTATAGACATTCAAGCCTCAGTGAGTCTCAGAAATATTCCCATGTAGAAGGTTTGGCATATACATCACTTGCCTTATTAACTCTTACTGGTTTCTTATTTCCTGTCTGTCACCAAGAACTTCAGGGGGGGCTCTCCCTGTCATATCTGATTTTTAGTAATTTGGATGGAAAACACACCTTTTCTTCTCCTTTTGGAACAAAGGCAACATCGCCTCCTCCATGTAACATACCTCCTTTCTCTCATTCTGGAATTAGGACGTCTATAGACTAATCGAATTCAGTGGTTCTTTCTAAAAATCTGTTTTTGTTTTTGTTTTTGTTTTTTTTAATAGTTGTGCCACTTGTCTCTTTGACTTTTGAAAACTTCAAGGTCACAAAGCACCATTTAATCTAATCCATCTTTGTGTTAGTCTTTATCCCCATTCTATTCTATGAGCAACTCCTTTAAATTCTTGGTAGATTTCTCCATAATTGTTTGTCGTGTAAGATTGTAAGATATAACTGTAATATTTTCTATGCCATAATGTAAAAGCCAAAAGAAAACTATTGTATTCCAATTGATACATATGTTGAAGCACCATCAACCCCATTTGACAAAGGAAACTCTAAGACAATCACCATCTCTAACAAATGTGCAATCTCAGAATCATCCTTTTCAGAATTCAAGGCAGAAGCCCATTGGAATTCTGAATTTGCATCAACATGTGTACATATCTGAATTCTCCAAACTTTATAAAATAAAGCACACAATCTATTGTGTGAGATTGCTCTAAGGAAGCATCTATAAAGAGAATCTGGATTCTTATGTCAGAATATTGCATCTTTATGGGTTGTAATTCTGTTTCTTGATAACCCTGTGATTTTTTTCCATCTGGAACTATCCTTTCTGATGTTATTTTAAGTTCCAAATTAGATTCCTCTGAAGGTTCCATACTGTACTTCAAAGATTTTTCCAAGCTCTGTTCTACGGCCCCAATCTAGAATCTAATTTTTTCAGTCTTTTCTTTCTCCAAGTTTGTCTTATTCTGATCTCTCATAAAGAGGATATATAACATTGTAATCATCACTGAAACAAATGACCATTTGTATGCTGATAAGCAAAACAAAGTTGTGTGGAATCCAGATGTATTGTGTCATTGTGTTTTCCTCCATTTTTAACACAGAAAAAAAATTGTATTTATCTCTCTAGAGACTTCACTTTTCTATTTTCAAACCAAATGTTTCTTCCTATGATTTTTTTATATACAGTTTCACCTCTCTTTTAGTGTTTTCCAGACTTAATATCTTATCAGTTCAGACACTTGGGACTTCTCAGTTTGCACTTCACATTGCTATTAGCCCTGCCCATCCATTTACCTAGCTCTTCACCTGAACTGTTGTGCCCATCCCAATTCTTCCCCTGAGGAGGAAGAGATGGTAGGGGCTGGCAATTTTTCTCCTCCCAATAGCTCTGTCTACCACCCAACTCTGGCTAGAACCACTCTGACTTCTGGGCCAGCCTCTTCCATGTGCATGCAAATTGGGCTGGGATTTTCTCCCAGGCTTCTTAACTCTCTCTAGTTTGTTTTAACCATGCTGCACTTGGAAGAAACAGCAGCTACTGTGCCCTGAGGCTTCAGATGAGAGAAATGGGTTTTAAATTCAGTAAGGGCTTCTTACCAGAACTGTCATTCCGCAGTTTCTTGCTATGTGGCTAGGAAACCTGTTTCCCAGACACTTTTTCCAGTCTAATTTTGTGCAGCTGTTCTGAGAAGCTATTTGCCTTTGGGCCTAGCCTGAGGCTCTAGTCTGCTTGCTCTCTTTTAAGGAGACCAGGCCTCTTGTACATCTAACAAAATGAGTCAGGCTCCAGTTCCCTTTGTTTACCTGCATCTGCTCAAGTGTTTGGCCTATTGTTGCAGTGGTTATTAAAGGGGCCATGCTGTCTTTTTTGTCTGGCTCCTGGGTTTGGAACTCTTGGCTTAATGACTGAATATAGTGTCCTAATCTTGGATTACATGTCTGATGGTAGACACCATCTGTAAATGCATGTTTTTCCTCTGGGCCCCAAGCTCCTGGAATAAAAACTCTGAGACTCAAAATATATCTGCAAATACCTTCACCATATAGCTAGGATCATTCTCTGACTAGTTCATAATGTAATAATCCCACTTAATTTAATCTATGTAGTGCCATGTGACTGGTCACCTCTGTTCATGTTCCCTTCCTCTGTTCTCCTCTCATGTTTCCTGGTCAAACTTCAGCATGCCTCGCTGTATCCTAGAATTCTTTCTTCCTAGTGGATATCCTGCTTTCTATTCTGCCCTTTCCTGTAGGCCATAGTTTTTTGATTGACAGGTAATCTGTACATACAATGTACAAGATATTCTCTTTATACTTCTGTATTAGAAATTTGGTGATTACCTTTCTCTTAAATAATTCTATGATGGAGTTGAAAGCAAAAATAAAGAGAAAAATAATGAAAAGTCAATTAAAATGCCTAAGTTATAATACTCACAAATATCAAGTAATAAAACTTATAATTTTTGAAGAATAATGATGTAAAAATGAGGGCTATGGCTGAATTGATTTAATACATCCGAGTTACCAAAAATTTAATGAAGAAAACAGATTATAAGGATATTTTACATTTGATGTTCAAAGAATTCTTCTTTGATAACATGTGGATCACTTAAAAGAGTAAGATGAGTATGGACTGAAAAGAAGGATTACTAAGTAAACAAAATGTCTATAATCTCCCTTATGACATGACTCTTTGTATTTCTTCTCCTATCAGAAGGTGCCACACACATCTGGATTGGGTTTCTAATATCAATTGATGCAGTCAGAGAAAATTTTCAGTTGAATCGCCTTGATTCTAATTTACACCAAATGGATATTAAAAGAAATCATCATATGCACCATGGTAGCTCTAAAGGTATTACAAAGCTTGATTTCTTATATATTTACTGTAGTCATTGTCCATTATTTCTTTCTACTTCCATCTATGTTAACCATTTTACCTTTATAGCGATCTTATTCAGCTTTGTTCTATTCAAATTTAATTAAATTTTGTTTTGTTTTGCTTATGTTGTTTTTATTAACAAAAAAAAATGATCTCAGAATTAGTACCTCAAAGTAATAAATGTTAGTTGTAGTTTATTTGGAGCAAGTTCCTTGCTGGTAATTTGAGTACCTTTGGTTCCACAGAGTGATAATTGTGTCCCTGAATTTTTTAGTTATTTAGATTCTTTACACTTATGTGTTTGCAGCTCCTTGTTGTTGCTACTTTCTACCATGACTATATGACAAAGGCGGAGGAGCAAGAAAGAGGGGTGGGGAAGATACAAGGTGAAAGTCACTGCCTTTTTATAAAATTATCATGGAACTACTCCAATGTTCTATGTTTTATTCATGAGATTATAATATCTAAATTAACCTAAAACAATGAAAGAAGTTATATTTGAACAAAATTGCCCATAAACACATGTCTTTGGGAAGAACACAACTTTAAATGTGTTCCTTTATTTTGAAAATTGTGCACTGTGTTTTACAGTTTAGGATTTGGGTTTTATTATTTAATGCCTGTCAAAGTAAATTAGGACATTATAGAGCTCAAAAATCTTTAAGTACTATAGCATACTATGCTGTGGGTTAATAGAGCTTCATGCAGAGAAATCATTATATGCCATTCTCTACATTCATTGTATGTGATATTATATAGACATAAGCTGAAAACATAATAAAAAGTAGAAGTAGGACAATTATCTGGGTCAACTAGAAATTTCAAAGTGACTTAGATTATCTTTATAAATTTCTTAAGTCAACTGTGGCTTTTACACGGGGGGCATATTAATGAAAGCTAATATGGACTGAATGATTATTAAGAGGCAGACATTGAACTCAGTAATTAACCTACATAATGTTAATCATCTTGAAAATTCTATATGATAGACAGTACTTTACTCAAGTGTTATAATTCATAAAAGTGGTCTAAAATCATTTAAGCAAAAATTTGAGGGTTCAACATAGTGTAACTAATGTAGGTTACGGGAATTATGTGGCCTGTCTATTACATCAGATTTAGTCTTCATCTTACCTGGCATCAGACGCTAGTCTGGAACATTAACCATTGTCAACTTTTCAGCTGACCTTTGCAGATCTTATGTTGTGTGCCTCGGATCTGTGGATCTGAAAAAATGGGGCAGAGTACAGTCTGATGCCACAGGATAGTGTAGGAGGAATAAGGCCTGCCATTTTAGCAGGAACAAGGCCTGCTGCTAAACTGCGCATGTGTGACTGGGCTTCCTCATACAGCTGACCTGAGAGACCTGCCGGATCACGTCCGAACATGCGGGCCTGAGACCTGCCAGGACATGGCTGGGGATTTATGATGTCACACCAGGTAATGAGACATGAGCCAATGAGGAAGAGCCACAGCAACCTGCAGTTCAGGAGCCAATGGGACTCTGGGTGAAGGTTATAAAGGGGGCACCATTTTTTTTTTAATAAAGGGATCTGATTTGCTACTTACAGGATCACAGGAGTTGACCCTGCACCAGCTCATCCCCACCCCCAAGGGTCCTGGGCATGGGCCTGAGCAACACGTTAGGTCCTTTTCCAGAACTTTCTCAGTTCAGATGAATTTAGAAACAATTGCCGGGCATGTATAACAAATTATATCTAAGAAAGCATGAACGCCAGGCAGCAGGTCATATCCAGATTCAGGATACCTGACCAGACTGGGATCTCTAGTTATTGTCTGACATCCAACAAAAACAAACATGTCTTATAAAATGAATTAAATATTTCTCACAGGAGGCACAAAATAAAACCAAGAATAATCCAGAGACAAAATTCACCTTAGGTAAGTAGCCCACTGCCTTTTTTATGGAAGCTTCAGTCACAATTCCCCAGGTTTTTGTTCAACATATTGCTCTCTTTTTAAAAGTATATATTCTGTCACTTGGCAATTATTTATAGTACAGGAAATCTGTAATGTTAATTAAGGTTTCTATTTCTGCAATAAACAGCCATGACCAAAAGCAACCTGGGGAAGAAAAGGTTAATTGCATCTTACAGTTCCACATCACTATACATAACTGAAAGAAGTCAGGGTAGCAACACCAGACAGGAGCACAGAGTAAGGAACTGACTCAGAAACCCTGGAGGCTTGCTGCTTATTGATTGCTTGTCGTAAGAAATATTAATATTTATAATTGATACTTAAGATTATTAGGGCAATGGAGTTATCTCTTAGCCCACTTATGAATAATCACACAGAGACACAAGATAGATTTGAGCAAGCATTAGACTGACTTATGTAGTCTTAGCCCATCTAAAGTATCTTACGATTTTTATCCCCAAATAAACACCCTTATCATATACATACATCCCTTGGACTGTTTTCCTTCACACTATACCAATGTTCCTGGCTACACGGATAGATGTTCTTCCATTAACCCGTAGTATATTTCCTTTATCTTTTTCCTCCTGCTACCTCCTCTTCTCCCTCCTGCTTCCTAATTTTTTTCAGAAACCAGTGACCCTTCTCTCTGTCTACTTCTCTTCTACCCAATTCAGGCCACAAATATTTTATTCAACCAATCAGAGAAGTTTTGGGGAGACAGGAGTTACAAACAAACATCATTTTGTGGGATACATGATTGCCAACTCGTAATAAGGATGGCAGGGTAAAACCAATTAATAATTGAAATCAAACAGATTATCCCATCACTTGCTTTTCATGGCTTGCTCAATCTGCTTCAACACCCACATCAATCATTAGAGAAGAAAGTGGATCACAGAGGCCAATCTAGTAATTGCCATCTTCTCTAAAGTTCCCTGTTTCATAACAATCCTCGCTGTGTCTTCTAGCAATTTTATTGGGCAAAGTGTTTATCTACTGTCAGGCTGACATAAATCTACCCAGTATATATAGTGTTACATTTTTAAATAAACTTTGTATTTAAAGTCTGTTAAATTTTGAATGAATAATGGCTAGAAAGTAATATGTGTTTAAAGGTAGGAACACATTTAGTTTATTTGTTATGTAATAAAATATTTTCTATGGATATTTCCTTGTAACAATTTTAGGCATATTTTAATGTGTTCCGTATGTATGAGGGATAGTTCTTCGAAGGTGTATTTTCTGAAGAATGAATGAAGAGCAAAATCAATTCATGATATTTCTAATTGTTCTCATTGATACCATCAGGCTTACTGGCCCTGAGGATAATAACTTTATCTCAAGGAAAAATTAATTTACTTTGAATTCAAAATAAATAATTATTTTGAGTCCTTTGATAATTTGTTATAACATACATTTTCAAACTATATACACATATTTATAGTTTTATAGATCCCTAGACTCTTTCATTTCTCTGCTTTAGAGAAGAACAACTTTATTCTGGGTAATATTTTTGAAAACCATGATGGCTGCCACTACATTCTAGTACCATTCAATTTTACAACAATTTCCCTTAAATTCTATTTCAAAAAGACAAGATATGTAACCCCCAAAACACTTAAGTAGTCTGTTTCACTAAAGTTAACTCCAAGATAAACATAAAATGTGGAATGATTTCCATTTTATATGAAGTCAAATGACTTACCCTGTCAATTAGTCCATGTGCTATTTTACTTTCTTGTAGTTTAATAATGGTCATGGATCTTAATCATAAGCTCCAAGAGTAAAGGTATTTGTACTTAAATATTTCTTTTGATAATTGTTTTCTTTATTTGTTGCTTCAGGTTATATCTCCATCATATTGTCCTCTTTTTGCCCTTCCCAGTCCCGCCCTCCCACCCTCTACCCCCTAACCCTTCCATCCCTCTCCTCTAGAGTGGAGTGTCCCTACATAACAGTCCCTCACCCCAGTTCAGAAGTCATATGAGGGCCAAGAGCTTCCTCATACACTGGGGGCCTACAAGGCAGTACCACCAGTGAGAAGTGTCTCATTGCCAGGGAGAGAAAACTAAAAAACAAACAAACAAAGAAAAAAAAAGTCTATGTCTATGTTCTTTTTGGTGCGTTGGTTGTAGCATAGATATCCTGTACTATATAGCTAAAATCCTACTATAAGTGAATAGATGCCATGTGCATCCTTCTGAGTCTGAGTTAGCTCACTCAGGATGAGCTTCTCTAGTTCCATCCATTTGGCTGCAAATTGCATAATTTCATTGTTTCTGATAGCTGAGTAATATTCCATTGTGTGTATATGCACCAGTTTTTTAATCCATTCTTCAGTTGAGGGACATCTAGGTTGTTTCCAGTTTCTAGCTATTACAAATAAGGCTGATATGAACATAGATGAGGAAACTTCCTTACTATTCGGTGAGGAGTCATTTGGGTGTATACCCAGAAGTGGTATGGCTGGGTCCTGAGGCTAAGCTATTCCAAGTTTTCTAAGATATCGCCATACTGACCTCCATAGTGGTTGCACAAGCCTGCACTCCCACCAGCAATGGAGGAGTGTTCCCCTTTCTCCACACCCTCACCAGCATGTGCTGTCATTTGAGCTTTTGATCTTAGCCATTCTGACAGGTGTGAGATGGAATCTTAGAGTCGTCTTGAGTTGCATTTCTCTGATGATTAAGGATGTTGAGCATTTCTTCAAGTGTCTCTCAGCCATTAAGGATTCCTCCTTTGTGAATTCTCTATTAGCTCCATCCCCCATTTTTTGATTGGATTATTTGGTTTCTTGGCATTTAATTTCTTGAGTTCTTCGTAGATTTTGGATATTAGCCCTCTGTCACATGTGAGGTTGGTGAAGATTTTCTCCCAGTCTGTAGGCTGCCGTTTCGTTCGAATGACAGTGTCTTTTGCCTTACAGAAGTTTTCAGTTTCATGAGGTCCCATTTATTGTTTGTTGTTCTTAGAGCCTGAGCTGTTGGTGTTCTGTTCAGGAAGTTGTCACCTGTGCCAATGAGTTCGAGGGTTTCTCCCACTTTTTCTTATAGTAGATTTAGTGTGACAGGCCTTATGTTAAGGTCTTTGATCCACTTGGACTAAAGTTTTGTACAAAGTGATAATTGTGGGTCTAATTTCATTCTTTTACAAATGGACATCCAGTTGGACCAGCACCATCTGTTGAAGATGCTGTCCTTTTTCCATTGTGCAGTTTTGGCTTCTTTGTCAAAAATTAGGCGGCCATAGGTGTGTTGGTCCATTTCTGGGTCTTCAATTCGATTCCATTGATCTACTGGTCTGTTTCTATACCAGTACCACGCTGTTTTTATTACTATTCCTCTGTAGTGCAGCTTGAAATCTGGGATGGTAATACCTCTTGGGGAATATAGCCATAAAACCACAGAGTTGTAAGACACTGTGCAAAAATCTGAGTGACTGGACCCACTGGGACTTCACCCAGCTACCCAGGGACCATTATAAATTCCTGGGCAAGGTTCCCCTGCCTTGTCCCCCCTCCCCCCCAGGAGAGACGCCTGGTAAGATCAACTCTATACCCAGAGGGCAGATTCAGACGGCCCCCGGGGTCACTCACCAGCCTACTGGGCCCCCCACACCCCATGCAGGCGTTCTGGCTTTTTCAAGAAAGGTTGCAGACCCGTGGGAGTGCCACACACTCTTATCAGCTCCCTGCAGTGGCGATAGCGGCACGCAGAGGCTGCAAGTTAAATATGTTTGAAAACAAATCATGTTTCTAATTAGGTCAAAATGAACACAAAATTATATAACGATTTTTGTATTTTATTTATTTGTTTTTGCTTGTTAATTTTAATGACAGAAAAGTACATGGAAGCTAGAGTACTGTTTGTTTTTCATAGAAAATGTTCAAAATCATATATGGTGTTATGAGATAGGTTGATTTTACAGAAAATGATAGTTTTATCTACAGTTCTTTCAAACAAATAAGCCTCATAATATTTCATTAAAACTAATCATCTTAGAAAGTATTGTTCAAAATAGTTAAAACTTCCAAAATCATTTCAGTGAAAGAAATAAAATTAGAAAATTTTGAATGTCAATCAAATAGTTCATAAGGTAAAAGTTAAAAAAAATATTTACTTTTTTCCTTTTTCATTATTTACTATGTGAATAATGCTGACAGAGAAATATATTAACAAAGTTGTTAACTAAGCTTATATTTGCTTAATAAATCTAGAAACCATGTTTCAACATCCACCTAAGAGATCTGAGAATTAAGACACAAGTGTCACTTGCAGTCATATGCTATGTATAAATTTTAGTTTTATTTTTAAAATCTTAGAGAACATGCAGATGTGAAATAAACATTTAAGAAAATGTTTTAACTTGAATTTTCTGTTATTTACTTGTACATTCCTGACTAATTGAGAGACAACTATTTTAAATTTAAACTAACAAAATTTAATTAAAATGAAAAGATAATTCAAATGGAATATCTTAGGAAAATCTTTATTTGTAATCACATATGACTACACATACCACAGGGAAATTCATATGTGTGTGTATGTATATATGTATGTAGATCTATTAATAAATAATTATATATTTTAAACACAAGCCCTTTAAATCTTAAATCATAAAAGCATATACATTGGTAGTTGTCGGTTATTACACATCACTTCCAGCTATTGGTAACACTGTGTTAGATTATAGACTTTCTTAATTTTGCTGCATCTTCTTTTGTTGTGCTTTGAAATGATTGTCTTTATCAAATCAAAGGTATGTAGCTCAAGTCTCTAAGGTACAATGTTTTCCCAACTGTATGCATTCACCTTGAATATCTGTGTCAATTTTTATATATTTTACAGTGTTTCATATATTTTTGTTTTAATATTTTGTGGTATTTGTAATTATGTTAAGCCATGATATACCATGACTCTATACTATGATGAATAAAAATCTGTTGTGTGTTCTCTGATTCCATCAGAATCTAACTACTCCAACTTTCTAATTATCTTTGTGCCTTCTGTCTCATTGTGACACAACATTTGAATCATGTAATTAACAACCATATTATGTTCTGTAAGGGCTCTAGTAAAGGAAGGTAATGGATATATCTCTTTTTTATGCAGCAGGTACAAATAATTAAGTTTGGTAACAAATGCATGATAGTGTGAGGCAGCTCAAATTGTAAGCATCCTGAGCAAAACAGTTAAGTTGTACATGTAAGAAAATACTGCACTCAACATCGAAATGGTCGGAAAGGAAACCAATCTAATCAGATGGGGAAAGCCTTAGTGATCAAACAGTCACAATTTCATCTTAAACAAAATCTGATCTGGTCCATTGGCAGAACTCTCTTTAATTCCGTGAAGTCTCTCGAGGGCAAAAAAGGCTGCAGACACAGCATCGAATGCAAAGAATCAGATGCTTTATGAAGTTTAAATGAAAGTGATTTCCCCATTACACAAAAGTTCAAGATACAGCATCCGGAGCTGGTGTAAAATCTGTGACACCCTATGCACAATGACTGATGAAAGCAGCTAGATGTAATAAGTTTTCAATGCAGGTGAAACAAACATATATGTTATACGAGGATTTCATTTAGGATATTCAAGGTCATAGCTGATGTCAAAAACCTGAAGGATAAAGTGACTGTCGTCTGACCAACGGAACTGCCATATTTAAGTTGAAGCTATGTTTATGGAGGACTTTTAAAATATTGGGCTCCAAGCCAGCAAGATGGCTCAGCAGATAAAGATGCTTGTCTTGCAAACCTGATGACCTGAATATGATTCCAAGAACTCACATAAAAGTGGGAGAAGAGAAATGATTCCACAAAAGCAGACATCTAACCACCTCACGTGCATATTTGTGTGCACACATGCACATCACACACACACACATTAAGAGTACATGCAAACATGCTAATAATTTACTTTCTCAATTGACATATAAGTTCTTTAGTTCATTAAGAATTATACTAACTTTTTGGGGCTATGATAAATGAATTGCTTTTATCAAAGGAACACATCAAAGCTTGGGTGTCAGCAAATCAGTTTACAATGTGATTAGTTATACCCACAATTGAGATATATTGCTGAACAACAACAAAATTCCATTCCAAAGATTATTGCTCATATACAAATTTCCTCCTGTGTCAACACAGCTGATGTGAAAAATCTTACATTTGTATTCAGCCCATACATGGAGGAGTAATGTCCACTTTCAACTCCTATTATTTATGAAATGTGATTTATACTATTATAAATTCTCTAGAGAGTGGTTCCTCAGATGGTTCTTAGTAAACTGGAAACATCCTGTAAAATATTTATCTGTCTAGATGTTTTTAGGAATCTTCATGTTTTCATGAGAAGTTGTGCAACTTCAATAGTAAGAGGACTTTGGAAAAGTTAACAAAGATGTTTATTAATGAATGAATACTTCAAGACTTGTGGCAGATGAGACTGTTTAGCCAGTAAAGGCATTTGCCATTGCCAAACTTCAAGGTCTGATTTAAATTGCTGGGAGCCACTTGATGAACAGAAACATTTGCAAGTAGTTCTCTGATCTTTACACATGTGCCATGGGTAGCCACCACAATATACACAGAACACAAGCACACAGGCACACACACACACACACACACACACACACACACACACACACACACACTGAGATAATATAATAAAAAAGAGAAAAATATTTCAGTTGAAGAATGCATACAGATTATCAGAGAAACTTAATAACAGCAGAACTACATTCAAAAGAGGACTCAGAAGATATGAGAAGATTGTTTTGATTTCATAGAATGTACCTGATATAGAGTTTCAGTTGCTGGAAGAACAAAGTGGCTTATTGGGATAAAAGATACTTCTGGTAATAATGCTGTGAACATTACTTAAGTAATGAGAAAAGGGTTACAAAATTTACATAAATCAAGTTGATAAGGAAGGATGAGATTTGACAGGTTTATTTCTAGTTTTGAAACAAATTCTACTATGAACAATATGCTATTGAATACCAGTGCACAGTGCAGAGAAATCTGTGAGGAACAAGCTAATTACAATAAACTTCCCTGCTGCATTTTAATTCTCATATTTACCCCCTCTTTCAGCAACCACCTTGATCACTTAATACCCTTGATCACCAAGGACTGACCCTCCAAAAGCGTGAAGACAACAACATCCTGAAGGTTCAGATTATGGTCAGCAAGTTTTAGCAATAAAGTGCATTTAATGAATAAAAGGAATTTTATAAGAGATGCTATGATATATTTGCTATATTAGAGCTGATATGAAGTAAAGATCAAGTTCATATGCACTGAGAAGGGAATTTTACTGGCTTACAGCTATGTTATTTGCCTCATTATGGCAGTCTAAAACCAATCTCATGCTCTACAAAATGAACCTGCATTATTTGTTATATATATAGATAGACAGATATAGATAGATAGATACAGATAGATAGATAGATATAAGCAAATGTTCATTTCCATTATTTTTTCCAATGACAAATATTTGTTTGCTATCTGTTTCTAATACCAGTTTCACTGTTAACTATTAAGATTGTCTTTGTTTTGGATAATATTTATTGAACCATCACCAAACTTAAAATACAGTTAGGTGCTTTAAAACTAAATGATGGCTCTATGTTGTTTACTGCCTGGGTTGAATTGAGTTTTCCTTAATTCTTTTTCTTATTCTCACTTTTTTTCCTTAAGGAAGTTTCGGATTTGATGCAGAAGACAGTAAATTTCTTGTACCCTGCTAAGCTGTGGCACTCAAAAAGATGTAGCTGTGTGACAGACTTACTTCCTTGGCATATATGAAAATGTGTGTAGGAAGGTCATTGTAATCTTCTATGAGTCTCTATCTATGTTGTCATCATATTGCTTCCTGCTTATGATTTAATCTATTCTGCAAATAAAATCACTTATTTCATACCTTTCTATTTTCTCAGGGAAAAAAAAGGAGATGATTTTAAAATGAATGTAAAGAAAAGTCTAAATGAGTTGGAAGGCATTTCTGAGAGCATAAGAAAAGGGGATGCTACACAGACTGCAAAAGGTCTCCATACACTTCCTCCTCCCTGTAAATTTAGTATGTTTCACCATTGAGGAAAGCTGAAACTTTCTTTGAATTCGACACCAAAGTGTTTGTTGAAAAATGTGTTCTATATTCACTCAGTTGTGAATATTGAATGAAATCAATAAATATAAAATTTTCTGTGTTAAATATGGACCTGAAAAGCAATATTATGTTCAAATATAAAGAAAGTATGTTTAAACTACCAAGAAAGTATACTTAGAATTAGTGTAAAAGTTGTAACCATACACCAGAGAGTCAACCTTGAAATGCTAGATAATCCATACCTGTAATTACACCTTAATATGTGGGATGTTAACACATGGGAAATGCATTTCACATGGAAGTTGGATACTGACAATAAGTGAACACACAAAACAAGACATTTTAACATAAACCTTTATAGATCATGGTGATATGTAAATTAAGTCTCATTTTTTTGTTTTCTGTAAATAAGACCCTAACAAGCTTTTTAAGTATATTGGATCAATAATACTTAAGCACTGTCAAGCAAGTATCTACTTTTGAGGGATGAAAATGAAGATTAGGGTAGAGGGTGGAAGGGTGAGACTGGGAGGCGACACTGTGATGGCCTGAAGTAATAAATAAATATTTAAAAATAATAAAAAAACTGCACCATAAAAGGAAAATCTGTGGAATTCATTTCCAATTTCCCACCAGTATTTTCTTTTTTATGTTTGAAAAACAAAACAAAAACTGAGTGTTTCACACAGACATGTATAAAACAGAATAAAATATAAACCTACCAAAATTCATTGCAATTATATCTCACATTCTGGCCATTAAATGTTAACTTTAAATATTTTTTTTTACAGATATAAAGATATCCTATTTTGCTTTCCCAAAATCTAATAATGAACTTAGGAAAACTCGCTGCAGAAGATAAACATGTTACATAAAATGTTTTCATTAATAATAAGTATCAGGCTTAAAATTATTTTTTCAGGTTGACATCAAAAGTTACTTTTAGTGGAATAAATGTCTTCTGCTAATAACATATCATAGTAATGTACTTACTAGCACAGTAAAATTTGTGACTGGCATAGAATTTAGGTCACAGAAATTTGGCTACAAAGGAAGGTAAAGTAATAACTAAAAAACTCAAGAGATCTGTAGAATATAACATTCAAACATGTTTTCTTAATTTAAGGTTTTTTGGTATTGAGACATGTCAGCTCCTGACAGCATCCCCTATTCTATGACAAGTAGAAGATTAGCATAGAACAATCTCCATTTGGAGATGGTTGCATTATTGAGTGGCAAGCTTGTCCGTGGGTAAGAAAAATCCCTTGCTTCAGTGGGGACAGAATGCTTTCCAAAAAGGACAAAACTTGGAAGCAGGTAAGTCAACAGCCTATCTCTGCCAAGACAGGGTAGGCAAGTCCTTTATAATTCTCACTTTATAATTAATCTCTGTCAGAGATATTGGGCCAAAAGGCTGGAGATAGATGCTCTAATATATTGAAAGAAATTGAGCACTGTCCAGGCAGCCAATTGTCTGTCATTTCTTAGTTTTGGAAGCTGCTGGCTTTGCACTTCCTGTATAATCAGATATATTTATCCTTCTCAGGTCTCTGATGTGGTTAAAGACTTGATAGTTATAGTTTCACAGTTAAGTTTTAAGTTGTTTAGGAATTAAAAGGATTTTCTAGGTCTAAGAAAATGTTTTTAAGTTGGCAAGTCAGGTTAGGATGGAAACTGTTTTAGGTATAGAACCGTAAACTCATTGAGATAGATAGCTAGATAGATAATAGAATATTAGTATCAGTTGCCAAATAATTATGGACTGAAGATTGGGAATGTATGTTATACCTTATAATTTTCATAATTGTGGCCTAATTATATTTATTGTTTTGAATTATATTTGTTATAAGAAAAAGAGCCTTTTATTGGACTAAAAGAGGGAGCTGTTAGGGGAAAATATACCTTAAATTTTTAAAAAAGCAGATGGGAGGATAAGGGGGAAGAGGGTAGAAGGGTGGGGTCGTGAGGGGGAGGAGGGGGGAGATTATGATTGAGATATAACTTGAAGATATAAATAAATAAAAGAAAAAGGAATCAATGACAGTTAAAGCAACATTGTCTAGTCAGGGAAAAGTGAGAGAGAGTGTCTGTGTGTTCCTGTATGTGTGTGTTTATGTCTGTGTTCTATTCATTGAAGACACAGATTACAGTCACATACAGATAATTAAAAGAGAGAAGGACAGATAGAGAAAGGCAGGAAGTTTGAAGTAATCTAGAGACATTGTAGTGTCTTACCAGCTGGTTCACATGAATCATTTAAACAGGTAAATAACATATTGGCAGACAAAGATTCTGTGAAATACCCAGAGGTATAATGGCTATGTCTGATTCATTCCGACATGTGTTTGCACTTAGCACGTTTTCTTTACGAATTATCAGAATTTCAACATTACTTCAAAATTGAGTATGAGTAAAATGGGCACCCTGTCTAATCCAAAACACTCCCGTGAAGATCAGCAGGGAATGTTTATTTAACTTGAATCATAAAATGTAATGTATTTTGAGGGTATCAGCTTGAGGAAATAAGATATTAAGATGCTAATATAGGGAAATGTGTACTTATCTAATGGTTAATTCTATTAATAAACAAAGATGCTTAAGAAAAATATAAACATCACAAGTATGCATAATCAATAAATATATTGAAATAATAATTATAGAAAAATAATATAAGATGCTATGCTTCCTCCAGTACATGACAAAATTAAAACTAACCATAGGATGTCAATGAACTGGCTCCATTGTGACTATTCACAACACAATGATTAATTCTTAAACTGCAGCGAATCACCTCAGATTTTATGTTCATATTTAACTTGGTTCTTAAAGAAATCCCTCCGCAAAACATCAAGTGAATTAGAAGTGTTCATCCTTCCTGAGAAATTTATTTTGACCAGGTTTAAAGTATAAAGCTAATGTGGGTATAAGGTGAAGAATTTCTTTGCTTTATCTCTGTTTTCCTCTCTGTCTTTCGTTATGTTTTTAAACCTCCCTGAATTTGTAGAATTACTATAATAATCTTTGTAAGTTTTGTATAATAATACTTATGAATTTTAGAAATTTTGCATATGGAGCTTGATTAAATCTTAAAGTCATGCCCTCTGTGTTATTTATACATTACTGCTCAATTTGAGTCAAACTCACAAACCACCATGTAAATATATTTACAAATGCCATGGCCATAAGCTTTGGCTCATTCCCTGGTTAACCCAAAACTAAATATTCCATTTGTTCTAATCATAATCTAGTTTCTTTTACATGGAAGGTCACCTCTGCTCAGCTTTCATGAGTGTGTCCTCTTCACATTTTCCCCAATGGCTGTTCCTGCTTTGCGCTATCCCAGCATCCTCTCTGCCTACTGGATATCTCATCATCTTTTCTATCCTTTCCTATAGACCATGGGTTTTTTTAATTGACAGTCAATGCATCCACACCATACACAAGGTATTCTCTCTACACATAATGTATAAGATCACACAGACACACACACACACACACACACACACACACACATATACACACACACACACACACACACACACCACACACACGGAGAACTATATAGGTAAAGGAAGGATCCTATTGGTAAAGGTTTGGGGAATCCAGCAAGAAGTACATGGGAAATGTGATCAGAATGTATCGTGTATTTTAAAAAAGAAATGTCTCCATGAAATACACTAATATGTACTCTGAGCACTACAATAGGGATAGAAAGAGGGGGGAGAAAGGAAATAGAAATGGAGGGGAGGCTCTCAACCTATTAACTTTGAAATGTATTTGATTTCTGTTTTCACCTTGCATATGAAGTAGTTGCCCTCCTAAAAGAAACCATGTGTTGTTTGGAAAGTCTTTTTCACTTTAGTGTTCCTGGAACACTATTCTTGTTACTCTTGAACTCTGAGACTCCAAGTTCTGTGATTTAGTTTATAATTTCTTTAGTAGCTAGTTTTATGCTTTCTTTACATGAGTCATCACTTAGACAATGTAAAAACTAAAACAAGTCTAAAAACTATCATATTCTGTATGTTAGGGTCATGTCTCTGGTTCTCCTTAAATGTGGGATACTGGCCAGGACTCTAGTTGGTTTAGAGGCCATAAGGTCCAGTGAGAGTTTTCTTAGCCAAGGGAATTGAGCACTTACAAACTTACTGCTTTATTTGCCCCTGTGCCCTGGGACTAGAACTGACTAACATCACGAAAGGAAAGAGCAACAGTCAGAGCATAACTCTGCCCTGTAGGAATTTGCCCTCCAGTTCTGGTAGCCTTTGTTGTTTTATGAATGCCTTCAGTGATTTTTTAAATATTTCACTCATCTTTTGTAGTTATTTTGAACTGCAGGTTGATCTCATGCCAGCTATACCCTGCTGAAGTAGGGTTTTGTGATCAACATCAGCTTTTGTGCTTGAGTTTTATGTATACCTTTTTATGTGTATAAAAATATACATATATACATACATATGTATCTTTATATATTTAATGTATATAAATATATACTGCATATTCTTGTACAATATACAAATTATTTATGGCAATACATTTTATATCTGTACTTATTTAAATTGTGTTAAAAATCATCAATTTTTACTGGTAAATCTCTCTTTAAATCTCTATTTACCAGTAAAAATTGATGATTTTTAACACAATTTAATTTAAACTCAATTTTATAACTTTCGAAAACCATAATATTGTGCTGTTTCAAAAACTGTGTTTATAGCCAGGCATGATGGCGCACGTCTTTAATCCCAGCACTTGGGAGGCAGAGACAGGCAGATCACTGTGAGTTTGAGGCCAGGCTGGTCTACAAAGTGAGCCCAGGACAGCCAGAGCTGTTACACAGAGAAACCCTGTCTCAAAAAAACAACAACAACCAAAAACTGTGTTTATGTTAACAAATAATTATGTTAGCTTAATAGCTGGTATACTTTAATAATAATGAAGTTTTTTTTTTTTTACAGATAAATAAACTTTTAAAATGTATTTGGGCTTTCTAAGTAACAGATAAAAATTCTGCAGCAATTATTTTAATTGTTCTCTCTGATTCTTTACTTGAAACCTCCAATCACAGTTGTAGACAAATAATTTAATTTTTTGTGAAAATCTTATAATAATGACACAGTCATTAGTTTACTTTAGGCCATTGAGCAGCATTAATATACTTGCAACATTAATTCTTTTCTTGTATGAGGAATGGGAATCCCAGTATCATTTACCTGATACTGCTGGTACATCAGCATGTTTGGCTATGTGGTCTGAAAGGAATTTTTTGAAATAGATGATGGAATCCCTTAATTAGTATAGAGATCATTGGTTTTGTTCAGTTAAGATTATTATTAGAATACCATAAACAATGGAATATTCTTAATATTCACTATGCTATTCATGGAAGAACTGAGGGCTGGGAGGGAAGAAAGTTCATGGGTAGAATTAAAGGGTGAAAAAATAGAGAAGAAAATAAAGATGGATGGCAGAGAAAGAAAGAGATGTATACAACAAAGAGAAAGGGGACTTCAGTAAGACACCTAGAATCATGCATATGTAGCAAAGACCAAATATAAAAATTAGTATACAAGCACCATAGTAAGGGTGTCTAGCATGTTTTTTTGTGTTCAAGTTTATCGTTAGTGTAGTAATGACATAAAGTTTGCAATTCCATCTAGGAAAATGTAGAGTTTTATTAAAAAAATAAATAAATAAGACAAAAAAATAAATAAAATTTAAAAAATAAAATTTGGAACATCAAGATATAAAAATATAAATTTATCATCAGGTAGCCATTATAAATTGATATGAGAAATAATATAAGAACTTCATTTAATTAACATATATTTTAATACCAATATCATTAAAATGTACCTATGTTACGTTCATAGATCCATTTCATATTGAAAACGTTACTTTTCAGAATAAAACATGGGTATAATTATCAAAAAATGAAGTAAAGAAGACTAAATATGAATTAATATATTCCAATGAAAATATAATAGATGAGTTCCTCATAATTCTGAGATAAAAATCAACTATTTGTGAAACATTTCAAAGCATTTGATAATGTAAAACAAAGGGAAAAATCATTACAACAATAAGCCATAAAGTATATACTATTAATTTTAATATAAGAAGACCTTGATATAAAGCCAGACACACTAGATCTAGTAGGGGAGAAAATGAGGAAAAGCCTCAAACTCATTGGCATATTTGACAACTTCCTGAACAGAACACCAATAACTTAGGCTCTAAGACCAACAATCAATAAATGGAACCTCATGAAACTGAAAAGCTTCTGTAAGGCAAAGGACACTGTCATTAGAACAAAATGGCAGCCTGCAGATTGGGAAAAGATCTCTACCAACCCCACATCTGACCAAGGGCTAATATCCAAAATTTACAAAGAACTCAAGAAATTAAACACCAAGAAACCAAACAATCTAATCAAAAAATAGGGTACAGAGCTAAATCAAGAATGCACAACAGAGGATTCTATAATGACTGAGAAACACTTGAAGAAATGTTCAACATCCTTAATCTTCAGAAAAATGCAAGTCAATATGACTCTGAGATTCCATCTCACACCTGGAATAACTCAAATGACAGCACATGCTGGCGAGGGTGTGGAGAAAGGGGAACAGTCCTCCATTGCTGGCGGGAGTGAAGGCTTGTGCAACCACTATGGAAATCAGTAGGGTGATATCTTAGAAAACTTGTAATATCTCTCCCTCAAGACCCAGCCATACCACTCCTGGGCATATATCCAGAAGATTCTTCATCAAACCACAAGGACATCTCCTCACCTATGTTCATAGCAGCTTTATTTTTTAACACCTAGAAACTGGATTCAACCCAGGTGTCCTTCAACCAAAGAATGGATAAAAAGAAATGGTAATACATTTCCACAGTGGAATACTACTTAGCAATCTGATACAAGGAAATTATGCAATTTGCCACCAAATGGATGAAACTAGAAAAGCTCATCCTGAGTGAGCTAATCCAGACCCCGAAAGATACACATGACATGCATTTGTTTATAACTGGATTTAACCCTATAGTACAGGATCACTATCCTATAACCAACAGACCAAAAGGAACAGGAACATGGACTTTGTTGCCTGTTAGTTGGACATTGTGCCATAGTGGAGCTACCATGTAGGTCCCAGTGCAAGAGGAACCACTTAGCCTTCATATGACTGATGAACTGAGGGGAGCTGAGATATGGGGGAACCCCACACCAGAGGAGTAGGATAGGAGGGAGAGCGGGTAAAGGGTGTGTGGGTGAGACCAAGACCGTGAGGGGTGGAGGGAGGAGGGGGCTGTGATAGAGATGTAATTTAAAGTAATAAGTAAATGTCATTAAAAAAAAAAGAAAGAAAGAAAAAAAGACAGAAACCTGGCCAACTGGTGGAGCTAAATTCAGAGAAAATCGTGAATATACCACTGCCATTTTCTTACACCAGTGTAATTCTTAGCTCCAATTTAAATACTTAATCTTTATATACACAAGCAAGTATATCTCTCAGTCTTCTTCAAAGTATCTTCTCTTTACACAAACAAAACATCAAAAAACGTACAACTTTTCAAAACACAGAGATCAACAGGTCTCAGTGTGCCTACCCCTAATGGATAAGTCTACAACAGAAATCCTCCACTAATGTTCCGAGAGCATCACTGAGGAGAGGTTATAATGTATGTAAGATCCAAAGGACAAAGGAGCCCAGTGAGAGAATAACTCATAGAAATGACAGAGAATATGCTTTCCTTTTTCCATTGCATGGTTTTGGCTTCTTTGTCAAAAATCAAATGACTATAGTGAGTTTATTTCTAGATCTTCAATTCAATTGCATTGATCAACTGATCTGTTTCTATGCCATTATCATGCTGTTTTCATTACTATTGCTCTGTATCCTACTATCCATAGACCCAAAGAGACAGAAACTTAGCATAACTATCTTATGAGAAACTCCACCCAGAGATGATCAAAACAGATGTTGAAACACACAGTCACCAGTTAGGTGGAACTCTGAGAGCCATGTACAAGAGAGCGATGAGTAATAGAGAAACCAGGAAGGATCAAGAACTCCACATGAAGATTAACATAACCAACCACCCTCTAGGTCTCTAGAGTCTTACAGAGACTGAAACACTAATCAAAAAATAAGTGTATATTGACTAGACTTAGACCCTCTAGATGATAGGCAGCTTGGTCTTCATACAGCTCCCTTACCAAATGGAGGCACACAAGGCAGGGGGTGGGGGACATCTCTAATTGACTTGGTTGCCTGCTAGTGTAACTCCTTAACCTAGCTGGGCTACTATGGCAGGCCCCAGTGCAATAGGAAACTCCTAGCCCTCATGTGACTGATTATCTAAGGGGGATTGATATGTGAGGGGCTCCCCTCATATGAGGAGAAGGAGAGGAGGGAGATGTGGAAGACAGTCGGAGGGTGGGACAGGGAACAGGGAGGGGCCTGCAATGGAGATGTAACTTAAATTAATTAATTAATTTTTTAAAAAAGAAAGAAATAACAGAGAAGCACCATTCATAACACCTTAACAATTTGGCTCCTGACAGTTCACATTTTGTTTAGGCAGCCAAATTGTTAAGGTGTTATGAATGGTGCTTCTCTGTTATTTCTTTCTTTTTATGTTTATTTATTACTTCAGGTTACATCTTCATCATAGTACACTCTTTCCACCCCTCCTAGTCCCGCTCTCCCACCCTCTACCCCCTATCCCTTCCATCCCACTCCTCCTAGGTGGAGTGTCCCTACCTATCAATTCCCTGACCCAGTTCAGCAGCCTTATGAGGGACAAGAGCCTCTTCATACACCGTGGGGCTACAAGGCAGCACCACTAGGGAAAAGTGTCTCATTGACAGGTAACAAAGTTGATGATGTTTCTGTTCCCTTTGGTGCATTGGCTGTAGTATAGTTACCCTGTACTATATGGCTAAAATTCAGTTTTAAGTGAATAGATGCCATGTGTATCCCTCTGAGTCTGGGTTAGCTCACTCAGGATGAGCTTCTCTAGTTCCATCCATTTGGCTGCAAATTGATGATTTCGTTGTTTCTGATGGCTGAGTAGTATTCCATTCTGTAGATGTACCACAGTTTTTTTTTTTTAATCCATTCCTCCATTGAGTGACATCTGAGTTGTTTCCAGTTTCTGGCTATTACAAATAAGGCTGCTATGAACATAGATGAGGAAACATCCTTGTGGTTTTGGTGAGGAATCATTTGGATATATACCCAGAAGTGTTATGGCTGGGTCTTGAGGTAGAGCTAATCCACATTTTCTAAGATATCGCCAGACTGATTTCCATAGTGGTTGTACAAGCTCGTACTCCTACCAGTTATGGGGAGGAGTGTTCCCCTTTCCCCACAATCTCACCAGCATGTTCTGTCATTTGAGTTTTTGATCTTAGCTGTTCTGACAGGTGTGAGATGTAATCTCAGAGTAGGAAAAGGGACAGCATCTTCAACAAATGATGCTGGTCTAACTCGATGTTGACATGTAAAGGAATGAAATTAGATCCATACTTATTGCCTTGTACAAAACTTAAGTCCAAGTGGATAAAAGACCTTAACATAAGGCCAGACATACTAAATCTATTAGAAGAGAAAGTGGGTAAAACACTCAAACTCATCAGCACAGGTGACAACTTCCTGAAGGGAACACCAATAGCTCAGAGTCTAAATCCAAGAATCAATAAATGGGACCTCATGAAACTGAAAACCTTCAGTAAGGCAAAAGACATTGTCAATCTAAAAAAACAGCAGCCTACAGATTGGGAAAGATCTTAGCCAACCTCACATCTGACAGAGGGCTAATATCCAAAATTTACAAAGAACTTAAGAAATTAAATGCCAAGAAACCAAATAATCCAATCAAAAAATAGGGAACAGACCTAAACAGAGAATTCACAAAGGAGGAATTGCTAATGGCTGAGACACACTTCAAGAAATGCTTAGCATTCTTAATCATTAGAGAAATGCAACTCAAGATGACTCTGAGATTCCATCTGCTATTTTTAGGCCCTTAACATAGTGTTCAAGCACTGTCAGAAGCTCTCTGAGAAAGGGGTTCAATAAAAATGTAAACTTCCTAAAAAGCTATCTGGTATTTTGCAAAGTCTTTGCTAAATGTGCACCCAAGAGATGCTCCTTGCTAACACCCAGATTTTCCTTGTATCTGTTATTACTGACATGGAGTGGAGATTCCCTCATTGGTAAGTGTCACTTTCCTTGTTTGGCCACACTTCACACAGAGTCGTTTAAAGGTGGTTCTACTGTTCCTGATATTAGTTTCACAAACTGCCTGACTCAGTTCAAAAAATGTTAGAAGTTAAAGAACTCATATAGTTGATAGAAAAATATATAACTGTAGTAAATATTCTTGCCAAACATTGTGTATCTCATTAGGAGACAGGCTTGAGATACATTTATGACCTCAGATAAGCTTTCACTCTATATGTGATAAGACTGACTCCAGATGCAAACTATAAATCCAATTAAGAGTTTTAAACTTCCCATGAACTTAGGATGTAATGAGGCTACCAAGAAATGCCTAAATTTAGTGCAGATCTTAATGACAAAATACAAAAACTGTTTTGTTATAATTTCTTATACATTGTCAGGTTTGACATAACATACTGTCATCTTAAACTTAACTTGTGTATAGAAAAGAAAAATTTAATTAAGCACTAAAATGTGTGATTGTTAAGTGTCCTCCTATTGCAATGGTTTTATCTGCCCTTGTGATAAATGCCTTTTAACCGTGAGGTAATTCTTTCTTTGATGTAGAGAGCCCTCACCCAGCATATAGAAAGAATGGTCACCACAATAAAATTTTCATTGCATCCTAGCTTCGTCCATTTCTTCTTTCTGGTGTGAGTGTGTTTGAGAGAACCCCTCTGACTTCATCCCTTTCTTATTATCTTCATATTAACTCATGGATCAGGTAAAAATCTCAGAACTCCACCATCAACTTCTGAGATAAATTGTTCAAAATGTACTTTAGTCTGCTGAACACTCAGTGGGTTGCCTGCCAGCTAATAGGCCAAGCACTTGTCGTAATTTACGAAAGAAACAAAGGCTGTTTTTACCACTTTCTGAGCTAAGTTGGTCACCATCAGCTCTTGCAGTCAGGGCCACCAGCCCCCAGAGCAGGCCAGATCTGGAAGATTGTCCTGCTGCTGTGTTGTGTCCTAAGACCCTGTGCTGTGTGATAAGGCTGGTCCTTGACAGAGAACAATGTCAATACGGAGAGCCATTTTAATGTTGAAGGAGCTCTATTCCTAAGCTATTTAGTTGCTATTTGGGCAACTAATGATTGCTGAGTGAGAGAGAATTAGTCTCCCAGGAATGAATTCCATAAATGGTTATACAATATTAAGTACTCATCCCTGATACCATATTTGTACAAGCACCAGTAAATGGCCCTACATGGTGTGTGTGTGTGTGTGTGTGTGTGTGTGTGTGTGTGTGTGTGTGTG
>CAJQZJ010033103.1:80174-115520 GCA_907164525.1 Lophiomys imhausi | reverse complement strand
TCCTCAACTATGCTCATAGCAGCTCTATTTCTAATAGCTAGAAACTGTCATTTGAGTTTTTTATCTTAACCATGCTGACAGGTGTGAGAAGGAATCTCAGAGTCATTTTGAGTTGCATTTCTCTGATGGTTAAAGATGTTGAGAATTTCTTCAAGTGTCTCTCAGTCATTTTAGATTCCTCTTTTATGAATTCTCTGTTTAGATCTGTTCCTCTGTTTATATCTGTTCCCCATTTTTTTGTTGGGTTACTTGGTTTGCTGGTGTTTAATTTCTTGAGTTCTTTACAGATTTTGGATATTAACCCTATGTCACACTGTGGGGTTAGTGAAGATATTTTCCCAATCTGTAGACTGTCATTTTGTTTTAATGACATGACAGTGTTCTTTGCTTTACAGAAACTTTTCAGTTTCATGAGGTCCCATTTATTGGTTGTTGGTCTTAGGGCCTGAGCTGTTGGTGTTCTGTTCAGGAAGTTGTCCCCTGTGCTGATGAGTTCCAGGTTTTCTCCACTTTCTCTTCTAATAGATTTAGTGTGTCTGGTATTATATTATGGCCATCCTACCAGAAGCAATATATACAGTTTCAATGCAATTCCCATTAAAATTCCAACACAATTCTTTGCAGACTTCGAAAGAATAACTCTCCACTTCACATGGAAAAAAAGAAACCCAGAATACCTAAATCAATCTTGTACAATAAAACAACATCTGGAGGTATCATGATCCCTGATTTCAAGCTATACTACAGAAGAATATTAATAAAGACAGCATAGTACTGGTGTAGAAACAGACAAGTTGATCAATGGAATCAAATTGAAGACCCAGAAATAAACCTACACACCTACAGTCACTTAATTTTTGACAAAGAAGTCAAAACCTTACAATGGAAAAAGGACAGCCTCTTCAACAAATAGTGCTGGTCTAATTGGATGTCAACATGTAAAAGAATGCAAATATACCCATATTTATCACCTTGCACAAAACGTAAGTCCAAGTGGATCAAAAACCTTAAAATAACTGTATCTTATGTGAAAGTTTTCTCATGCAGCATTCTCTGGGGTTCCTCAACCTTTGAGAATATGTACTTTACAAATACCAGTTACAACTCTGTTATTTAGGAAAATTCAATTAGTAATAAAACATGCATTGCATAAAAATATACATTATGAACTATTCAATCATGTATTGTCATTATAAGGTTATGTTGCAGAATTTTGGTATTCTCTCATCTTTAATTAAAATGTATCTACTACAATTAAAAGACTAAATATGTAAATTTTAAATAACCTCATTTCACACTTAAAAGCAGTATTATGATAGAGTCTGTTGCCTGTTAGTGGAACACCTTATACTAGTTGGGCTGCCATGCCAGGCCACAGTGCAAGAGGAAGCTCTTAACCCTCATGTGACTGATGAACTTTGGGGAATTGACATGTGGGGCCCTCCCTCACCTAAGGAGAAAGAGAGGAGGGAAAGGTGAAAGAAGGAGGAAGGGAGAGATTGGGAGGAGAGGAGGGAGGGGGCTGTGATAGAGAAGTAACTTGAATAAAGAGATAAATGTTGAAAAAATTATTATGAAAATTGTAGTCCTTGAATATAATTTATTTTATTTTTGATAAATACATTCAGCAACATTGTTTATAACTAAAAATATATACATAAACATTATTTATTCGTAATTTTACCAAGTACATACATTAAACAATGCTAATTTCTAACTTACAAAATCTTTTGTCATATTCTTTGTTTCACTTTTGAAATATTTGAAAGTTTTGTACAAGTATATAAAGAATTCTGTGTCTCATTCAACCATTGAAATTGTTTGAACTGTGGCTGTCTTTTTATCTTCAAAATTTTCTAACTTTTTCTTTTCATTTGTATTTATTTTGTCATTAGTTATATTGCTGTTCAGGGACATAATGATATCTGAATGTTGGGCAGAGAAATCTCTATCCCTAGCCTGAGCAATTTAGGAGAGATGGCTCCAAAAGTGTGAGAACCCCTTACCAGCTGCAGTACTAAGGAGAGTGGGCTACATCTTGCCCAGGAAGCACAGTAAAGCTTAGCCTGCTTGTGGGAGTTGCAAGTGAGCTGTCCCAGACAGAGCAAGCATGGTAGAGCTGGCCTTACCACTTGTCTGCCATGTAGTGGTGTGGGCAAGGGAGAGATACCCTTTTCTCTCCCCACCCCCTCTCACCTTGCCACCTATGGCTGGCCCTGGGGTCATGAGAGGAGGAGAGCTGATTCTATCCTTTATTGACTGCAACATTTCAGATAGTAGGTCCTGCACCTAGACTGGGCAGCACAGTAGCCCTGGACCTGTTTGCTAGAGGTTGTGGTGAGCCAGCCATAGTGCAAGAGATCAGGAGAGGTGGCCCTGCAACTTGCTGGCTGAGGCATTGGGTGAACTAGCCAAGGCAGTACTGGGAAGCTCACCGTTGTGGTGTGCTTGTGGGAGATCTGGCAGACTGACCAGCTCAGATACCACCCATGCCCGCATTCAAGATTTTGAGTTGGCCTACTCCAACATCCTAACCCATCCATGAACTGCTTTGAGTGCATGAGGGAAGCAGGTTCTACAGATCCAAAGCTGCAGGATCTCCATGACATAAGGAAACAACATGATATGTGAGAGGAGTCCCTGTGAGGATACAATTTTGTTCATGTAGCAGATGTCAGTGGCCTGCCTCAAACCAGACCAATGATTCATTGTAATGGACACTTGCAAGCAAAGAAATGTGGACAAAAGTTGTACTATTGGCACACTGTGATACACTACAGCTTCCACAGTGAGATTATTTTTCTTTTGGTGGGAGGTTGCAAGTGCTGAGGGTGGGTATGAAAGGATAGGAAGATGAGTGGGATTGGGGTGTCTGATGTGAAATTCACAATCAATCAATTAAAAGTAAAATTTAAAACAGATTGATAAGATAGTTAAACTGCTAAATGCACCTGCTGAGAGTCTGAAAACCTGAGACACAAGGATTTACAGTGTGAGAAAAGATAACTCACTCCTGAGAATTGTTCCCTCCACACACACACACTGTGACACAAGCACACATACACATGAATACACAAACACACACAAACACACACACACACACACACACACACTACATTTTCAAATCTAATAAAAAATACTCAAAAATGAAGAATAGTCAAACTTGTCAACTTGGTTTTTTGCAAAACACCTCCATGACTTTCCTACTGTCACTATAAAAATGTGTCATAATTTTAGTGGTTCAAAACACTAGAACTGAATTCTCTGGAAAACACCAAAGTGAAAACTGTTTCACTGGGCAGAGACGAAGGTGTTTGCCGAACTTTGATACCTACAGAACACATTGGAATATTTCATTCTTATTCTTTCTACCTTCCAGTGTCTTCTAGCATTTGCTGTCATCTCTACATTTTCCTCTTCATAACTGGTCCCTAGTGAGATATACTTCTCTCTGTCAGCAAGCTCTGCCTTCTCCCAACAGTCTCTTTCTGGTAACTCTTCTTATATGCTTTTCAAAAAAACCATGCAACTTTTCTTCCTGAATTTGATAAGTAGGAAGATTTTTCCAACAATGAAGAGATAGGAAAATACTCCAAGAACACAGGAGACCATTAATGTAGCTTTAGAAATAAAAATCAAATAAATAGTAAAAAATTATTAAGAATGTGTTTTGTCTATGAGCAAAGTTAGTTCTTTGGGACATGAAGTAAATGCAGCGACTGGTGATTTGTGAGACTGAAGAAGCAAACATGACAATGGCATCATTATTAATCAAGCTAAGACTTCTCCTAACTACAGTGGTTTCAGGATCTGGGTGGTTTTGGGTTTATTTATCTGTTCTTTGAATTTAAAAATATGAAAGCAGTAAACTTGGCTATTGAAAATAATCTTGGCTATATTTGATGTTTCTTCTCAAAGAATGAGATAATGAAGAATGAAAACTAGATTCTGTTATCCTTGATTACAGTATATTATAAACACTTCAGAGAAGTATGAACTTAATAAACTAGATTATATGACCCTTGATTATAGTATATTATAAACATGTCAGAAAAAAAGTATGGACTTAATATAGATAGTATTCTTAGCACACAGAGCTTGGACAAACTTTAGTGGTACAAATTCACACCTGGCAGACTTAAATGTATCCTCTTGTACATCAACTTGGTTTAATATATTTGATAGTGTTTAAGTCATAGAACATAATATAGTTACCTACAAAGGGTTCAAATATGAGCAACAGAGAACTTAGCAGACACAGAAAAGTAGTCAGCCAAATCAACTAGCCAGAAATGGAAAAGTTAAGCATTTAATCAAGATCTATGATGATATACTATAGACAAAAGACTCTATATAGAGAAAGCAATGGCTCCCACTATTCTACTTTTACCAATCATGTAGAATAGGGCCACTGTCTTTAAGGCAATGAAAATATTCTACAGTCTTTCACATACTATAGTATGTGGCAAATGACTTTGTATAAAGTCAGAATGCAAAAAATAAAAAAATATTATTTAAATGCTGGGTTTTTAAAAAAATAATTCATTTATTTGTTTTCTATTTACATCCCAATCACAACCCCACTCCCTCCTCTCATTCCAGTCCCACCCTCCCATCCACTTCCATCATGTTCCACCTTCTCCCCTCCCCACAGGTAGCACACAACCCTGGCATATCAAATTGCATCAGGACTAAGTGCCTTCTCCTTCACTGAGGTGACACCAGGCAGTTCTGCTAGGAATACAAGATGCAGAGAGAGGCAACAGAGTGCAATTCAGAGACAGTCCCCATTCCAATTGTTAGGGGATCTACTTGAGGACCAAGGAGCCCATCAGCTTCATGTGTATAGGGAGCCTGGGACCAGTCCATGCATGTTCTTTAGTTGGTGGTTCAGTTTCTATGAGCCCCCGTGGGCCCGGATTTTGACTGTGTAGGTCTTCTTGTGGTGCCCTTGATTACTCCAGTTCCCTCAATCCTTCCCCTATCTCTTCCATAAAACTCCCTGGATTCTGTCTAATATTTGAGTGTGGGTTTCTATATCTGTTTTCATTATTTGCTGGATGAAGCCCCTCAGACAACAGTTATGTTAAGTTCCTGTCTGTGAGGATAACAGAGATCATTAATAATGTTAGGTTTAGGTCTGTCTCATGAGTTGGGCCTAGCATTCCCTCAATCTCTGTTCCATCTTTAATCTCTGCATATCTTGTAGACAGGACAAGTTTTGGGTCGCATATTTTGTAGGTGGGTTGTTTTCCCTGTCGTTCCACTGGCAGTCCTGTCTGGCTACCAGGTGTAGTCACTTCAGTCTCAGAATCCCCAGCTGCTAGGAGTCTCAGCTAAAGGCATCCCCATATATTCCTAGGAGCCTCCCCTATCCCAGGCCTCCATCTGGTCCCAGAAATGCCCAAACACCAATTTCCCTTCTCTCTCCCGGCCCCCTCACCCACCTCCATCCCTGCTCTCCCCACACCTGATTCATGTCCTCCATTCCCCTCTCCACCCCACTCTCACATAGTTCCCTCTATCCATCCATTTCTGATATATATTTTCCCCTACTTAGTGAGATCCAATTGTCCTCCTTTGCTTGTTGAGCCCTCCTTGTTTCTTAGCTTCTTTGAGTCTTTGGATTATAGCATGGTTATCCTGTACTTAATGGCTGCTATCTACAAATAAGTGAGTACATATCATGTATGTCTTTCTCGGCTGCCTGCTCAAGATTCATTTTTGGGCCACCACTGTGTCAACCTCCACAAGGCTAGTTGCACCAGGAACATCTAGGTTGTCACCACATCTGCTACACTAAGAATTTTTGGCCCTGCTGTACCAGGAAAGTCTAGAGTCCTCTGGGAGACACCCACATGCTCTAAAGTTCCTGCTGTCCCCCTGAGCTCCATTGTCCAGACACTGCTCTACTGGTTCCTTCTTTTGAAAAAAAAGTACTAAAAGAAAAATCTATTTTTAAGAGCCCACATGCTTTTACTTATGAATGGGGTTCCCTAAGCTTTGAATACAAATAGTGAATGAACAAGATATTCCAAGAATTCCCAGAGTCATTGATTTTAGTTCCTTTAATCAGTACAATGCACTGAATGCCTTTGCTCAAAGTGGGCAGATTTCCAAGAGCAGCTTATCCAACAAAAGCTTTTGAAATTGTCAATAATCACAGAATTGGTCAAAATCTTTAATGACAAATACTAATTTTGAAAAAAAAATATAATTTCAGTCTTATAATCATTGCTTTTTTGAGAAGTATACAATAAATTGTAGCTGTGTAGTATAAATATGAACATACTTTGAAGAACAGAGATAGAGATTGAAGAACTTTTAAGCCTTTACTAGAAGATAAATAACACAATCAATCCAAATATAATGAAAATGAAAAAAATAAGAGAACAAAGGCATAATCTTACAGAACAATATTTATAATGGTATTTTGGAGAACTTGCTTAAAAAGACAGACTAGATAACACTTAAAATGTTCAAGCTTCACATCAAAGCACTTTTTCAGAATATAATTGAATAGAGTAGACAAGATTATAACATGTTGAAGTAGAAATATACGCACCCAACAATCATGAAGAATAACACAGAATGCTTTACTCATAAGGAAATACAGAGAAGCCAGGGAACTAATAAAATAATAAAATACTCTAAATTCACTATAGCTTGCAAAGTTTTCTTTATTTAATTTTTAAATCAATGTTATTATAAATATTTCATTGAAACAATTCTTATTTAAAAGAGCTTGAATTCAGAGTATTGACAATTTTTGATAAACTAAAATTAATATTCCTAGATTAAAATTTCAACAAATGCTTCAGATAAAAATACAAAGGTTATGTAGAAGAATGCATATAGACCCAAAGACATAAACATAAATCTGGACACATTAAATCTGATAGAAGAGAAGGTGGGGAAAAGCCTGGAACTCATGGGTACAGGAGACAACTTCTTGAACAGAACACCAATAGTTAAGGCTCTAAGACAAACAATCAATAAATGGGACCTTATGAAACTGAAAAGCTTTTTTTAAGGCAAAAGACACTGTCATTAGAACAAAACGAGACAGATCTTTACCAATGCCACCTCCAACAGAGGGCCAATACACAAAATATACTAAGAATACAAGAAATTAAACACAAACAAATTTAAAAAATCCAATCAAAAAATGGGGTACAGTGACAAACCAATAATTCACAAAAGAGAGGCAGAGAGACACCTGAATAAATGTTCAACATCCTTTGTCATCAGAGAAATGCAACTCAAAATGACTCTGCAATTCTATCTCATACATGGCAGAATGGCTAAGATCAAAATCTCAAGAGATAGCACATGCTGACAAGGATGTAGAGAAGGAGGAACACTCCTCCATTGCTTGTGGGCATACAAACTTGTACAACCACTTGGAAATCAATCTGGCTTTATCTTAGAAAATTAGGAATAGCTCTGCCTCAAAAACCAGCCATACTACTCCTGGGCATATATCCAAAATAATCTACACCAAACCAAAAGGACATCACCTCAACTATGTTAATAGCAGCTTTATTCATAATAGCCAGAATCTGGAAAAAACCCAGGGCTCCTTCAACTGAAGAATGGATATTAAAAAAACTATGGTACAGTTATACAATAGAATACTACACAGTTATCAGAAAAAAGGAAATCATGCAACTTGCAACCAAATGGATGGATCTAGAAAAGCTCATCCTAAGTGAGCTAACTCAGACCCAGTAGATACACATGATACATACTCTCTTATAAGTGGATATTAACCATATAATACAGGACAGCCATCCAACAACACAGAGATCCAAACAGACAGGAACCTAGCATAACTATCCTACAAAAAACTTTACCAAGCAGAGAGTCATGGACCCTGTTGCTTGTTAGTGGGACACTTTACCCTAGATGGGTTGCTTTATCAAGCCCCAGTACAAGAGGAAGCTCTTAGCTCTCATGTGACTGATGAACTGAGGGGATTTGATATGTGGGAGCTCCTGCATCCAAGGAGAAGTAGAGCCTGGAAAGGAGGGGGATGGTTGAAGAAAGAGAGGGTCCAGGAGGTAAGGAGGAGGGACTTTTATTGAGATATAACTTGAAAATAATGAATTAACTTTTTAAAAGGTGATAAAATAGAAAGGTATCAGGGCTATTGATTTAGGGAAAGGGAAGGAGAACCTTGTCAAATATGAATTAAAGATTTGGTACCAAATTTGGCAGAGTGATAACAAATATCTACCTTCAGTGATGGGATGGACAAGCATTTATTAAGTCTTCTGTGGTACTCCATTAACTAAAAGATTTTATTTTCATGTACATTTATAAAACATTGCATGACTTATCTCAGCAACAAAATATCCAAAGTTTATCAAATTAAAGTTATTTGAAGTTTGACAAGAAAAAAAACCCTGCTTTGTGCTACTGAGTTTTTCTCTGACTGTATTTAATTAAAGAGCCCATTATTCACAGCATGTCCATTAATTTCCTGTGGACCAAGTGTGAAATGTCTTTCTAAAGCAAAGTATGAGGCACTGGCCATCGGGAGAGATAAATCGGCTCAAGTTGCTGAGAAAATTAAACACTTTGGTCAGGAAACAAAACAAGTCAATAATTTAATGTGTTGGCATTGATCCGTAGGTATTTGCATTTCAAATCTTATTTTTAACCAGGTGAATGAGTCTTAAAGAATACAAATGCATTATTTCTAGAAAATAATTAAATAACTCAAATTGACCTGAAAGACCCGGGAGAGGGAAGTCCCTAACCAGAGACTCAGGATATCACAGCCACCCAAAAACTCGCAAGAGACCATCTTGATGCAATCTGCAAGAGGTTTATTTCGGGGTTCAGTGCAATGAGGCTGAAAACTTGTATCCCACACAGGGGTAGAGGAGTTTCCACCCCAAGCTGGGGGAGGGTAGGTTATTTAAAGAAAAAAAAAAACACAAACCAAGAGGATGAGGGGAAATACAAGTGGAAAGTACCAGCCCATTATTTAGCTAGTCATGTGGGAAACACCCTATACTTGTTTTTCTTAGGAATAAATTTAATCTTACTTTACCATCTGCTTTGTGGTCAGCTAGTTCTTGGAGCCTCAGGCTCATGACCTGACTGACCTTCATTCTGGGTTCCACCCTTTTCATGGTCTGGCTCCACTCTGAATGGTGGGGGGGGGGTAGCTTTAAAAATTTATGTTCCTTTTAGACCAAAGGGTGAAAAACTATGGCAAAGCATCTTTTAGCAAAAGTAAATGGAAAATATTCCTGTGGAAAGCCATTGAGTTTTTTTGGTGGCACTTTAAATGGTATTCTTTAATTTTAAAGTAGGTAAAAATTGATATGAAAGATATGAAGTGTAGAGTATTAACATTCCACAATAGAGGCCAAATAGAATCTCAAAAATATAATTGTGACAAATGAAGTTGAAAGGATCCTTTCAATAAAGAATTAAGTTAATATGAAGTAATAATAGTGGGGTCCAAAACTGGTGTCCTTAAAAGAAGAGAGACAACAAGAATATCTCCACAGAGGAAAATTCACTCGAACACACAGAAAACAACAGTCATGCAGCTAGAAAAGTGCTTTAGCATCAGAAATAGAGGTCTATATTCAGAGTCAATGCTGAACCTTCAGACTCTAGAACTATGCAAAGAAAAATTTATAGTGGTTCATGGTATAGGTTGATGTTTGTTATAAATAGTTAGTTCTCTCTTTTTCGTACCTAAGAAAATGCAAGAGAAGGAGTTTAACTAATAACAATAAATAATTATAATAATAATATTAATAATAAAAAGACATGACAGTATTACAAACTGCTTTCTGAGTGTCTTTTATTAGTCTAAAATATAGAACACTCTTATCCATTGAATCCTTAGAGCAGAAAACTCAGGGTTGAGTATTTTCTCTGCAATAAATCATTCTATCCTCAGAATAACACAATGAATAAGGTACCAATATGTTCACTTTGCAAATGAAGAGCTAAGAGTTTTTTGTTCCTACAGAACATGATAATATGCATAAGTGATACACCAAATTCCACTGGTAAACTTTTATAGCTTATCACTTACAGGAATGTAGCTGGATACAAAATTATCTCAAAAAGAATCAGCAATCCTGCTATATGCAAATGGGACACTGAACAAGAAGTCAGGGAAACAACACCTTTCACGTTAGCCTAAATTATATAAAATATCTTGAAGTAACTCAGACAAGGCAAGTGAAAGACTTTATGATTAAAAACTTTGAGTCTTTGAAGAAAGCTTGAAGAAGATATCAGAAGATGGAAAGATCCCCCATGCTCATGGATTGCTAAGATTAATATAGTAAAAATTGTAAATGTTGGTTTTATTTCCTTAGGGGAAAGGATCAGATGAAAACCATCTCCAAGCTTTATGAATACAGGGCTTCGGCTGATTTCAGAGCTATTCTTACTATATTCTAGCTAGCCCTAGGTCTGGGCCAGTACGCCGTCGTTTTCTTACAATCTAATCCTCTATAACCCTGGACTTAGAGGACATCAGATTCCAGCTCCATCTGCTCACTTAGGCCTAGAATGTTTTCAATCCCCAAGACTTACTGATGAATAAAATAACCCTTTTTGGTTCTGTCAGAATGCTGGCTGGCTGGTTCAACTTAGCTGTTCTGGCTCAAACACCTCTCCAAGCTGACTGATTCAAATTTGCTTCTCTCAGATTCTGACTGAATTGCTTAGTTTGCAATAACGGCCTCTGAACTCAACAAACTGAATTGAGCTGAACTGCACTGCACTGCACTGACTGCACAAACTGAACAGAACTGATCGGAACTGGACAAACTCAAGTGACCACAAACTGAACAGAATTGACCGGGAACTGGACAAAATCAAGTGACCTCAATTGCATTCAGCTGAACTGCATCTCCTCTCTTTCCTTTCACTGCTCTTAAGTAACCTCTCCTTCCTGTCTGTTCTCTTGAGAGTTGGGTGTATCCTACCTCTGACTTATTCTGTCAGATCTTTCATAGATTCCTCACTTTGTCTTTCCCCCATGAGACATCATTGTTCGGGATTAAAGGTATGTACTAAATGCATATCTGTATTCCAGCAAGAGGGATTAAAGGTGTATATTCTACCCAGAGGGATTAAATGTGTGTACAAAGGGCTTCTCTGTTTTCCAACCAGATCACACAGACCTAAGTCTCTGGATATGATCTCTTCTCAGAATAGCCATGTTGCTAGATTAGAATTCCTCTAAATCTTCCTCCTTTCTGTTGAAGCTAAAAATCATAACAGCTTAACTATAACAACAGAAACAAATACCAATCCCATAAGTTTAAAAGTCTGAATGTCCTCAAAAAGATATGTTGATGTGATGATCCTTCATGCCTGCAGTCCTGACCATCTGTCCTTCATCAAATATCTATTTCAGCATCAATGTTTTCCAGTCTGCCTGTCTGATTAATGATTTGTCCTTTTTTAACAAGTGTGTTGAGCTGTTTGAATGTACAGGGGATTGGCTTTCTCCATCATCTGCTCAGCTGTCTTTCTGTGTCTCTTCCTACTTTGAGTTCTGCCTTTCAGGTGGAAGCTTTTCTTACTCTGATTGGATCTTTCAAAATTTGATGGAACTCATAGTCTTTTATCACCTGTGGAAATATAGACAAAATCTCTCCCCCAAAATAATAAATTCCCTGAGTTCCATTCTGATGTTAAAACATCTTTAAAGTATACAGATTGATCTTAAATTAGATCAGTTTTTTCTTCAATCCAGTGTCTTTCATCTAAATTTATCCCCTTTTCTGTTTACCAAGGTACAATTATATCTTTATGAAACCACACATAAGTACTTCTTCCATTCCATATCTGACTAACTACCAGCAAGTCTGGATTCTCAACTACTTAAACACAGAAACAATCAAGTGGTATCAATATACAGAGTCAGTTAAAACAGATATCCATTGTTTAAGGAATATTAATCTGAGCCCCCATTGTTGTCATAGGTGTCTTCAAATAGGTTTTTGGCTGTATCTGCTACATAAGACCTTAATCTTAAAGTTACTAAGGTACATTGTAGGTTAATAGAGTCATGAAATTTCATCTGCTGTCTTCAATCAGAAAATTTATCGGCAACTATATTGCAGTTATCACAGGTAACTGGGGAAGCTGGTGAGGGTCATTGCTTTTCCTCAGTTTCATTAAGAGTTTGTGCTGTAGGTTCAATGAGATGTCTACCTTGACCCTTAATTTCAACAGGTTCCATATGCTCACAATTAAAGAGTTCCTCTCTCTTATTTCCTTTGTCTCTTATCTCTCAATGACTTTGTTTATCACAGTAATTTTATGTGTTGTGCAGCTATTTTTCTTGTTGTGGAGTTATTTTTCACCTTTTTTGAGAGGAAATATATAAAGATTGCATTTGACAGTAGGGAGGGATTTACTTTTGTGTTCAGAGTTGCAATAAGTACACAAGGGCATTTACAACAAACACTTCTATCCCCTCACCTCTACCCTTGGTCTTAAGGGATCTGAAATGGAGTTTCCAGTTTTTTGAAATACAGAAAAAGTCTGCCTATATAATTAAATTTTAAAATTATCTTTGATGTAGCTTACTGTGATTCACTGTCTCAGACTCTCCTGTGTCATTCCTTCCTCTGGGCTCGAGGTTCCTGTATCTCTCTGGGCATCCAGCTAAACTTGAAAAGCAGATGCTTCCTTTGGGGATGATCCCAGGTGAATTTCTCCTCTGCACTTTTCCATCAGCTGTCTCCTGTCCTCAAAGACATTTTGGTCCAATGTCCTATGCTTTCTGCAATGTTGATAGGCTTTCTTCTTATCCACTGACATTGTCTTTTTTTCTTCCAACCATGTTGGGTAACAGATGTAAATGTGGTTTTTATTACCTCTGATTAGTGGATGAGAAGAAAGCCACACCAGAGCTGTGTATTCACATAACCCATAGTGTTTCCCTAGGCCTAGGCCTGGATGCTTCTATCCTCCTTAAAGTCTAAAATTTTGCAAGCCTGAACCTTGAAGACTTCAGCTTCCAGCCTCCATAAGCTAATCTAGGCCTAGAATGGTTCAGCCTCTGAGATTCACTGATGAATAAACTCACTCGTTCTAATGCTTACCTAACTCTGATCGGCTGGCTTAGCTCAGCTGTCCTGGGTCAATCTCTGCTCCAAGATGACTGATTCAAATTGACTTCTCCCAGCTTCTGACTGAATAGCTCTGCTTAGAAAACTGCTTCTGAACTCCACAAATTGAATTGTGCTGACTGCACAAACTGAAGAGAACTGAACAGAACTACATGAACTCAACTGAACTCAACTGCACTCAACTCAACTCCAGACCTCTCTCTCCATGTGCTGCTCTTAAAGTACCCTCTCCTTCCGGACTGCTCTAGTGAGAATTGAGCTATCCTGTCTATGATCTATTCTGTCAAATCTTTCTTTGGTTCATCGCTTTGCCTTCCCCCCATTAGACATCATTATTTGGGATTAAAGGTATGTCTTCATTCCAACAAGAGAAATTAAAAGTGTGTACTAGGGACATGTCTCCATTGAGTTGGATCACACAGACCTAGTTCTTTAGATTGATCCCTTGTCAAAATAGTTATGTTACTGGATTACAGTTCCTCAAACAAAAATGGTCATGCTACCAAAAGCAATCTACATATTCAATCCAATCCCCATCAAAATTCTAACACAGTTCTTCACATACCTCAAAAGAACAATCTTCAGGTTCAAATGGAAAAATAAAGATCCAGAACAGCTAAACAATCCTGAATAATAAAGGAATAGCTGCTGTTTTCACCACCCCCAATTTATAGTTTTATTGCAAAGCTACAGTTATAAAAACCAGGCGATAGTGGCACAGAACAGAAATATTGGTCAATGTAATTAAATTGAAGTCACGGATACAAAGTCACACACCAAGGGACACTTGTTATTTTTTTTAAAGAAGCCAGAAATACACACTATAAAAAAGACTGCATCTTCAACAAAATGGTGCTGGTCAAAATCATGACTGTAGGTAGAAGAGCACAAATATTTCTATACCTATCACCCTCCAAAAGGCGCAACAAGAAATGAAGTCAATACTGCAAAATAAAGAAGATCAAGAGTGGAAGAGCCCCAAACACTTGGTACAACAGCAAAAGACTGTACAGGAAAGTGATTGTTCAGACCCTTAGATCAACATTAATAAGAGGGATCTTATAAAACTGAAAAACCATGACTAGCAAAGAACAGTGCCATTTGGATAAAGTGGCAGGCTACAGAAAGGTAAATGATATTTACCAAACTACACATTCAATATTGGGCTAATATAAAAAATTATAAGAAGATGTCCAAAAACTAGTTATCAGAAAAAACAAATAGTACAATTACAAATCTAGATAGAGAATCCTCAAAAAGAGAGAATCCAAATTGCTGGGAAATACTTTAAGAAATGTTGAGCATTTCTTCAAGTGTCTCTCAGCCTTTAGGAATTCCTCCTTTGTGAATTCTCTGGTTAGCTCTGTTCCCATTTTTAAATTTGATTATTTGGTTTCGTGGCATTTAATTTCCTGAGTTCTTTGTAAATTTTGGATATTAGCCCTTTGTCAGAAGTGGGGTTGGTGAAGATTTTTTCCCAATCTATAGGCTGCCATTTTGTTTGAATGAGAGAGTCTTTTGCCTTACAGAAGCTTTTCAGTTTCATGAGGTCCCATTTATTGATTGTTGGTCTTAGGTCCTGGGCTGTTGGGTTTCTGTTCAGGAAGGTGTCACCTGTGCCAATGATTTCGAGGGGTTTTTCCAAAGGCTGAGAGACACTTGAAGAAATGTTCAGCATCCCTAACTATCAGAGAAATGCAACTCAAGATGACTCTAAGATTCCATCTCACACCTGTCAGAATAGCTAAGATCAAAAACTCAAATGCTGGCAAGGGTGTGGAGAAAGGGGAACCCTCCTCCATTGCTGGTGGGAGTGCAGGCTTGTGCAACCACTGTGGAGGTCAGTCTGGCGATATCTTAGAAAACTTGGAATAGCTCTGCCTCGGGACCCAGCCATACCACCTCTGGGTATACATCCAAATGACTCTTCACTGAATTTCAAGGAAGTTTCCTCAGCTATGTTCATAGAAGCCTTATTTGTAATAGCTAGAAAATGGAAACAACCCAGATGTCCCTCAATTGGAGAATGGTTTAAAAAACTGTGGTACAGCTACACAATGGAATACTACTCAGCCATCAGAAACAATGAAATCATGCAATTTGCAGCCAAATGAATGGAACTAGAGAAGCTCATCCTGAGTGAGCTACCCAGACTCAGAAGGATCCGCACATGGCATCTATTCACTTAAAGTTGGATTTTAGCTATATAGTACAGGATATCTATACTACAACCAATACACCAAAGGGAACATGGACATAGACTTTTTTGTTGTTGTTTGTTTGTTTTTTTCTCTCTGTCACTGAGACACTTTTCCCTGGTGGTACTGCTTTGTAGGCCTCCAGTGTATGAGGAGGATCTTGGCCCTCATAGGACTGCTAAACTGGGGTGGGGAACTGTTATGTAGGGACACTCCACTCCAGAGAAGTGGGATGGAAGGCTTAGGGGGGCAGAGGGCAGGATGGCGGGACTGGGAAGGGTGGAAAGAGGACACTATGACGGAGATGTAACCTGAAGCAATCAATCAATCAATAAATAAATAAATTGAAATGGTGAGCACCCTTAATGCTCAGGTAAATGGAAATCAAAACTACTTTGTAATTTCTCCTTATAGACATCACAATGTCTAAGATCATCAAAAAAAAGTGATAGATCATATTGGTAAAGATGTGGATCATATTGATGGATGGGAAGGAGACAGAAGTGGTAGGATAAAGTGGAGAAGGAGAGGTATAAGGGAGATGGCAGAGAGTATATGGAGAGACAGTGGAAATTAAGGGTCATTTAAGTGGTAGTATTAAAACCTAGTACAGTAGAATCTTTCTTAAAATGTATACAGATATAAAGGATATCTAGCTAAAATTTCCAAGTATTGAGAGATAGAGAGCTCTAACTGATCACCTTTTGTCACCAAATGAAGCTTCAAATACCTAGTTTGGGTTAATCTAATCAAGTTTTGGGCCTAAGGTGTCTGATGGAAACTCCCAAAGAGCCCAGGCTTTTGCCAAGAATGTTCATTGCTCTGTACAAACTGATGCCCATTCTCGATTGCTGAAAACAACACAGACAACTTACTCACTGTACATAGAAAAGTTCACCTGTTCCCTATATAGATTCTTCACATCTACCAGCTAGAGTCTTTGGTAATGGAAGGTATTTACTGCATGCAACCAAAGGAAAAAAATGTAAACACAAATTCAGCACTAAAACTTTGATCTACAGTGATGTCCAATCTGACAGATATGCTACAGTAATGATGGTACAATGTTTGCAGGACTAATGAATCAATGTCTGATTTGGCTGTAGGCCCACTCTGTGAGATGGAACTCATAAACAACACTGCTTGAATAACCAAGAACCTGAGATTAAATAACCCAGGGACCTAATATAAAGCCAGATACTACTGTTCTAAAGTAAACAAACAAAGAATTTTCTAAGAAACCGAACAATCAATTGTTATTCTTCTATACTCATAGATCAATGCCTTGCTTGGCTATCATCAGAGAAACTTCCTCCTATAAAAGAATGGAAGAAACGTGGAGACCCAAAGTGTGACACTACATAGAGAGTAAAAATTCTTGAGACATTCAGCTCTAAATGGGTTGTCTTGATCAGATTCTTCCCCTCCAGTTCAGGGTACCCTTTGGAAGGTACAGTGGAAAGAATATAAGACCCAGAGGGGATAGAGAACACCAAGGAAAGAAGGCCCTCTAAATCAACATAATTGATCCACATATGAACTCACAGAGACTAAAGAAGTATACACAGAGTCTTCAAGGATCTGAACTAGTGAATTCCTAAAGCTGAAAGGAGTGGACACATGCCCCCATCCCTAACCCAGAAACAATCTCTAACTGATAACCACTTGCAAATAAAAATTTAGCTTACTCCAAGGGAGACTTACTGGAGAAAAAAAATGACTGCTAGGTTAGGCTACATGCCCAGCTATTGGTGAAAAAAAGAAAATAAACTCAAGGGCATCTTTGGAGAATGCTATAGTCAGAGTATTGTATCAGAGCATGAGGACTCTTGTTTTTGTTGTTGCTGTTGTTTGTTTTTTTTTGTTTTGTTTTCCATTTTATTTCATTTTTAAGATTTTATTTTATTTATACATTTTTCTAATTTTTTTTTGTTACCCTACAGATCCTTTGGGTGAAAGTATGGCTTCAGTTTACTGGTTTTTTTGGGGGGGATTCCTGAGTTTGAGAAACAGTGAATCTCTTTTGTTTTGTGCCTTCTTTTTTCCTCCTCTTTGTATGTCCTGTTGAATTACTATGTTCTTTCTTTTGTTTTATCTTATTCTATGTTATGTTTATTATATATTATATTATATTACTTTGATTTATTGTTATCCCATAGAATCCCATTAATTTTCTAATGAGCAACAGAAAGAGGTGGATAAGGATTAATAAGGTAGGTGTGTAACAGCATTGGAAGAGTAGCTGGAGCTGCAACATAAACCTGAATATATTGTGTGAGGAAACATATCTATTTTAAATAAAAGAGGAAAAAAGAAATATTGGAAACACATTATAGATCTTAGCTTAGTAATCCTTTTGATCATGTTTATAGCATATTCTGTAACATGAATTTAATTGTATGCTTAATAAATTGTGTTGATACTGGATCCACGAGGCAGATCCTAACAGCATTGCATATCCATAGGCAATGAGAAGATTCCATAGAAATACTGCACTGTCAGTGGGAGCCTCTTACTCATTAGAGATCACAGACATCTTTGTAGTGTAGCTTTATTCTAGGGAAGCCACAGATCAAGCCAGCCCTGTCTAGTCAATTGTGGTAGAGACACATGGACAGTTTGATATTCTTAAACATGTGGAATACTCAAAGTAATTTATTTGATTTTGCATATATTCACTTAATGCCATTCTTTTTTAATGTGTCAGTTTACTGTATTGATTAAATTTTGCTCAGTGGCTGAGTACTTTCCTAGAAATACATTCAAACTTTTGTCCTTAATCTCCTGTAATTGCACCTTGTTCAATTACATTTATTCTCAAAATGTAATAAAAAAAAGATTCCTTAATGAAAATTCCAGTATCTTTTATGTTCCAGGCTTCATTTTTGGTTCTATTTGTTTCTATGGCTTCCTCTTTTATTGTCTTTATTATCATTACACAATATCTTCATGGTAAAATTTGTTGTTTCCAAATTCCTTATTCAGGAGTTCCTTTTTCATTTGTCGTGGTATAGTTTATGTAATTATTTTATTTTGCTTCTTTTCTGAAAAATCAATCTCTAATTTTATTGAGAATCAGACATAAAAGATTTGTATTTACTTGGTGAGGAAAGAAATATGTTTTGGGTATAAATGAACAAGGTAATTGGCTATCCACTGATAATGATACAATATCCAGGGAGGACTGACCAATACTAAATGTGTCTTGTTCTCTGTAAGCAGGAAAAGACAGACAGCTTAAAGCAACTGGTACACTTGTTTATTTGTTAGTATGTACCAATTTTATTCTACATTATATTTAGCAGGCCACCATCCCAATATATTTGTTTAATGATAATATGTTTGAACTAGTAACAGTATTAGTGCAGAGCATAACTAAGTGCAGTGATATATTGTGACCTTTCATGCAGTGGAAGAAATCACACCTCAGTTGATTTCTGATGTTGACACAGATTGGGAGGAGTTACTGTATCTCAGTCTTTTATGTAAGAAAGTCCTGAGCATGTAGATTCTGCTCACTATCACAGCTACAGATAATATTGTTTGCTATTCATAACTGACATCTAATTCATTTTACAGGAACAAAATTAATGGGTAATTTATAAAAGTTATGAAACATAGCCACTTTGGATAGTAGTGGTAATATGTTTCTTGTTCTATTTTATTTTTTAAAATAATGTTGTTTGTATTAGTTTTTTGAGTTTCATTCTGATATTTATCACTGTACCTACCAAAATCATCCTAGAGTCTTGTCCCTGGCTAATCCACTTAACTTCATTCCTTTTCCCTCTTCCTCTCACCCCTCTCTATCTGTGTCTCAATCTCCCACTCTGTCCTTCTCTCTCTTTCTCTACTCTCAATGTTTAATATAGTTTGTGTTGGTTGAGCATTCCTGGGCATACGTCCTGCCCTGGGGCCTTCACTGAGGACTACCTTGGAGTGTTGTAGAAATACAGATATCACCTGATTGGGGGAAAAAATGGAATTTCCTCTTCGAGCAGCACCCAAATGTCAATAGATCCTCAGCTAGGGTGGGGGTCTATGTCTGCTTCTTCTCCTCCAAACAGTGAGGTTTTTGGTTAAACTTGTGCAGGACTTATGCATGTTGGCGCAGTCATAGTGTGTTTATATGTACATCGCTCTGTCACGTATGGAGAAACTGTAGTGGATGGAGGCCATGGTTTAATGCTGCTTACTGAGTGGCTGAGTTTCCTCATTTATACATCTGACCAGCTATCCAGTGGTGACACCACCTACAGTGAGCTGGTGTCATCAATCTCAAATCAATCATCAATCAAGAAAATGTCCCACAGGCTTGACCACAACATAGTCTGGTTGGAGAATTTTCTCAGTTGAGGTTGCCTCCTCTCAGATACCTCTAGCTTGCATTGATTTTAGAAAAAAACTAGCCAGCATATTACCCAAATCAGAGCAGCCACATTTTAAAAAAAAATTAAGCAGAGAGTGTTGGGAGATAGGAGATGTGGGAGCTTAGGATAGGGTAAACTGAATGAAGGGTGCTGAAAAAGTGACATGGAAAATCAATATGCTGCAAACCTATCAAAAGTACAAAAGAAATCCCAACACTTGGGAGGCAGAGTCAGGGAGATCTCTGTGAGTACAAGGTCAGCTTGCTCTACAAATGGAGTCCAGGACAGTGAGGGCTTTGTTAAACAGAGAAACTCTGTATCAAACAAACAAAAAAACACTAAACAGCTTGAAGTAAGATAGTTATCATGGCAGGATAATGCTAGCTGTAGAGTGCGGGATTTACTAAATGAAATCTCAGTGCTAGGTTTGAGAAATCTATGGAAGAAATGGAGATCAGGGAGGCTCTGCAGTATCTCAAATAATACACTCCTTTCCACTCCACTTGTTTGCTCAACAAAACTGAATATTAATATTTATTGCTAAAGATGCTGCACACCTTGATTGCAAGATATAAAAAATAAAACTGGAATTGATCAGGAAACTTTTTCCATGAACTATTTTTAAAGCTTTAATGTGATAGTGTGGACTATTTGGGGATAGAATGCATCAGTAGTCTTAAAAAACTTCATCTTAATAAACTGCAACACAAATCTACCAGACAAGATATCTCACCTATAAAACATTCAGTTGGAAAATTGTTAGGAAGACAACTAATGGCTATCTGGTAGGATTTGAGGACTACTGCATAATTGGGAACAAATCTATGTCTGGTATTACAAGACCAGTCAAAGTCTCATCCATACAGAGTAATAGTACCTGGGGTTGTACTCACTACTCTTGCTTAGCAAAGTTTACAGAAGGTCAACTGATGTACTACAATGACCATTCTTGCTTATCAACCTAACCACACCATCAATAAGTTTATACTAAAGTCCTTAATAAAAACTTAGAAAAAGAAAAAGAAGAAATAAAAAAATAATGAGACAATACTGTAGAAAAAAGTTATTAAATTATTGCCAGTATTTTTATTATGCTAATTGGTTGGTAGTGTTAATCCTTAACCCTCCATTATAAATAATCACACAGCTATTCCAAGTTTTCTAAGATATCGCCTGACTGCTTTCCATAGTGTCTGTACAGGCTTGCACTCCCACCAGCATTGGAGTAGGGTTCCCCTTTCTCCACACCCTCGCCAGCATATGCTGTCATTTGAGCTTTTGATCTTAGCCATTCTGACAGGTGTGAGATACAGTCTCAGAGTCGTCTTGAGTTGCATTTCTCTGATGATTAAGGATGTTGAGCATTTCTTCAAATGTCTCTTGGCCACTAGAGATTTGACACAGCCACACCACTCATAGGTATACATCCAAGCAATTACTCACCAAACTACAATGATATCTCCTCAACCAAGTTCATAGCAGCTTTATTTGTAATAGCTAGAAACTGGAAACAAACCAGATGTCCTTCAACCGGCGAATGGATAAAAAGACTGTGGTACATTTACACAATGAAATACTACTCAGCCATCAAAAACAATGCAATCATGCAATTTTCAGCCAAGTGAATGGAACTAGATAAGCTCATCCTGAGTGAGATAATCAAGACCCAGAAAGATGCACATGACATATATTCTCTTATAATTGGATTTTAGCCATATAGTACAGGATAACTATCCTACAACCAACAGACTGAAAGGAACAGGAACATAGACTTTCTTGCCTGTTAGTGGGACACTTTTCCCTAATGGAGCTACCATGTAGACCCCAGTGCAAGAGGAAGATCTTAACCTTCATATGACTGCTGAACTGAGGGGGCTGATATGTAAGGGTACCCCACTCTGGAGGAATAAGATAGATGGGATAAGGGGGAGAGGATGGGAGGGTGGGACTGGGAGGGTGGAGAGAGGGGACTGTAATGGAGTTATAACTTGAAATAATAAACATAAAATAAATAAATAGATAGATAGATAAATAAATAAAATAATCACACAGACACATGATAGTTCCAACCTGTTTTACTAAGGAGTACAGTAATCAGACATGACCTTGAAATAAACTTTCAGGTAATGGTTTACTTCTATTAATTGTTTAAGAACTATAGTGAAGATAAATAATACAGTTGATAAAACTAATGAAATGGATAAAAATATCTGCAAAGTGTATGTTGCAATTTTAGATCTTAGTACATGGGTTATAAAGCAATCCTCAACTCAAGCAATCTGTCTGACTGATCAGGAATGACACTGAGAAAGAAGGCAGAGGAGTGAACCTACAGATATGTATAAGACTCCCACCAAGTACACTCACTACTCCTGAGTTATTTCTCAGTAAATAAGAAGAGTAAATAAATTCATTCATGAATCCCTTTAATAATTAGAAGAGTATAATTCTATGGATAAAGTCCCATGGAATTGTCATAAAGAGGAAGTAAGGAGTGCAATTGAGTGCTCAAGGAATAAGATATTACCATAGCACCATTTGTTCAAAAGTTTCATGTTAACCTATTAAATATATCTCTCCACATTTCTATATTTATCAGGGTATATTATATTCATATGAATATAGTTTATATTTATGTGGTCTAAAAAAAGGAAAATGTGAATATATGTGGTTTACAGAAGAATATTTTTACAACACTAGTATCCACAACCGTTAAATTAAATGTCAGTCATGTCAATTATAAAAATCATTTATAGGAAGATCTTTCATTTCATGTAGGGAAGACACTGGTACAAGATATTTGTTTATGAAATTGATAACTGAAAACTTTGCTTTAATTTAACAACAAAATGCTTCTTAGTATATGCGAATAAACATGCAATGCACAGAGTTTTGGATATTAATTATTTTCAAACTTATTTTGACTATTTAGCCTATACTGGAAAACACAATGCTTACATTATTTTTAAGTATATTTAAATTATCAGTCTCGTTCTCTAAGATCAATTTATCATGCAGTGTACAAAAGAAGATAGATTGATTTATATTATCATTCATACTTTGTAATTATGTTCTTATTAAATGTAACTTGTTGTTAATAAATTTAGATAAAGGAACGTCAGCAATTACCCATGACAACATAAAATGGACATATTACATCTTTTTCATTTATGTTAGATTTTGGGTTCACAGGTTTAATGTTTTCTTAGATATTAGTAATTTATGACTAAAGTAATAAAATTGGTGTTAAAAACCTATTAAATATGAAATTACAGGCTTATAATTTTAATAGAGTGATTCAATCAAAATACTATGAAACACAAATTATAATTATGCTTAACTTAAATAAAATAAAAATTATTTTTCTATTTTAATGGATCCCTTTAATTATTAGGTCAGGACAGTTCTGATACTATTAACTTCAACAATTTTCATCTTGGTTGTGCTGAAGGTCAGCATAGTCCTATGGATAGGATAAAATTTCCATGAAGTGCAGGTGTTAAGTGTTTGTATTTAATATTATACATGTTTGTGAACATTAAAGTCTACATAAACATTGCAGCTAATGTGCATAATGAAAGAAACATAAAATTTTCTGGAATATCCATTCTGGAAATTAATATAATAAACCTAATAATTGCCATTCATCATTTACCTTTTACTAACTGCTCTATTAAATCTTCTTTTAATCCTAATTTTTGCTGATCACCAAATTTCTTATTTAACAAATTTTTTGTAGGAATTTATTAATCAGTTGCCCCTAATTATGTAAAACAGACCTTGAAAGAACAATTCTCAACTTCATATGGAAAAACAAAAAACACACAATAGCTAAATAAATCCTGTACAATAAAAAAAAAAAAAACAACTGGAGGTATCATATACTGGATTTCAAGATATACTACAGAGCAATAGTAATAAAATCAACATGATACTGGTATAGAAACAGACCAGTTCATCAATGGAATGGAATGGAAGACCCAGAAATAAACCCACATACCTGTCACTTAATTTTTGACAAAGAAGCCAAAACCGCACAATGGAAAAAAGAAAACATCTTCATTAAATGGTGCTGGTCTAACTGTATATCAACATGCAAAAGAATGCAAATAGACCCACGCTGATCACTTTCAACAAAATTTAAATCCACGTCCATCAAAGACCTTAACATAAAGTCAGACATACTAAATCTAACAGAAGAGAAAGTGGGGAAAACCCACAAACTCTTTGGCACAGGTGACAACTTCCTGAACAGAACACCAACAGCTCAGGCTCTAAGACCAACAATCAATAAATGGGACCTCATGAAACTGAAAAGCTTCTGTAAGGCAAAGGACACTGTCATTAGAACAAAATGGCAGCCTGCAGATTGGGAAAAGATGTCTACCAACCCCACATCTGACCAAGGGCTAATATCCAAAATTTACAAAGAACTCAAGAAATCAAACACCAAGAAACCAAATAATCTAATCAAAAAATGTAGAACAGAGCTAAATCGAGAATTCAAAAATAGTGAACCTATAACGGCCGAGAGACACTTGGAGAAATACTCAACATCCTTAATCTTCAAAGAAATGGATCTCAAGAGGACTCTGAGAATGCATCTCACACCTGTCAGAATGCCTAAGACCAAAAACTCAAATGACAGCACATGCTGGCAGGTTGTGGAGAAAAAGGAACACTCTTTCATTGCTGGTGGGAGTCCAAACTTGTACAATCACTGTGGAAATCAGTTGGTGATATCTTAAAAACTTGGAATAGCTCTACCTCAAGACCTAGCCATACAACACTCCTGGGAATATATCCAAAAGATTCCTCATGAAACCACAAGGGTTTCTCCTCAACTATGTTCATAGCAGCTTTATTTGTAATAACTAGAAACTGAAAACAACCCAAATGTCCCTCAACCAATGAATGGATAAAAGAACTGTGGTACATTTATGTAATGGAATACCAACACAATTCTAATTGAACTTAAGGCACACTCAACAGGAAGAAAATCAATTCTAATACTGGAAAGAAAACTTCTTAGGTTCCCCATGATAGTAATGTCATGAAACTCAGAAAATAAGCTGTTACTGTGTCTTAGGTAGATTAGCACAATTCAGTACTACAATATAAATCTTATCCTAAACCTTAAAGATAATTATAGCTAACAACCTTCATCCAAGATGTCTCCTTCTACAGAAAGTTGAAAACATTGCAGAAGACCACAACTGGACATAAGTCAGGATCAACCCTTCATGGGTTGGGAGATCCCAGCCCTAATAGATTTGTGTCCATTACAGCTTTCACATCTGTTGCTCAGAGCACAGTACAGACGATTGGAAGAAAGATTGTAAGAACCCAAATACAAGGAAGTCTTTCAAAAATCTCTCTCACCCAGAAATAGCTGCATAAACAAGACTAAGGCAAGGGCAATGGCAATGTGCATTATAGCATGGAACAGGAGGAAATTTGTGGGGTTCCCTACACAGACAATGAAAAACAAAGAACTAATAAGAGAAGTAGGCCTTGCCAGTAATGGGCCCTATTTTTGGCTGTCCAGTGCTGAGTGTTCAGCCTTGAAACCTTATACACCATCAAAACAAACATCACCAATGAAAACAGACTCAGCAGGTGGCATTGATATACTTTTGTGTAATAAAGGCCAAAGGATAAAAAAAAAGCTATCAGCCTGAGAAGGGGGAGCAAATGAGGTTTTTAAGGGGGGCTACGCACGAGGGACTAGAGATAGAAGAAAGTGTATAATTTTATTTCAGTTAAAAGACATTAAAAATTTAATGTCAGGTGTAAATTATATTCATGTGATTGTATTACATTCTTGAAACCTGGAGATTTCATAAGATTATGCCATTGAATTTTGCCAGGATATCCTTTTATGTCATTTGTTATTGTTATCTTATTTGAAATCCCTAGTAAACAGGGATAATAGTAGGCATATAAATACAGTGAAAGTAAAAAAGTCTTCAAAAACATGCTGTTCAGAACTGATTAAAGCAGAATTGTTTGTTTCTACCATTAAACGTGATTGATGGATGATTTAATTCTCATATGCATTGTCACATTACAGAGTCCTGTCAATCCAAAACTTTATTGTTAGTGGCAATAAGCTCAGTGTGTAATCTCTGACACATTACCAAGGAAATGCTTCTGTTTTGTCACAAATGTATTGTAGAAGCTGTTTAATACTTGTTTGCCTACCCATAATGGTACAAACGTGTCTATAATTACTGTCATGGGGCTGAGTCTATACCATCTGGTGTGGAATAAAAATGTTTATATCCAGGCTTACTAGTGTAGAATATATATCCTGAATCATTATTTCAGTCATGCATTCTGTCCAATAACCTAGTCACTATATGATCAAGGACTAATGAGTAGAACCAGTTTAGACTGGAAAATCTTAAATAAAACATTATACTAATATATTATCTCTTTGTCATTGAAAGAATATAAAAAATATATATAAAGTGTATATACAAAGACATTACTGAATTCACTGAATTCCCAATAACATGTATGACATTTAGTAACACAAAGGCCACACAAAGGCCATCATCTTCACACCTTCTTTAAAAAAAAACCTTGGAAGCATTTTGTCTCTTTTATGTATACTCACCCTCTAGAAAGGAGAAATATGGAGTGTGGCAATAAAAAGAAAGAGAATAAAAGATAACATTATTGCAAGCAATAAAATTATCTTAGCTACCTATGTGTCAAAATTAACTTATAAGTAGACAGTTCATTAGTTCATTTTATTTAATATGAAGACATAATAGGAATTAGCTGTCTCAATGTACTTTGATGCTATATATTTAAAATAGCAACAGTTGTTTTACTGGATCTGAAAAACATATTAAGCTTATTTAGCTGATCAAACACAAAACAAATGCAGGAGCAGGCTAAAAACAAGGCAGTGCTAAGAAAATAAGTCCTTCTGGATATTAAAACATATTTTGATGCTCAGGCATAAAAATGGGATCCAGGAAAACACACAAAAAAAAATTCAGTAAAGCTTCCAATTTTGTCTTTCTATACTAAAATGGAGTTTTTATTAAAACACAAATAGGGTTAATTCATTTCAATTTTAATATTAGTTAAGTTAATATTAATAATTAATTTAATTTTTAATTAAATTAATGTTTAGTAATTATTTAAGTTTATTATTAATTTTTTTCAATTTAAAAATTTTAATAATTGTTTTATATTTTATTTTTAATGTCTATTTATTACTTCAAGTTACATCTACATCATAGTGTCCTGTTTCCACCCCTCCCAGTTCAACCCTCCCACTATCTCCTCCCTCTCCCACCCATCCCACTCCTCTGATGTGTAGTGTCCCTACCATATTAGCCCCTCTCAGGTCAATAGTCATATGAGGGCAAAGAGCTTCCTCTTGCACTGGGGGGTTACATGGTAGCACCCCTGGGGCAAATTATCCCATTAATAGGTAACAAAGTCTATGTTCCTCATCCTTTTGGTGTGTTGGTCATAGGGTAGTTATCCTGTACTATATGGTTAAAATCCAATTTTAAGTGTGTAGATGCCATGTGCATCTTTCTAAAATAGAGTTTTTATTAAAACACAAATGGGTTAATTAATTTAAAATTTAAAATTAATTTAATATTAATAGTTAATTTAAGTTTAATTAAATTAATGTTTAATAATAATTTAAATGCATTATTAATTTTAATAAAAATCTCTAATCTTAATTAGAGATTGAGATGGTTTATCATCTGTAAAATAAAAATGAAAACAATATCTATCACTACACAGGGATAGATTTTAAATGAATGCAATTTAAATGAAAAAAAAAACTTGGAACAAATTGTGAATTATTTCCTCTATAATTGGAGAAAACCAGTTTTACATTGTTGTGTATCAAATATTCAAAATTCTTATTAATCATGTAATAATAACATGATTATTATGGTTTGGGCAGAGGAAATCTCTGGCTGGCTTGGTAGTATTTTAGAAATAGTATTTATTAAATAGTAATCTGTGGAGGGTCAGGGTGTTTGCAGATAGGCTTACCCAGTGTCTATTTTGAGTCAATATTCAGAAAGGTAACACTTGTTTCATCATCTAGCTAGTAATCTCTGCCTTGCATGGGGTCATAGAGCATGAAGAAGGTAACTTCTATTGTCCAGTGCTTCTGGCCAAGTCATAAATGTGTCCCAGTTGTCTCATTGATTGTCTTTGCTAATCTTTTGGTAAATTCAGATTAAAAGATTAAGAAATGAGCTTTCACTTCGGTATGAAAATTTGGAAAGACTCTGGTGTTGTTTATAATCTACCATACCTGGAAATGGAGGAAAAATAAACAAACAAAAAACCTCAGAACTACTGGTCAAAATTCAACCACTTAAGGACAATTTGCTTACACTGGCAAATAAAAATTCTGAAAATCATGGGGAAAAGAAATAACAAAGTAAATAAAAAATAATTTGAAAAAAATCACATTCACTAAATATATCCCAGATATCCAGGTATATTCCAGCCATAGAAAGAACTTCTTACATAAGTCAGAAAACTCATCAGCCATGGGATAGACTGTGAGCTATCACAGCAAACAAGCAGTTTTCAGAGGAAGAAGGGTCGTGGAAAGGATTCTTTACAGAATGTGAAGATATCTTTCAAATGGTAGGAGAAATATACACACTGGAAGTACTGAAACACTTTCACATATTTGAGTAGAAAAATCTGAATATTTCAGCACTGTTAGCTAGATAACAGGTAACAAATAGTATTTTTCTGCATCTGCATTATCTCATTTAATATATTTACTACTTTTATCCATTTACTTGCAGTTTTTAGAGATATAGAAGATAAAAAATAGCTTCATAACCTTCTACAGAATTATCTTGACAGCGTTTTAAAATATTTTAATTATATTAAAATTGATAACAGTCATAAAATTAAAAACTTAAACTGGATATGTGATATATATTGAAATTCTAATAAATGATAAACATACTAAGATATCACTGGACAGACAGACTATTACAGCTAAGAAGGAATTCCAACTTACACCAACTTAGTATACAGTGAAGATTACATCTCAAGATGATGGTGACACAGATGAACTTATTAATAATTGTTAAGATAAGTCAAATATATTCTAAAAAGAAACATTTAAAAATGTATTTCACATGTGTGTATATGTGTATGGTGTGTGTGTGTGTATGTGTGTGTGCTTTTATGTGTGTGAGGCTGGGGATGATCTCAGCTACTTTCCATGCAAAGCAAGTCTTCTACCAATGAGGTATATACTCACACTGTCAAAATTTATATACAAAATTTTATGTGAAATATTTAAATAACATTGTATGAAAATATATATAGTAGGCAAAATAGGTATTTCTAGTAATTTCTAAAAGCAGAAATAAAATGTTAATATATTTACTTTATAAAGTTCTGACATAGCATCGTTTTCTAAAAAAGATAAAGACGAAAAATAAACAAGTAAAAGGGAATTTTTTAATCCTACTAATAAAATGCTAATATTATACTAATAAAATGCTAACAAAATTATTAATAAACTGTTTTTGTTAGTAAAACAGTGTAATGTTAGTAGTCTGTACAAATAATGTAGAAATGTACATTATTAATATATAAGCAAAAGTAAAATATATGAGTAATTACTTATCCTTCCTTATATTAGAACAAGGAGAAATAATTTCTTATGCATTTGATTAGCCGATTCCACAATCTGAGGGCACACTCTGTTTTGAATTTGTGAAGCAAACAGTACTTTGAAACATAGTTTTTGGCAATGTAAAATGCTGAAAAGAAATCAATGAGTATATGTGCTGGTGGCTGTGGATGTAAGAGAATTTTCTTTTTGATTCTGCACATTTCCTTTTTTAAGTCATCCTTTGTACTCACATGCATTTAAAACAATGTCTGGATGTCATTATTTATAGCAACATTAATTATACTAACAGCATCAAAATGTTTTTTAGCAAACTGTGTGCATATGTATGTTCATGCACTTGAGTATGCCTGTGTGTGTGTGTGTGTGTGTGTGTGTGTGTGTGTATACACACTTCAGGTAGAATGCACACTTCCAATGATCTATTTCAATATCCTGCTGAATTGGGTTTCTCAGAAGATAGTTGTGCTAACTTCATATCTGCAAGCATAGCACAATATCACTAATAGTGTCAGGAGTTGACTCTCTCCCATGGGGTTTGTCTCAAGTTGTGGCAGTCATTGGTTGTCCATTCCCTTAATCACTGCTCCATCTTTATCCCTGAACATCTTGTATGCAAGGTAAATTAAGGGTCAAGTTTTTGTGGGTAGATTGGTGACCCCCCCCCTCCACTGGAAGTCCTAGTCCTGCCAGGCTAGGAGGTAGCCTGTTCTATGTTATCTGCTGCTAGGAGTCTTAGCTAGGGTTACCCTCATATCCTCTCAAGATGATACCATTTCTAAAGCATCCCACTTTTTTCACAGGTACCAGCCTCTTGGTATTCCTTCTATCTCTCAGTCATCTCAGGGCTCACCCCCACTCTTAGCACACCTGATCCTCACCTTTGTTCCCCTCCCCACACCCTCTTCCACTCAGTTCCCTCTCTATATCATATTTCTATTGTATTTTCCTTCTGAATGAGCTTCAAGCACTCTGCCATGGTCCATCCTTGTTACTTAGCTTCTTTGGATCTGACAATTGTAGAATGGTTACCCTGTGGTACTACATGGCTAATACTCACTTAGAAATAAATGCATACCATGTGTATATTTCTGGTTCTGGGTTACTTCACTTAGGATGATCATTAGTAGTTCCATCCATTTGACCACAATTTGCATGATTTCCTTGCTTTTAATAGATGAGTAGTATTCCACTGTGTAAATATGTCATTTTCTTTATCCATTCTTAGGTTGTAGGTCATCTGGGTTGGATCCAGTTTTGGCTATTATGAATAAATCTGCTATGAACACAGTCGGGACATAGAACTGGTGTTTGGTCTATCATGGACTCTGTTTTCTGTGGATCACTTTACCCTAGCTGGGCTGCCTTGTCTGGCCTCAGTGGACAATGACTACTCTCTTAATCCTGATGTGAAGAGCCTGGGTGGATTAATTAGAGGAGGGGATGAGATTCCCCTTTTCTGAGGAGAAGAAGATGGGGAAAATGGGGAAGAAGGTAAGACAGCGGGACCAGTTGCAGAGGAGGGAGGGAGATTTGACTGGGATGTAAAATGAATGAATAAATAAATTTTTAAAAGGAAGACAATGTAAAACCAAAAAAAAAAAAAAAGTAGAGAAATCAAAACAGACCTCCCGCATGGTAACCATGCACCCTATTAGAGATTTCTAACCCTATTCCACTAGAAACCTTTCAAAGATATGCTACACTATGGGAATTTAATAAAATACGTACCCTGGTTTGTTCTCCAGAGGTAGATGGTAAGTCCTTATTGCTGAAGACACTATCCATTACAGACACTAGGCTGCTGGCTGAAGTTTTATTTTTGAAAGCTTATTGAAATGTACAGAACAGGAAAAAAAAAAAAGTAGGCCTTCCAAAGCTGAGAGTTGGATGTGGGATAGAGAAGTATGAATAGGATGGTTTTCTTCTCATACTCGATTGTTTCATATTTTAAGCTTAGTGAAGATTTTACTAATATTTCACTTCTTCAGAGTAAACATGTGTCAAGGAACTTCAACTCAGTTATTGGATGGAATGATAGAGCATATATATTAATAGAACCCAATTATTGAACATAGGCAACATATATAGATGTTTTCTATTTGCTGTTTTTTTATTATGGAAACTGTTGCTCTACCAGCTGATAATAGTTCTATTGTGATTCTAATCAAATTCTGGAAATTAGTTTGCAGTTTTGCTGTGACTAACTGTAAAATGGCTCCACATAAATTAATATTGGATGCACACTCACTAGGTGATAGATCACAACATGACTTTATAGACAATGACTTTATAGTCAATTATACATTGGTGTTTTTATAGTTATGCTACATTTTGAAACATATTTTAGACAGTTCCATAAAAATTTCAGCACTGCTGGAGTTCACTGGCAAACACGTTTCAAAGGTGAGAGGACAGAAACACAGGCCTGTAGGATGTCAGGTTGCAGAGGTTTGAATGAAATAATATCCTACACAGGCTCATGTATTTAAACACTTGGTCCCCAGTTTGTGGTACTCTTTTGAGAGGTCATGGGTTCTTTAAGAGAGAAAGTCTTACTGGAAGAAGTACATAACCGGGGGAGTGTTTTGAGGGTTTATAGCTTTGTTCAACTTCCTCCACTATCTGTTCTGTTAAATATGTAATCAGAAGGCTGTTTGCTCCTGCCACTATACCAGGACTCCCATCCCTTTGTGGGCACTATACTTGAAATCTTAGCTAAAATTAACCCTTTCTTCCTTAAATTATTTAGACACAGAGTTATTTTGTCACAAGTGTAATAAAGTGATTAATATGTTGTTTTTATTTCATTTTGAAAAATTTAGAATTTCATTCATTCTTTGTCATCTAACACGGTCACTTTAGTATAAATAGTCTGTGCATTGATCGCATAATTTCTTATATCCAGATATTTGATGTAGCATGATCTAATTTCATTTGTACTCTTTTTCTTTTCCAGATCAATGATTTCTGTACTTACATGCACTAAATGTTGTTTCCCTTGCTTTCAGTGTGTAAATGCTGTTCTCCCCAGTAATGTAGTGTGGTTTCATATTGACATTATACTGTGTTCATTTTTATTTTCATTGATACAGAAACATATGGGAAAGCATCAAGAATTCTCTCCTCATCTGTGTCTTTACATCAAAGATCCATAAATAAAAATTTCAACTATCACTCATTTCTAGAGTGATTTTTTTTCCCTAAGGATATAGTAAATATTTAAAAATCAAGACTTGAAAATGTGCTTGGAGGCATTAACCTGCAATCCCAGCTCCTAGGAGTTAGAGGTAAAATCTGGAGTTCAAGGTTATCTCAAATATATAATATTTTGAAAAGTCAGTCTGAAGTATATGAGACCCTGTCTCAAAATATCAATTAATTTTTTTTTATTTTGATGATTTCGAATAGAAGCTTGTTGACTTTACAAATGATGGTTTGTGATTCAACTGCTATATATGGGGGAAATAATTATATTTAAAATTTGTGCTTGTCTCTTAATAATCATTATATATACATATGCATATGTGTCTTACAAGATGAGTAATGAATAACCAATAGAACCATATAATCCACACATCTACCATGTTTATGTGATTCTTTCCTTTGATATTCAAATATCCTCATTATTTCCTTTTGTCTACTTATTTCAAGTTTATGAGGAGAGCACTAATTAAAATCTTGGTTTTGGGTTGTTATAACTCTCCGTTACTGCTTTAAGGAACATCTAAATCCAGAGGTGGAAAAAAATCATAATTTTTTGCAAGCGTAAAAACATTTAAATATCAAATATTTATTTAACAATCTCTCTGAGTATTTGACTGGAATTTGAGAATGGGTTGAGACAGGAATATGAGACAGTGTTGAGAAGAGTCTGAAAGTAGAGAGTTAGAGAGGGAAGAGGAAGGTAGACAATTACAGATTAATTCTTCCTAACAGAGCTGCAGTTAAGCCCCAAAGGAAGCTGGCCATTCTTTGTATAATGTATTCATATCACCTTTGAAGAGACAAAGCTCTATATAGGTCAGGGCTATTATTAGAGCTATTATTGATGCTGTGGGATCTACCTAATAAGTATTATTCTGATGCTGATATTCCCAGGGTGTCTAGACAAGCATTCATCAATTCCCTTCATGCAATCTCACACTGATTTTTCTTCTTTTGCTGTGAAAACTTCAGGTCACCTTAATGGAATGTGAACTCTGTAGCTCAATAGCCACTGGTATAAACAGGTAATTTTGAAAAGATCCATGCTGATTAATGATTGGTTTTGCAAAATGGGGAAGACAATTATGCATGCATGGGGTAAAGGAACCTTATGGGTCACAGTAAGTAAGTTCTGTATGTGATTGTGTTGGCTCTGAGATGCTGCTGTGTGTGATTAGTGTAGGCACCCTGAAAGAAAATTAAAATAAAATAAACACCATATAACATTTTGTGAGATTCTTATTATTTTTGTTTTTTTATTTTAAAAAATATTTAAAATAGATTATTTTTTTTCATTATTAAGTCATTGATTAGTTTATTCCCTTTGTTTGGACTTTCCTGTCTTCTCTTCCTAATTCTTTTTTTTTTTTTAATACTTTATTTTTTTTTCTTCAAGTTACATCTCAGTCACAAACCCTTCCCTATTCCCCCTTCCTATCCCGCCCTTCCACCCTCTTCCCCCCAGCAGTTTCCCCTTTCAGTCCAACAGATGGTTCCTTCTCTTATAACAGTAAGTATTATACAAAACAACAGATAAATATGCCACATTTATGAGAGTTAAATGGCCCAGTATACCTTCCCAATGTCCAGTTTATACATATTTGGCCCCTGACTTTAACATTCTACTATCTAACCATCTCCATGAGTTTAAAGGTCTATATCTGACTCAACACTCATACTAACTTGCAACACACTTTTAAGAGTATCTTCTTAGATCTATAACACCCTCTTGATTCCTAAACAACTCAAAATTTAACTATGAGACTCTAGCTATCTATCCTTCAACCACCTCAGCGACCTGAGAGGGATAAATATATCTGCTTATATAGGAAGTGCAGGGCCTGCAGCTTCCAAAACTAAGAAATGACATACCAGTGACTGCCTGGACAGTTTCCATTTTCTCTCCATACATTCCTGCATCAGTCTTCAGCCTTTTGGTCCTGTTTCTCTGACAGACATTTGTTGTAGATAGAGCAGGGATTATGAAGGACTTACCTACCCTGTCTTGGCAGAGCTAGGCTGTCGACTTCCCTGCTACCAAGTTTTGTCCTTTTTGGATAGCAGTCTGTCTGCAGTTGGAGCAAGGGGTTTTTTCATGCCAAGAGATAGGCTTGCCGCTAATTCAACCATCTCACACTGGAGATTCTTCGATGCTTATCTTCTACTTGGAGTAGAATAGGGGGTGCTGTCAGGAGCTGATATGTCTCGATATAAAAAAAAATAGATTTTTATCTCATACAACCGTATTAACCATATTTCCCTCACTCCACTCTGCCCAGATCCCCACCATCTGCATTTTACAACTGATCCACTTCCCCTCTACCCCCCATCTGGAAAGAACAGGCCTACAACAGACAAGAAACAAACATGGCCAAACAAAATACAATAAAGACATGGAAAAAGTGAATATATGCATGTACATCATATATTCACTTATACCTGGATTTCAGCCATATTGTACAGGATAACTATCCTACAACCAATAGACTGAAAGGAACAAGAACATAGATTTTGTTAACTGTTAGTGGGACACTTTGCCCTAGTGGAGCTGCCATGTAGGCCCTCAGTACAAGAGGAAGCCCTTAGCCTTCATATGACTGCTGAACTGAGGGGAGCTGATAAGTAGGGGCACCCAACACCTGAGGAGTAGGATAGGTGGGAGAAGGTGAGGGTGGGACTAGGAGGGGTGGAGGAATGGGGCTGTGAGGGAGATGTAATTTGAAGTTTTTATATATATGTGTGTGTGTGTGTGTGTGTGTGTGTGTGTGTGTGTGTGTGTGTGT